>PVLA01000681.1:0-483221 GCA_004027455.1 Hydrochoerus hydrochaeris | reverse complement strand
TGTCACCAGGAACCGATAACTTTGGTTTTTAGCTTAGTTCATTAGGGTTTAAACACTGTCTCCCCCATTGCACTTTTTAAAAAATGACATTAAAACTTCCTTAGTGATAACTCCAAGATAAAAAGAAACAAGAGGCTGGGAATGGGACTCCTATTTGAGCTCTGGAGAGGGCCTTAGACATTTCTTCCTGCCTGTTTTCCCACAGTAACGTGCCACAGTAGCACCTAGAGGAAAACAAGGTCCTACAACGACAGTGGCGAGTCTCCTCTTCCCTTGGAGATGAAGATCAGAAGGGACAGAGAGCCCAGATCCAAAGGAGTCCAGAGCAGGCAGCAGCTTGTACCTAGGGAATCCCCTAAAGGGTGAGCGGACACCCTCGCTGTGCTGAGCGCGCACTGGTGTGGAGTCTTCCCCAGAAACGAGGAGATGCCCAGCGCTGTAGCCACCTCTCCCAGCGGGCAGCACACGAAGCCTGCATTTTTCTGAGGGCAGGGTGGGATTTAGTATCTGAAGCACTTTCATCCTTTACCTAGCATTTTCCAAACACAAGTGTCACACACACACACACACACACACACACACACACACACACACACACACTCGACTGCATATGCTTCCTTCAGTTTTCTCTTTCTGGTGTATAGTATGTCCTCAAGCCCATGCCTCTGCACAGGGACAGTGTCCAGGTTCTCTGTCACCCCAGCCCTGCCTGAGGGGCCCTCGTGTATTAGGCTGTGGGAACACAGAAGTAAAAGACAGTCTCTGTTCTCAAGGAGCCCATGTCTGGCTGTTCAAGAGTGTTCATATTATATACCCAGTGGCCATCCCTCGGTGATTTTGAATTGAAAAAAAAAAATTTAAAAAAACATGGACAGGGAAGAAGTTGCTTGGAAGAGAGTCAGTCTCTTCATCTTCCAGAGTCAGCTGAAATGATTCAGTAAACTGAGATACTAACAGATTGCTGACCAAAGGACCTTTTAGAATATTCTAAAACATCACTACATGTGTAGGAAGAGGTCTTTGAAAATTATTCCTAGACTCATTAAAACTCCCTTAAAACAAAGTGCTATGGAGGTAAAATTTCCAATGAATCAAACACAGACTGAGTTTTAGAAAAAAATGGAAAAGTTCTTTTGCATTAAAATTTATATTCATTTGTTTTAAAATCGTGTTTCCTATTACAGTGATTCCTCAGGAGAAACGATCAGTCTCTCATTATGCTCCCTCTTCCTCCTGTGTGTTTCCCTGGAACACTGAAGCAGGAAAATCAGAGAGGACTGTTTTTGTAAGGAGCTATAAACTATTGTCTGTTAAAAAAAAAAAAAAGATAATTACATCATTATCTATTGGTAAACCTTACACCTTGTCAAAGGAGACTCTAATTCCATTCAGTGTCTGAAATAAAATCTTACTCTTTGTAGTGAGTCTTATCTGAAGCGGAAGGTAAATTGTTTCTCCTGTTTTTCCAACCGATCCTGTCTCTAGAAAGTGATGCTCTACAAGTTTACAGAATCTGGGGTTCAAGGAGACAGCTCATTTCTGTATCTGAGACACAGCAGGAAGATCTGGGCTTGCGTCTTGACTTCCTCACAGGTCAGCCATGTGATCTCTAAAAGCTAATTAAAATCTTGAAGCCTCAATCACAAAGAAGTTCTATCTGAAGGGATAACTGGGATTAAAAAGAACCACGTATAACAACATGTATAAATTTCGCAAGCGTAACATAAGATGGAGCCACTCACAGATAGTACCTTTTGTGTGACTCCATTTATGGACAAAACTAGTGAAAATGTGTCTGTGCTGTTAGAAGTCATTAGAGTGGGAACTCCTGGATAGTAACTGGTAGAGAGGTGTGGGGCTTACAAGTACCAGGAATATCCTGGATTTTTACCTGAATGGTGGTTTCAAGTATTCAGTTCATGAACATTAATCAAGCAACAGACTCCAGAAAGAAAGATGTTCATAAATAAGGTGGCCAGCATAAATGCCATCTCCCCTTGACTTTCTTTTTTGGAAATTCTAGAGGTCAGACCATATGCTGTCCATATTGCAGGAAACACTAGACCTGACATAATAGACTGCACACTTCGGATTACTCAGCTAACTGGATCACAGCCTGGTGATTTTCAGCTGATTGCGTCCGTTACAGGTCCTCAAAATGAACCAGCTGAAAGAGAGAGAAAAATACAGCAGGCAGAGTAGGGACCGAGTTGTTCTCCATTCCAAAGCTTCTCATGTCAAGAGTCCAGATATCACCTCAGAATGAGGAAATCCCAGTGTTACTGAGTTGATTGATTTCAGGGATGGAATTGGAAATGTTTTGCTCCCAAGTCACATTTACAGGTTACTGTAAGCCACAAGGAGGATATGAAAGTTAGGAGGTTTTGGGTGAACTTCAAACTATTTTGAGAGAGAGAGATCATATTATGAGTCAAGTAGTAAAGTGGTCTTACTGTCCTTAAGACCTCTACCTTTCAAAGAATGTCTTTCTCAATTGTTAAACCTGGGGCTTCTTCCAGGCCATTTTGGACTTTGTCAGTAAATGACTTAGCAACTGTCCTTTCAGGAGGCTTTGCAATTCGTGGAATTCTAAAAAAAACATTCTTAAAAGAGAAGTGGGTCCCCTACTGTTGCCCTCATTTAACAATAGAAATCTCAGAGAATGCTGGTGATTTATGTAAAGCTTTTTCTTTTTTAAAAGTGATTTCTTCATTAGCTCCCTAAATTTAAGGAAAGATATGGCATCCTAACTTCACTTAAGTAAAATTTTTCTGAATGGCAGAATGTGAATCAGATCAAGAGGAGGATCTATGAGTACCAGAAAGTTAAATATCTCTATTTACACAGGTAGCGAGCAAAAGAGGAAATGACTGCCAATTTATGGCACTCTTTTTAGCAATTCTTATCTGGAGAAAATTGCTTCTCTTCCCTTAGCAGTGAAATGCAGAGGTTGCTGCATTATACATAAGGGTATAAAACTGAAAATTTTTCCATCAAGAACCACAAATCAATAAGCCTTATGACCTCACTACTGGTGCTATAATTAAACTAAATTGTCTTAAACTGGGCAATGTTCCTGAAGTTCTTTGAAGCATGCTCACTGTTTCTTGGAGTAAAATTGAGGGCTGACCTCCATTTACAGGAACACAGAAACAAGTCTCGTAAATACTAATATTCTCTACCAAGTTCTTCAGAATAGGGCCATTTCACCCAAGCCTGTAAATTTTCAATGCATGATTTAACTAAACAGAAAAAAAGGAGATCTTGGTTAGATTCTCTAGCTTTCCCAATAACCCACACCCCTTCATGCTATGGAAATGTGCTACTCAATAGAGATCATTAATTACCTTTTTAATATCAGTTTCCTAGAAGGCAAATATTTAGTAACTAGCAATTCTACACTGTACAAAACAGTACTAAAACAGTCTTTAAATATAGCTGGGCTGTGTCTCTCAAGAAGTAACTAGTTTTGTCGTTTTATTTTGTATATATCTTACAAAGAGTTAATGATACACATGGTTCTTGACATTAGAGATTACAAATCAAAGCATTCGGTGCTAACAGGCATTTCCTACTGCATGTGTTTCTCAGCCAGGCGTTTCATATGCATCCTCCCCCCCTAATCCTCACTAAGGCTGTGCTCTTACAGCTCCCATTTACAGATAAGGACACTAACACCAAGGGAAGTAACCTGTTTATTATCTAACCTATTTATCTATCTATTTATCACAGTAAAGGAAAGGAGTTGGGGGTTTAATTCTAGGCGGTCAAGTTCCAGAGCTGTGGAAGGGACTCTGCCATCCCCTCTTTCAGCAAGGAACCAACCAGGGCCTTCTGAGAGGAACTCTTGACTGTGGCGTGGCCACTGGTCCCAGGCAGAGGCAGAAGCCTGCTCCTGATTCCCTGCCAGCACTCTTTCCTTTATACCCACTTCCTCCAGTGGAGCCTGTCCAGGTTCCCAGCTTGGTGATTAACAAATGAGAATCCCCATGAGACACACCAGGATAACCCATCCAGAGACACCTGCAGAGGACCCCGGAGATTACGGAGAGCAATGATAGATGATGCGCCCTAAGCAAATGATACAGAAATGGCTTAAGGAGTAAATGCCAAGGCAGGGAACTGGGAAGCAGAGAGCAGCTGAGACCAAGTGGGCGGCCAGAAAGCAAGCCATGGCCCCAGTGTGACCCAAAGCGCACATAACAGGCAGTGGGTAAGCAGCTGACTAACACCCGATTCTTAAATTCTTTTTGAAATATCAAAGATCATTTTGCACTTGAAAACTGTACTAGGCTTTGGAACAGCGCAGTATTCAGAGTCTGAAATGAAACAATTCGGCCGTTCCTCAGACAGCAGAGCTGCTGTTAACAGAAGCAAAAAGTCTGAAAGGACTTACAATAGCAGAAGATCAGACCTGATTTCAAACCAGGCACCACTGTTTGGGGGTGATTATCACGGTGTGCCTGGAGCCCCTGGAAAGCCAAAGTATTCTAGCAGCCAGTGGAATTTAAGGAGACCGACATTGGAATTTCAAAGTTACATCTTCGATAATCACAGAATCTCTTGAGAGTTGAAGTCTTATCCCAGACTGGTGATGGTGAACCTTTGAGAGCTTTCAGTGATACAGACAGCCCCCCGTGACACGTGTGTCGTAGGTTCCCCACTGCACAGACCTTCCGTTTTCCCATTTTCAAGTAGCAGTGAGCTCCTGTATATCCATGAAGAAAAGCGATTCACTGAGTTTTGGTGGGATAGCATGCAACGGGGAGAGGGTGCAATGCTTTAGATGTTTGGTGTTTTAGGCATGATGGTCATTGAGAAGTGAGGCAGTACTCAGAAGACCTAGGTTCAGGTTTTGCTTCCCTTTGTATAGCTTTGTGGCCTTAGATGTATCCCTAACACTCTCTGAGCCTTAGTTTCCTCCTCTGTCAAATAGTGATCATTAGATCGGGAATGAAAGCCAAGGGAAATGGGGCCCTTGACAGAGATCTGCAGGTGAGAGTGCTTATTGTTCCTCGCTTGGCTTGAGTTTTCCACTTTGGCAAGCACTGTTCTGCTGGTCCAGCCGGGTTCTCCTCAGATGCCCTGTGGGTGGGCCAGCTGCTCATTCTTAGGGCTGGATCTGAGGAGCCGCCCCAGCCCCCCACTTCTGATTGCTCTCTGTCCTTCCCTTCCTGGAAATACTAATCCTGACAAAGGAAGCCACAGTGTCCTCTGAGGTATGAAGACACCAGAGGACACTGCAGTTGCCTCTGGGAGCCAGAGTACTTTTCTAGCTTTGCTGGGTTTATGCCCTGTGGCCTGGAGTCAGCCTGCCACGTTGAGTTTCTGACTGCCCCCAGCTTGTTCTAATGTGTCCCCTGCCCATCTGGGACAGAATGTCAAACACTGGCCTGTACTCACAGATGCAATTAAGAACGGTCTTTTTAAAAAACAACTGTTAGATGCAAAGTCGAATTTGGATATGATCACGTAACACAATTTTGAACAATAAGCTAGTGATTCATGAATTTACCATTTGAAAACATTTACCATCTTGATCAAAGAGAAATTCCTTTATGAATACATATGGCAAAAACTATATCCAGTTGTTATGGATTCTATGGAGAATGATCCCTGGAGGCCTTGTGCCCAAGGCACAGTTTTTGGAAGAGGGTGGAGGCTGGGGGTGCCGTAGCTGCCTTGCGTCAGGAGTTAGGGCTGGCTCGAGGCAGGTTAGGTTGTGGCGGTGTGAGTTTGAAGGGCACAGTGTATGTCTGTCCTGCTCACTCTGTCTCTTGGTGGCCATGACGTAAGCAGCTTTCCTCCCCTGTGCATCCCTGCCCTGGTGCTGGCCAGTCATGGGCAGTAACAGTAAGCCAAAGTCACCTTCTCCTCCTTCAGCCTGCCGGTGTCAAATACTGTGTCTCAGCAATGAGGAAAGTGACCATACACCACTGAAACTTTTAAAATCTTACAGTATTCGTGAAACTTAATGGTGAAAGTCTGTAAGCCTGTAACATGTTGAATATCGTTGCTAATGTCAGTTAATGTAATGACAGTTATTTGGCTGTAGCGAAAAGCTTGGAGATGAAGGTCAATCCAGCAGAAGTGAGTGTGAGGCCGAGGTCTGCCTTGTTCACTGGGCGTTCTGGTCAGAAGAGGCTGCAAGGGGCTCAGGAAGGGTCATTTCCCCCTGGTCTCAGCAAGAAAGCAGAGTGAGCCATGGGGAGGGGTGAGGTGCCCAAAACCATGGGAAAGTGAAACACAGAAGGATTGCCTTGTAACCACCTATTTTGAGTATCTCTGTGTGTGACAACTAAAATCCCAGCTGTGGACTGAATAGTGAGTTTCCCACTGCTTCCTCTTAGGTCTTTTCATTATAATCTTAACAAATGTCATGTTCAAGATAAACATAAATGAAACAGCTTGGAAAAAGTACAACTCCTAGAAAGAGAAAGCGGATGTTCGCTCACTTTGCTTCTAAGTAAGCAGTTTCCCTGGCCCAGCCCTGCTTCCCAGCCAGGTCTTTACCGTGAGAGGCAGAATCGGGTGTCCGGGGCAGTCACGGCAGTGTGGAGGGATGGAGCCTGGGGAACCAGCCCCTTTGGAAGTCACGGGCAGGTGCTGAGTATTAGACAGTGGCGGGTGTTCAGGTCTGCGCCAGGCACTGGGAGGTCTGCGATGGCTCCTGCCCCGTGGAGCTCATGGCGTGAGGAGGAGGAGGAGCGCACGAGCCAAGGGCAGCGCTGTCGGCAGGAGGCGGTGACTGCCCAAGGAGGAGGGTGGCGAACGAAGTGCTCACACTGGGGCAGCCGGGCACTGGAAGAGGGGGTGGGACTCGGGTGGACATGGCTGTGGGAGAAGGGCGCTCAGGGCAGATTAACAGGGTGCAGAGCCAGCAGAGTGGACACGTGTGGCCTTTTGGTTCCATGTGCTTTAAACTGGTGCTGACCCGGGTCGCAGTGGTGCATTGCCGCCTGCCTAATGGAGGACAGGGAAGCTCTTTTGTTCGGTGTGGGTTGCCGATTCCTTGCCTATAAGAACTGTGCATTTCCCTTCCTTATTACTCTCCAAGACTCCTGGGAGAGTTGTTTATGCAGTGACTAGAGTGTTTATATTATTACAAACTGTATTTTCAGTATATCTGCAATCCTTTCCCATAATGATTTCCACGTTCCTTTGTATGACCTTAAAGTATTGTGCCTATACTTCTACCTGGCTGCTCAGGCATCAGAACAGCTCCACGCCCAGGGTATGGCCCACGCTGCCCCAGCCCTGCCCGAACCGCGGGCAGGTGTGATGCAGGTGTGATGCTGTCATGGGGCTGGGGCAGCAGGTTAGAACCCTCAGCCCCTGAGACATTACAGAAGATTAAAGGATGCAAATGATGGAGCGTAGTGGGAGGAAGGATTATCAAGAAACAGCAAATCCAATTAAGTCCTGAGTCAAATTAAGTTCATAGACTGAACCACACTATAAGTATTTTCTTGTTACTGAAATTTAGAATTGACAGCTGAGGTAGAAATAGGTTTATTATTTGTCCTTTTCACGTTAAAATGCAGATGACACCAAAGTGATTGTTTTTCCCCCCTCTGCCCTTGAAATCCTAGGGTTGCACAATGCCTTGTAGATGTCAGAACCATTGATAGGGAGGGGTTGACTTTCCTTTTGCTTTCTCCCCACAGGCAACACCAGAAATAGCCCACCGCCCTATGGGTTTCACCTCTCGCCGGAAGACATGAGGAGACAGCGGCTTTATGAACTTGATGGCCAGTGAGGTGGCACGGCTTCCCAGGAAGACACGGTCTAGTTGTGTCGAGGTTGCCCATGGGGTTCACTCCTCAAGCCTCTAGTTGGCTTTAAACAAAAGCAGAGTGCCCCGTTCCTGTCCCCTCCTGTGCATGTCTGCGATGGACCCTCACCCTGTGGGCCCTGGAGTCCAGACTCGTGCACCGGGTTTGTTGAAAGCAGCTTACAGCTTTCTGGGTGTGGCCAGTCTCCTGGCCTGGTTCTCTGTCCCAAAGGGAAGGCCACTTCCTTCCTCCGAGTTGGGACCAGTTCCCACACTGCTTTACCTGCCTCCCACTGGGGTGCTTTCACCTTGTTTTGATTTTGAAGGCCACGACTTTTACCGAGGGTTTTTGTCTTCACCAGTTTGGAAGATCAGACCCTCACGGAGCCCAGAGCACTGGATGCCTGGCTTGGCAGGAAGTGAGGCCCTGTGCCCACGTCCTTCTGGCACGTTGCCATGGTGACCGCCCCGGGACGACACTGCATCACCTCCCTAGTGTGCTGTTCTGTTCTCCTCCACCCAGGCACACGGCTCCTCACACAGTGTACTTGCTTTGCACTCACATTACTTTGCCCAGAGAACACTTCACCGCGGAGGCCTAAGAAAGACCCCAGGTGGGGAAGAGCCCAACGTGCTGCATTAGCCAGCAGGTGACACCAGCAATCGGGCGCAGGAGCCACCCCTGCAGCTGCAGTGAGCTCCCTGGGTGGAGGGGCTCATCATTTACCAGGGCAGCAGCAGGCGCCACATGCAGAGCAGAGCAAAGACACATAGTAGACTGGTGGCGAGAAGTCCTCCTTGCAAGGAGTGTTTTCCCCTCGTAAAGTGCCTTTTAACTGACCGCTGTCGCAGCTGTCTGTCCTGCACTAGGGTCCACAACATGCCCTGGGGCCCTGCAGTGTTACAGTACACAGATGGTCTGTCAGACATTTCCTGGGGCATCTGGGTCATTTCCTGGCGCTTGTGTTTCAGGAATAAAGGGACAGAGCCAAAACATCGCTAACATCTCACTGTTACGGAGATACTTCTTTTTAAAGAGACAAAGAGGCAGAAAATGACCTTTCTCTTTCAATTCATCTGTCACTTATATATAGCTTTGTGATCGTGAAAGTAAGGCATATCCTTTGTCTGGAAGGAAAGGCCCCTGATGTAAACAAGAGGCCATCTTTCGGGGTAGAGTACAGGAGATTTTCGCGTTCTTTTTTACAATTTTGTATGCTATATTTTAAAAATATGGGAATGTATTACATTTGAAGTCAGGAAAGCAGATTTGTATAATAAATCAAGAAATAACTAGTGAAATAGATTTAAAAATAAGTATTCTATATCCACTGAGAAAATTCACAATATAAACACAAATACATACATACAAAATTTTAAAGTCACCTGTACTCCTACCAGCTAAGGGTACCCAGGTTTGACAGTTTGGGGGTACTTCCTGTCCAGTGTTTCTTTTATGCATTTGACAAATTTGAAGTGTAATGACTATGCAATTATGTATGTGTCCAGTTCCTGATCTGCATTATCTGGGGAAGGCTTTGACTTTCTTATAAATCAGATAAGAAAACCAGCAGAGATGGGTTTACCCTGACCTGCTGGCTGCCACAGTGGTCCCTGAGCTCCCTAGTTTCATTTATAATTCATGCAAAGTGACGTTGTTGGTAATACGAATTGTACTAGTGAGTCTGCTAGCTTTAACCATAAATTTACATGTTCAAGCCCAAATATTTCAAGCCCCTTCCTGCCATGTTATAGATTTGACTGCCATTTCCTCATTTAGAAGTTTACATGCCATCTTTTCATGGTACATGGGAATGCTAATATATTATTATTATTATTATTAATGTGTAACTACACCATGACGTGCCTTCTACATGGGAGTGAGGGTTGTGGGTGACCTTCATTTATCTTCTCATACTTCTCCTATCTCCCCTCTCTACCACCTAAAGACTTGTGGTCGGGACTCATTGAATATTAGTTTTTCCACCAGAATGTTTTTTCAGTTTCATTAAAAGTCAAATCACTTATATATGAAAGGTGGTTTGTTTGTTTGTTTTAGTTCAATAGTAGTACCTCCTTATTCTGTGTGACCAAATACTGATACTGGAATCAACTTTTGAATGCTACACTGTAATATAGGCATGCCTTATTCTTGGAGGGGAATATCACCACATGCTGAGAGATGTGAAAGAAGTCATTTTAGTTATAATTATAAACCAGTTATTTTTATACAACAATAAAGATATTCTGGAAATTCTTAAAACTATTTAGCCTAGTCAATGAGCTACTTGCTTGACTCTTGCTTATTGTGTTCAGTGTCCTTTCACCCCCTCCAACAAGGAATCTCCATACTATGCCAACAAACCAAAATTGAGTCGAGGAAAGCAGACAAAAGCAAGTGCATAAGACTAATTACCTCTAATAGGGGATAAGCGCTGAGTTAACGTGGTTTCTTTGTGTAGCAGTCACATCCGGATTGTCCGCCATGCACCCATTCACACAGTTGGGTATGGCCGGTCAGTTTAAGAGTCCTCGTTCAGGTCTCTTCAGTCTCCGAACAGAATTAGCTGCAGTCGCTTCCTCTTCATCACTCTGCATGGATAGCCTGTGGTTCCACGTTGTATTTAATAATGCTCTGCCCTCTTTAAATCCTGCTTGTAAAGCTCCAACTAAGCAGTAAACAGGTAGATTCAGTAGTTGGTGCCAGTGTATCCATTTGGCACAGGTTCTGCTTTCTGCTCCAGGAGTGTGATGACCCCCATGGTGGCCCCTAAGTTAGGGAAGGGAAGGGGTGGCAGTGAGGCCTAGATGCCCTTCAGAGCCCCAGGATGCAGCTGAGTGTGGTGACCCAGGGCTGTGATCCCAGCCACAGAAGGGTTGGGACAGGAGGATCCCAAGTTCAAGGACAGCTCAAGCAGCTCAGTGAGACACTGTCTCAAAAAATAAAGGGTAGGGAACTTGCTCTCAGGTTCCAGGCTTGGATTCAGTCCCCTATACCAATGATATGAATCATTTCTTCCTGTCTCTTCCCATGGAGCAGTGCAGTCACTTCCTAGTTCATTCTCTGTCTCCCCCCGCCCCCATTTAAAATCACAGACTCGGAAGGACTTCTAAGTCTCTGTTCTGTGCTCAGCACTTAAAACACGCTTCACTCAGTTTGGCATAATGTTGCCAGGTTCGACATCCAAAATCCTTTAGCAGTGTCACTGATTGTTTCAGATACCTTCTACTGTGTGTCTGTTGCCCAAGGATAAAGGTCAGAGTCCTGAGCACCCACAAGGGGCTCCCATGGCCTTTCGCCCTCATGCGTGTGCGCAAGGCAGAGCTGCTCAGCCGTCCCACTGCCTGGCTGGGAATGCTCCTGAAGGCGAGGCCTATTCCATGCTAGCCTTGTACCTGGAATGGCCCTTTGTTCTCCCTTGGCCTGACCACATCGCCCTGTACTGCCTGGGCTGAGGCCTTGCCCTGCACCGCAGCCCTGACTGGCCCTGTGGCATCAGACCAGCTGTACCCCGTGGGTCTGCAGCCCCTGTCTTCCCCATGTGGCTGAGTCGTGTGGCTGGTTCTCATGGAATGAGAGACCGTCTCTCTCTTTCAATTGTATGTTTCACCCCAGACTGTGACTGTGTTCCCTCTCCCTCCTGACAGTAGCGTGAACACTGTGTGGATCGCTGGAACCAATGAAAACCTGAGGATTGAAATACAGAGCAGCTCACTTCCGCCACCAAGCAGTGGCGCACTCAGTGGTTCTCACATGTCACTGTGCACAAGTAAATCTGCACCTTTCATTGTGTGCACTGTAAAGCAGACTGTTCTGGGACCAAAAGAACATTTTACTACTCTTTTTAAAGATTTCCCTCTTTTTTCCAAACATAGATAAAAGTAATTACTGGTTGATAATTTCCTCTTTGGCTGATAAACTCATAAATGCTTAGCACGTAGTCACGGAGGCTGCAAGAAGTAGTGTTTCCGGCCAGCTAGAGAATGAGCTGGCTGATGGGGCTAAGCCTCCAGGTCAGGGGCAGGGCGGGCCTCCACGCTGTTCCTCCACCTCAGAGCAGCTTCCCTGGACGGTGATCCCTTGGGTGACCTAGGAGCAGAAGCCTAGCAGGGCACCCCAAAACACAAAACAGTTATAGAGTGTCTGCAAACCCACCAATGCAGGAGCTCAATAACAGTGTCTTACATTTTGCTTCTCTACAGTTGACTTTCACACCTTTAATTCTTCCCTGAAACCGGTGGTGTCTGAGCCATGTACTGGGAGGTGGCTAATGTAGCCCTGGTACCCTGAGGCCCGGTTTTCTTTCCCACCCTGCATCACTGTCTGCAGAACTGTCCCAGAGCTTGGAATTCCATCCTTCCCAGCCTATACTCTTCCCTTCTGCAATTCACAGGTCCATGTGGAACATTCATTTTCCCTGCTAAGGCAGCTCCAGGTATAGGCCACATGACAAAGTAGGTAAAGAAAGAAAAAAAGTAATTCACTTTAGCACAAAAGAAAATAAAACACAATTGTTTGGGGGAAGTCATCATAGAATTTTATATATAATGAATCATTATAATACAGCAAAAGTTTAAGGGTCAATGGGAAACCAAGCATCTTGCAAAAGTTACATGTTCAAAGTCTTTTAACTTTACAACTATGGGTTAGAGAAAGGGATGCAATTTATTAGACATGTTTTCCTATGAAGGAATCATTAAATATTTAAGCACCATAAATTCAAGCATTTCACATGGATGTGACAGCCAGCTTTGGTGGTTTAAAATGCATTATGCAGTTTCTGGAAGATGAGAACAGTGACAGTTGCAGAGTGCTGATTTTTAATGTCAATTGTGTGTTCTTTGAAGAATTTACTGATAATGTCCCTGCAGGAAATTGTGTTATTCTTTGTGGTACAGTAACGTTAAGAAATAAAATAAAACAGCATTCTCAAAGACATTACAAACCAGTTACGAATAATTCTAGTCGGTAATATATATATATATATATTACCGACTAGAATTAAGTCTCACAAGATATATGTATATGTACATATCTTATGAGACTCATAATCTAATTCTGTGTACTGAGCCCAAGCAGTATTTTTCATATTACATAATTTATTTTAAATAGAAGATATGATCATAATCAATGCATGGTGACTATTATGTGCTAGACAGATAGTCTAATTATCAACACAAGAGTAGTGTTTTATAAATGAGGGAAGTTCAGCAAGTTGGCAGAACTCATCGAAGGTAACACAGCTAAAAAGTGATTGAACCAGTAAATCTAGGTTCAGCCAACTAATATGCTCGTTTTCTACCATTGTGCAGCCATACCAAGTAGAGGTTACAATTATAAGATTATCCCAGTGAGCTGATGTGACACGAATATAACTTACTGGAACAGAGAAAGATTTGCTGTGTAGTAATCCAAAAGAGGCTCAAAATAAAATCTTCAGTGAGATCCAGTTTCATGGACCATTCTGTCAAGTGTTTTTCAAAGCACCAGTAACATGTGTACAGACTTTGTCGAAGCAGTTTTATACTAAGAAGCTCTTAAATCCTGAGACAATGTAGATGACAATGTGAGCTGTCAAGTTGCATTTCAGTTAAGAGTCTTCTCTTAGTCAAACCTCTCAAATCTCATCATTTCTGAAATTTCAGTTTCTAGAAACATAATCTGTCTTGGAGGTGGGGGAGATGAGCTTATCCAGTGGCTTGGTATCAGAAGCCCAGGTGTGCAGGAATGCTGGACATCCTGATGTTTTGAAGGAATTGTCTCTTCTAGGCATCATTGTCCCAATGAGACCTTCCTTCTATTGAGTTTAACATCTAACGCCTATGGAATTGTCACTGAATAAAATATTATGTTAATATTATGCCCAGCTCTGTCTAGTGCTGAGCTCACAGGGACGAGTGAACGATGGTCCCTACCCTCGAGGGGCTTTCATTTTAGCCAGGGAATGAACGAAGTGTGCTGAAACATTAGAGAAATAATGGGGGGAATGAGAAAAGACAGTCCCATTAACTGTACTGGGAGCAGCAGAAAGGAGTGCACATCTTCTTGAGGGGATTCACATGCTTGCATGTCACTAATTCAGTGTAAAGGGAAGTAGCTGTCTGCCAAGTCAAGGGACCTGAGGGAGGACGTCCCTGGGGAAAAAAAAGCAAAGGCATAGGAACACTGCAAGCACTTGCAGAACTGCATTCAGTTCATCGTGGCTAGTGACGGTCCCAGACATGAGCTCTGGCCAGTTCACACTGCCCTTGCCACACGGGAAGTCTTGACTTCATGGGCAGTGCGGTCATTGAAGGACTGTCTGGAAGGTGAGAAAATCAAGTTTGAATGGAACTTGCATGACAGCTGGAATTGGAAACTGGAGGAGCCAGTCAGGAGGTGGCTACTGCAAGAGGCTGGGTGGACAGGCGATGTCAGCTCCACTAGACGCAAGGAGGCTGAGAAGAAGCAGTGGACCAGGAGCAGAGGGACTCTAGGTCCAGTCTGGGAGGGGGGGGCGCAAGGGCACAGCATGGAGCCCCCAGGATGGATGGTGCTCCATGCACCATGAGTAACAATGGGGGGGAACATGTCTGTCCTGTAGCATGGGCCTCAGAAACCCCAACGTGGCACTCTAGATGCATTCAACCCAAGAGGAGGGAGAATCCTTGGGAAATTTGACAAAGTCATCACTGGTAATGGAGTAGGAAAACACCTGCAAAGCCTTGTTCATGGCCTTCACAGAGCAAATGTATTTTAAAGCACATTGCGACATTCCCCAGTGAAAAAAGTTATGGCCTTCTATGACAGGACATTCTTTTCCCTATCATGGGCCCGCCTGACCATTTAAAATACTTTCTTAAAGCTGAAAAGCAGCATTCAAACTCCTATGCTACCAGTATTTTCAACTGCTTCATTCTCCCCGTTCTGGATTCACCATAGAGTACATTTCCACTTAATTCAGGCTGTTTTTTTTTTTTAAATTATTGCTAATATTCTAACGCCATGGTGAAAGGGCCTAAAATAAAACTAGCAAGAAGATACATTTCTGATACTCCACTTACTCCTCTTCCAGACAATGTTCTCATACTCTGTTCACGATAGGCATTTAGGAGCCTTGAGTTTTGGTACTAGACAAACGTTTTAGAAGCATAAGGATAATTACAAATAAGGTAGAAACTGGGTTAAATTCTAGGCACTCAAAAACCTTTGAACAGGGTGGCCTAAAAAATGCAAATAGGTCAGTGAATTAGAAACTATTCTGCTGCATCAAGAAAATATTTCATCTTACACAAACTTTTTTTTTAATGAGAAAATACTCTTAAAATAAATGGCCATGAGCAGATATCATAGCAAAACTCATTTGAAATGTATGCTGCACAGGAGATCTCATTAGTTATCAAAGTTGAACAAGAAAAACAATTCTTATAAACAAAATTATAATTGAGTTTCTCTCAATTATTTTTAAGTGCACTAAAACTAAGTACTAAAATGAATGTCACCTTCACGAGTAATTTCTTTGGTTTCCTCTAAAATGATATTTTCTGTAGAGGAGGAAGTTGAATTTCCTAAAATGATTCTAACCAACCTTTTGATTTGTAAGATTAGGTCACTGGATTCTTGGCAAAATAAAAAACTGATCTTTTGTGATTCACACAATGTACTCGTTAGAAAGTGATACATGTCTAAAGTTTTGTAGGAACAACTAATGCCCATGTCAGCAGCAGCGGCCTTGGTTCAGTGCTAAGGTAAAGTGTAAGAAAGTTTATTTAAATTGTGAAAATGCAGTGCTCCTATGTAAACTCATCAGAGGAACATAAAACTCCTGTATGCTTTTAAAGAGAGCCCAGGGAGGGCTGGGGGTTTAGCTCCGTGGCATAAGCACCTGCCTGGCAAGTATGAGGTTATGAGTTCAATCCCTGGTACCAAGAAACAAGAAAAAAAAAAAAAAGATAGCCAAGGCTTCCTTGTGGTGGGGGAGGTGACCCTGACTTAAATGAATCTTCTTTCTAAAGTTTCATTCAGCAGCCCTTAGCTTTCTCTCTAGTGCATAACCATGGCTCTCACGCCCCTCTGTGGTCAGCAGTTATGCATGTGGGGGAAAGGGGTCCACTGTAGGCTGCAAGGAAGCCCCCGGGTCCTCCTGGGGAGACATGTGAGGGAACCCCATGTGGCTTCAGCCCCCTTGCCCCCAAGGACATGTAGGTCCCAAGGGAAAGCAATCTGCTTAGAAGTTCACTGCCGTAGAGAGTCAATTTCTGTGAATCACTACCTTAATATTCATTAATAGCGTTTAGGGTCCTAATCCTTTATTGAATATATTTTCTTCCATAATTGCTACTTTTCAAAAGGGTTGCCAAAGTGGGCATTTCTATTCTCTGAAAAATGCAGAAGAGAACAGAATGTTTTATATTCATCTGCGAGGTGCTTATGCTAATGTCACAGCTCCGGAATACAGCGACTATGGGCTTTCTTGGCATTGTGATTCATTGTGCTTTGAAATGAGCTGTTAATGCTGGCACTGTGCATTTTTTTCTTTTTTAATCTCTTTGGATCATGGTTTTACAATTGTTTAAAGTGCATGAAAAAAACAGATTACAGAGAAAATCATTTTGAAATGTTGAAAATCTCTACTTTCTAGTTTCATTTGTTGGCCTATTTATTTTTTTCCTATAAAATCTGTCCAGAACCCCACTGTATGGTAATTGACTTCAATTGTTTGAGATGCTATTAGCCAATGAATGAAGCTTTCCATAATGTAATTTGTAATCTGGCCTTTTTCATCTACTTGCTTTCCTGAGAATTAGCATGTTTTCAAATAAAGCCTATTTTTTCCATCATCCTCAATAAAGTAAGGGTGTGTGGATTTCACTGAGATCAGGGGTCTAACAAACCCACACACATAGCATTTGCTTAATCTGCAGAGGACAGAGGAGGAAGTGGGGGCCAATGGGAATAAACACTGAGCACCAAATGGTCGCGAGGATGGTCTGGAACGAGCACCGCTGAGTTTGTTAGCGCAGCCTAGCAGTCTTGGCTCTAGCTGTATTTCACGCAGACCTGGCACCTGCTGATTTTCTGGCGCTGGGCGTGGCCGTCTTTTAAGATGTCTGGTGATGGCCCAGAGGAAAACTGCGAGTCTGATTTCACCGTGGTCAGCCAGAAGCTGTACTCATTTGCGAAAAAGTGGCAGGTTCCCTGTCGGCCTTGGCATTCGAGGAAGGGCGCTGCTCGGAAGTCCTGGAGGCAGCTGCCCGGTGACGTGAGGGCCTGCCCTCCTCCTTGGGCCCCAGCGCCTGTGTGCTACCCAGACAACAAGACAGAATTAGGGCCCAGCAGCCCAGGTCTAGGCCTGCTTTGAACGTTTTTCCTTAAACAATGCCATCAAGACCAAAATGCAATCTGCGGAGAAGGCACAGCAAGCCGTGTCGGGTGCACACACAGAGTAGAACTAATTGTGCTGAGGCCAATTCCGCCTGTAAATTCTACCAAAGTGTGCTAAAAAAAAAAAAAACCCACAGTTTGATGATAAAAAATAACAATGACCCATGTTTCAACAGACTGTGGTTTGCAGTGGGTTTTGTGACCTAATGTCCTACTATTATCTGCACAGAGGACGCACGGGTACGGCCCAGGGCAGAGAGAGGGCAAAGTGGGCGCTAGGAAGCGGAGGTGCAGCAGCATCGAGAGGGGCACAGCACTCACCATCAGGAACGAGTACCCAATCCAGAGGCCCCTCCAGGCTGTGGGACACGGAGGGATGGACCGGTCCTGGCTGTGGACCGCCACCGCCTGTGCTGGGGCCTCGCACACGGCGCAGCGGCTGACGTAGGGCCGGATCTCCTCCTCGGACAGCGGCATTGCGGGCAGGGGCGCGGCGCTGGCCAGCCAGTAGGACCTGTCGTTCCTCCGGGCATAGTGGCACACTTGGTGGATGTTGCAGTAGGCAAAGGGCAGCGTGCTGAACACAGGAAGGCAAGACCCTGCCAGACCTGGAGGGAAGAGGTGGTGGGTGGCGTGTGAGCAGCCTTTCCCACACCTGGCATCCACACACACCTGCTCTGGCTGGTGCTGGCCCAAGCCAGAGCCACCACCTCGGTCCTGCGGGCTCAACCCTGATCCATCTGTCCCTCCCTCAGAAGTCCCAGGGCTTGCAGAGTGGCAGCGACGTATCTGTCCTCAAGGAAGTCGGGATCCGGGACAGAGAAGGGTGAGCAGATGTGAAAATCTGGCTGGGCATCCTTTGAATGAGAAGCAGGGGGTTGTCCTGGACCCCTGGAAGCCTGGCTGGGAGGAGCTGCTTCACCCCAGATGTGAATGTGCGAAGGATGGAGTCAGCTGCGGGCACTGCAGTGACAACTCCAATAAGACACAGCCGCCACGGAGCAGCAGAAGCACAGCGCGGGGCTTGGGGGCATGGGGGACAGTAGCCTCGTGTGGGTCTGCTCTGCTCAGAGATAAATCAGACCAGAGGCCGTGGGCCTTGGCCAGTCTTGCTCAGGGGCTTGGATTGTCCAGGGCTTAGGGTGGGCTCTGGTTACACCAGGGCAGAAGCAAGATGGGCAGCACAGAGGCCAGGCAGGAACTGTTCACCAGTGCCCAGAAGGCAGAGGAGCGGAGCAGACAGGTCCAAGATAGTCACCTTTACCCTGTGTTCAGAGAAAGGACACCCTGCCATGGGAAACAAACACGCCAAGGGTAAAATAAAGACAGTGATGTGAGCAGCTGCCACTCCTAGGCCTGAACCTGTGCGCCCCTTACTAACCGCTGGGCCACAGCCCTGCGAGGGCAGTGTGAGTAGGACTCGTCACTTGTCACTCTGTCCTTTCTGCACACTCCTCTCTCAGCACCGCTGTCCAGGAAAGTGTTTGCCAGTGCCCAGCACTGAGATCCTTGCCTTGACACTGCTCCCTGCGGCTCACAAACCTCCTGCTAAAAGCGGACAAGGAAGCCGGGCATAGGGGGGCACAGCTTCCAGCTCAGCCCTGAGGCAGGAGGACTGCAAGTTCCAACCCGGCCTGGGAAACTGATTTGTGATGTCCTATCTCAGGGAGAAAACAAACAAATAAATAAATGAGGCTGGGGATGCAGCCCAGGGCAAAGGTTCTGAATTCAATCCCTAGTACTGCAAAAAAGAAAAAGAAAAAGTAAACACCCAGGAGTGACCCCCCCATGTGTCATGCACATTAAAAACAAATGGGGGTAGGGCAGGGAGGCAGTTGATGCTGGGGGGCATCTCAGCAGAATCATCAGGAGCTGTCAGAGTTCCAGAACCATCTGGAATCATCTGGAATCACTCCAGAATCATCTGGAACCCACCACATCCTGCTAAATAATTCACACGTGGAAGAGAAAACTGCATTTTACAGTTATAATAAAGGTGGGCTTTTTATTATTTACTATTTAGGTCTTCACCCTGAGCCACATCTCCAGTCCTTTTTTTTTGAGACAGGGTCTCTGCTAAGTGGTTAAGTTACTTAGGTTGGACTTTAATTTGGGATCCTCCTGCCTCAGCTTCCCAGAGTGGTGGGGTTACAGGCACACTCCACAGAAGAATCCTTTTTAATAGTAAATAATAACTGATTGCTACTTGTATATATAATGTCTAATGCATAGTAAATATTTAAACTCATGGCTGATATTTTTGTTGCCGCTGTAGAGTTATGAGCTAGAATTCCTCTTAAGATTTATTTTTAAAGAATACTTAATAGGTTATGAGTTCAATCCCCAGTACCATAAATAAATAAATAAATACTTCATAGAAATTTTTTTAAAAAGCAAGCAACAAGTAGTCAGATAATAACCATATCCAGAATGAGATTCTTTTACATCTCCTAGGTCACAGATTTAATAAAACTTGTTGGAAATTAGCATCATCAAAGTAATACCAATCTCATAAAGACTTGGTGCTCCTTTAAGAAGTCTGCACACTGCACCCAAGGTTTGCTCTCCGTGGTGGGGGCCGTGGTGGGGGCCGCGCGGTGGAGCCCTACCGAGGTCTTGGTTGTGCGCTTTCTCCTGCCCTTCCAGGAAGAGCAGGCTGTACCCACTCCAGAGCCGGGGCATCCCCGCCGGGCAGGCAGGTTCCTCATCTGTCTGGCTGTGGACCACTAGGAGGAAGCCACTGAGGTAGCCAAGCCCACGTCCTTTGGGGCCAGGGTCACCAGTAGGACCAGGAGGGCCTGAAGGAATAAAGAAAGAAACACACCATTGAGGGAGTCCATTCAACAGCCACTCCCCACCCCTGTCCTGGGCTGCACGAAGCACTGAGGGAACAGAGGGAAGCAGGCTGCGGCCCCTTCCTAGGAATCCCCCTGGCGGCGAGCAGGGTGCACAGCACAGCCATCCAGCTAGCAGCCGGCTCCTGGGGCACCGATCTCACACTGTGGCTTCGACCAACAGTAGATGGAAAACACTCTTAAAACTTGCATCTATAATGAACACAGAGACTCTCCCCAAGCCTTGCATTAGTCCCTAACAATACAGCCTAACATTTACAAAGCACTTACGTTAGGGGCCACAGGTAGCTCAGAGTTATTCTATGTGTATAGGAAGACGTGCATATGTAAATACTGTGCCCTTTTCTAGAAGAGACTGGAGCACCTGGAATTCTGGCACCTGCAGGGATTCCTGGAGGGGGAACTGTGTTTGATCAAGTACCTTCTAGGTATATGGGCCACATAGGCAGGAGAACCCTTGCCCTCTGAAAGCGTGCATTTCACTGGAGGATGAGAAGTGACAGCAAGCACAGCACAAAGGGAAATGAAATAACAGAAGTACTGGCAAGAAAAGAGCTGGGAGCAGGTGCTCCTCAAAGCCGCTCCTTCCTGCACCTGGCAGCCTCTCTCTCCAGGCCCAGCACTGGGTTGGCTCCATCCTGAGCAGGGCCAGGGCTTGGTACCCACATGCACCACCTTTTATGAGGGACAGAAGAGACATACAAGCTCTTTACCTGGTGCTCCAGGGCAGCCAGCCTCTCCACTGTCACCTTTGTGTCCAGGAGGCCCGGGTGACCCAGGGATGCCATCTGTACCCCTCCTGCCATCCGGCCCAGGCTCTCCTTTGCACCCTGCATGAAAGTTCACAACAGTGGTGGTGAAAAAGTGGGATTCCTGCCAGCAGTGATGGTGCATGCACCTTCACCCTCGTTACTGTGCCTGCTTTGTCTTCCCGACTGCAGGAAGCTGGGGTTACACCATCTGCACTTGGGTCACTGAGGTTCTGAGAGGCCAGGTAACTTGACCTTGATGAACTCAATGAGCCAGGAAAGGGACCGGCCAGATTTAAAGTCATAGGCTGAGGAGGCACTGAGACAGGTTTTTCCATTTTCTTCATATTATTGTATTTTTGTCTTTAAGATTATTAATTGATATTTAATTACATATTATCTTTCATCATTTTTTTAAAGCCTAGATGGAAGAATGAATGAATGGGATTCAGTGGAGGGTGAAGGTTGAAGCCATATCATTTTGCAAATTCTCACTGAGCACCCACAACATGCCAGGTCCCAGGATGATCCCTTTTGCATAGGTTACCCGAGTCTGTCTTCCAGGCAGCCATAGGACTCTGTGGGCTCACGCAGCACGAAAGGGGAAGAAATGGGGAGACAGGCTCGGAAGACTCAGGACCAAAGAGCAGCTTGGCCCAGGGGTTCTCTGTGCGGATTAACCAAAGACACTAACGCAAGCCCTGGCTTAAACTCCAGCCCTGTTGGGCAAAGGACGCAGGAGGCTTGGGAAGGTTTGATCTGGTTCGGGGCAGCTGAAATCCAGGTCTCCACACAGCCTCCTTTGCTGCTGTGCTGAGCGTTTGCACCTGGTCCAGAGCTGCCAGCCCATAGCGCCCCTGGGTGCTACCCCCACCCCCACCCCCACCAACCCACACGAGCAACATCCTGAAGACACAGGCTGTGCTGTTCCAGGGAGCAGAAGCTCAGAGAAGTTCTGAGCTCAGGTCCCCCAGAATCTGTCTCAACAGGGCTAGGCTGGGGTTGGGAGTCCACATTTCCAAAAGACCTCACCTGAGACCGATGCTGCTGGTTTCATGGTCCACACTTTGGGAACCACTGTGGTAGCTAATGAATTAACTTTTGAAACTCTTTTGGTAATATAGTTATTATATTTTGAAAATCACATATTTGAAAATCATATTTTTTCCTTTAGGGGCTGTTTTTAAATACTTTTTTTCTTTTTCACATATGTACCTGTATCTTTAAGTAGCAATTCTACTCCAGGAATTTACCTGAAGGAAACAGTAACAGCAAACAGATTTATGGCTTAGTCTGTCAAGTGGTGTTCTGAGTGTTTTTTAAGAGAGTGAATTTGCACAGTTCTCAGTCTTCTTTTACAGATAAGGAAACTGAGTCACAGACAGGCTATCTCATTGCATAGATGTGGTCTAGTTTCAGAGAATCTCCATTTGTAACTATACTCTAAGCATCATCAGGGATGTTCAGAGTAAGAGACATTATCCAGAAAGACCTTCATTACCAGTTGCTCATCATGATCTGAAGTAGAAGCATCTTAAGTCAGAGCTGTTCCTTTACGTCATTCCCAGACCAGCAGCAACATGTCCTGGGAGTTTGTTAAGAATGAGGAATCTCAGCACCCTCTCCACACCTGACAAGCCAGAGCCTAGAATGGGGCCCAGCAATCTGTATTTTAATAGCCTTTCTGGGGGACCTGGATGCTGCAGACAGCTTGAGGGTCCAGCCTTCAAAGTCACTTGCAACTCTGGCTCCCTCCCTTTAGGTGACCCTGTGCTAATACTCAACACATCTGTCCTGATATGGTCAACCTCTTCATTTGCTGCAAGCCTGTTCCTCCAAAGCAGGGCCTTGTGAGATTAATTTCTTTCTTGCAGAGCGGCTAGCACCAAAACAATCAATCAATAATTCATGAGTGTGGTTCAATAAATTATGGCTCATCAAACAATGCAAATGTTCTGCAGCCAGGACAGATAATAGTGTAGGGAGATATGTAATGCACGTTTAGCAGAGCAGTTTACAAAAGACAATGTCTAAGATCTTTTTAAAGACACAGAAATGAGATGAAAGATGTCTAGGCAACAGTGCCTTTAAAAATGTTTTCTTCTTTACACTTTATACTTATTTGTATTAGAAAGATTTGTTTCCCCTTTACCAAATAATTGTCCCCAGGCTAATGACACATGCCCCATTCCCTACTGGACTTCTCCCTACATAAGCAGTTCTCAGCGTTGGGCAGTTCTGCTCACCCAAGAATGTGTGACAGTGTCTGCATATACCTGTGGTTGCCACATGAGGTGGGGAACTAGTACTTGCAAATAGAGAGCTGGAAGCCTGGGGTGCTGTTGGACCCCCAACAATGCACAGGACAGCCCTCCAGGAGACGCAAAGGACTGAGCAAGCCTTGTTTGATAATCATCACATTGTGTAGAAGAGGTGCGCTCAGGACGTCCCCACTGTCAGCAGCAGGGTCAGGGGCACCAGTGCGAGAGCACGAGGAGCCAGAGAAGGGCCCCTAAGGCCACCGGCAGCACAGCCACTGCACCTGGTGAACACAGTGAGCCACCCCCTTCCAGAAGCTCACATTCTGCAGGTCACATCATGGTCAAAGTGCACAGAATTGACCTCTGGATATTTTCTCTTAGCTACTTGGGTTGTGTTCCAAAGTGACCGTGATGGCTGAAGGCAACCATCACTGGGTCTCAGTCTTGATGCAGGGTACAGCAGTGGGCTCCACTCCGGCTACTCGCTGTGATCATCTGTGTGGCTTTTCAACACAGGCGCTCAGGCTCCAGCCCCCTCCGTGCTCAGCTGTTTTGGCATGAGGCCCAGGACAGCGCTCATGTAATACAACTAGGGTTTCTCAAACAAATATGTATACAACTACCACAGAGATCGTCTTAGAATTCAGACCACAGCTCAGTACTTCAGGGAGTGAGTGGCATCTGGCCCTCTCAAGCAGCAAGGATGTGGCAGCCACTAGTTATGAGTTATTAGATCAACCCGCACTGCCCTTTCTTCTCCTGCTTCTCTATAGGACAATTCTGGCTTCTCGAAGCCCAGCCTTTCCTTAGAGCGCTGCTCAGATGGCAGCTAGCTGGGGCCTCAGCAGCTCAGCGATCTGTCACTTGGATACAACACATATGGGGAGGCATGCTAACACCTTTGGCTTGGAACTCCTTTCAAGCATGAAGTACAATCTACCATTCTTTACATTCTGGTGGATACTTCTGCCGTGAAACTGTGAGGCCCTAGAAGGGGAAAACACATCTTGTTGATCATCATAGTGCCTGTAGCAGCTCAGTGCTTTACAAAGAGTAGAGAAACTCTGCAAGGATTTACTGAATTGAATTTGCCTATTACAGGTCACATCTTCTATTTGAGTTTTTTGTTTGTTTTGTTTTTTAACTGGTAGGTCCCAACTCTTGACACTGCAAATATATGCATAATATCTTAGCTTGGCTTCATGTATTATCTATCTATCTATCTATCTATCTATCTATCTATCTATCTATCTATCATCTATCCATTTATTGTGTTACTAGGGATTTACACAGGGCTGACACCCTGAGCTACATTCCTATTTATTTATTTTTAGTGACAGGGTCTTATAAAGTAATTAATCTTCCCAGGCTGGTCTCAAACTTCTGATCTTTCTGCCTCAGCCTCCCAGAGTGCTGGCATTCAAGATCTGTGATACCATGCTGGACTACATCTTAGTTTTAAAATGAGTTTGAATGACAGTGACACCAACTGATGGAGAACTTTATCCATGCAATGAGTACCAAAGAAAGAGAATTTAAGTGGTCACTGACCCAAGCCTGAAAGCTCATGGGCCATTAAAGGATATCGCTACAGCAGACACCAAACTAACCTTGTGTACACAGATGCAATACAACAAACAGCAACAAGCCACACGAAACCTTGAGGAATCCTCCAGAGCTATTCTGGCCTCTATCCAAGAACACTGAGACTCCAGCTGAGGGAACATCTCTTGGTTACTTAGTTTCTTGGGTCTGGGAAACTATGAGAGAAACAGGTACAGTACTACAATATTCACTTCTGCGTCCAATTCCTTTGACCCTAAACCAAAAGAACTCAAATTACAGCAAAGCAAAGCAGTGGGGGAAAATGGGAGAGGGGCCAGTCTTGTGCCTCCTCTTCCAGTAAGTTGCACACAGGGTTTCTGCCAACCAGTCCGAAGACACCAGTGTTTCCTGGAACCTGAGAGGCACTGTAAATTACCCAGTGTGGGAGGACATGAGAAAAGAAATCACCTAGAGACTATTTCTTAAAAGAAGAGTTGGGTTTAAATGCTAATAATGATCCTGCCACCGTGACACTGACTGAACAGTGCTCAGATTGACTGAATAAATAATGCCAAAATTTAGAGGAAAACTCCTTTTCCTTAGCCCCTGTCTAGGTGATTCGTTCCATCTCCCTGTTCACAGGCTCTGTTTCTGCTCCACTGAATCCTAATTCAATAGTTTTGAAATCAAACAGGTCAACAGCTTTTAGAGACTACTAATAGGGCACCTACTCTGCTGTGCTAAGAGGTTGCATAAGCCTGTGCTCAGCAGCTGGCCAATCTGAAAGATGCATGAAGAATTTCAACCCAGCACCAGAAGAGAGCTAGAGGTCTAGTTAGTGTATGATTAAACATTTGGATTTCTGTGTTTTTTTAAAGGTAAAGGGAGAAGGAAATGTTCATATATTTCAGCTACATACAATGCAAATAATGAACAGAGTAAGGATAATACCTGGTCCTGGGGGGCCTTGCTCTCCCGGGGGTCCCATGGCTCCTTCTGGTCCTCGTGGGCCTGGCACCCCAGGAAGCCCTGGGATTCGAGGGCAGGCATCCACATCTGCAGGTGGCCCAGGTTCACCTGAAATTGGAACCGGCACGGATGTGATAGAGTCACCTGCTCCTTCTGCACCTCCAGGTAAGAATGCGCTTCTGATTCTACACCGAAATGTTTGGGAGAATGGGGTGCACGAACTTGTCTTACTCAGGGTGGGGGTACAGGGACAACTTAGAGAAAGCATTTGTTGAATAAAGGAGTGACTGCTTGCAGGAATAAATGAATGACGAGTTAGAAGTATGCAATAGTGACAGTTGGCTAAAGCACCGATCATTTGATGTCCTTCACAAGATTTCTAACCTTTGGGCCATTTTTTGCTGGGATGCCAGCTACCAATACCATTAAAAGAGGGGTTGGTGGGTTTCTGAATATCACTGTCCTGCACCCCTGTTCATTACTCTACATAGCAGCTAACTAAGTAGGTTTCGCTGGTGTCAGTTATTCACACAGAATTTCCATAGGTGCAGACTCGATGCCTTTTAGCCTTGACTGAACAGTGGGAAGATCCAGGGAAGCTGGAGAAACAGCCTGACACATGTGGTTCACTCCAGAAATACTGCTTTGCTGGGCAACAGGATGTGGCTTGGGCAGGCTGCACAATAAACTCAGGTGGGGAGCCATCCCGAAGCACTGCTGCTGTGATCCCCTACACTACCTAGGGATTTCTGGGGTGCAACCCAGTCATTTATGTCTTCAAACTCCTCACAGGACTCCCAAGTCATCCAGGACTGAGGAGCACATTACAAGGCTCAGTTCTAACTTTGGCATTTTGGAATCTGGCCAGTTCCTTAGAAATCGGAGTTCCCAAGTCCAGAGGGCTGAGATGGGACCTGACTTCTGCATTTCTAAACGTGGATGTGGATGCTGGTCTCACCTTTAGAACTAGCTCACCAAGGGTCTGATATTTTTAAAATATGGATTACATTTCATCTTCAAGGCACTTTTATTTCTTTAAAACTTCATTCAGTTACCTTGCAAGCATCCCACAAGTGCTAGGGAAATAACACTGAGCAATGATGATAACAGCTAACACTTACTGAATGCTTTCTCCTGTAGCAGACCCTCTGCCAAGTTGTGTCCTCTAAGACCCCCCGAAAAGACCATATGTATGTGCAGTTATTAGATAATGACAGGTAAGAAAACTAAGCAAACAGCGGCTCACAGCCCAATGTGTAGCAGAATCCAGATTAGAGTCCAGAATGCTCTGGATCTGAAGCCGTGCTCTTAATTACCACACTATACACCCTCCGTTATTCCCCTCGCCTCCTCCCCTCCCTTCCCCTCTCCTGTTCCTTCTTTTTTGCGGTGCTGATTAAACCCAAAGCCTCACACCTGCTATATAAATTACTTTCCCACTAAGCCACACCCCTGCCTAAGAACCCCTAGAATTCTAATACATGAAACATGTTTTAAAACATATCCTTTGATTAGTTATGGTTCTTTTAAAATTCACACAACTATGGATGGCAATTTTAACAACAGCAATGATAAAGCAGCAAGAAAATCCTAGAAAAACATGGTCATCACCACAGAAGTTTACCCTGCGGGATTCTTCACGTGCCTGTGTAAAATGGACCTGAACGCTGTAAGTTGTTGGGAATTTAACTCCTAAAATATACGGTGTGAAACCACAAGCAACACAGGAACGTATACAGCTTCATAATATGTCTAGTTCAACTCCACTTGAGAGGGAGGCACGGGAACATTTCCCATCTTCTGTGGATAACGTGGGACTTTTCTGGCGGTGGCAGCATAGAGAGGCCAGGCACATAGGGCTGGTATTGAGAACTGTGATGTTACCTTCAAGTGAACTCTCATACAAAACCATAGACAAGATTGAAATAAAAACTTATTAAATATACAGCTTTACTTTTTAAATATAAATATTTAAAATAGCAGAGTTGAAACATAAGAGGTATTTTTACTTTATTTTTTAATAATCAGAACTGAAAGAGAGAGAGGGTAAGGTTTTCTTCCAAAGATCCTACAATAAAATATATGGCATCTGTATTCAGGGCAGTTTTGATTAGAACTAATAACAGATGCCTGGAAAGAATAAATGCAAGTGTTGACAAGTTTTCTTTTTCCTTTTTTTGAAAAACACATTTTCATTTTCTTTGAAAATACCAGATACAAGATAATATGTTGCTTTGGCATCATAGAGTATTAAGCAAACATTTTCTTTTTAACAAGTGAAGAAATCTTGCAAATGGATATGAGTGTAATAGGAAAGGCTTGTCACAGATTCTTTCTGGGTGTAAGGGACCATTCTCTAGTTGTGATGATGTTACTTAATTTAGGGATGGTCTGGGGGTTCTACTAGAATTCATTGAAGAGAAGTCATTACCATGTGTGACAGCATATGACTGAGAAAGCACTGGTACGTGGTACCTGCATTGAAATGACATACACTGAACACACCAGCTTGACAACCCATAACGAGGGGCGCATTAGGACATGCTAACCTGACACTCTGTCCATAATGAGGAAGCAAAGGCATTAAGATCTATCATAACTACAGCACCCTCATCTATGCAAACGTAACAGTTCGCCTTGCAAATCCAGTAGAACAGTGGAAGTGCTGAGAAAGCAGACCAAAGAAACTGAATTTCAGAGCCATGCTTACCTCTGGGACCTAGAGTCATCCAAAGCCCAAACAAGACCACACGCCAAGTTTCACACGGTGGAGAGAGATTTTCAAGTTGTGAGTTAGGAGAAAAAAAATTGAAAAATGTTGTTTGAGAACATAAATAATAATTTGGGACAGCATCAATGACAAGTAGAATGAGAGCATCTTATTACATAAAAACGTCTTCCCTTGTGTGGCTGATAGACACAGTGAAGATTTAGTACTAATGGAGTGTTCATCTTTATAAGGACTTGAAATGAAAGTCTCTTGAGAAATATAAAATTTTAGTGGCTTTCTCATGCTAAATTTGACTAGAATTTGTGTGTGTAGGAGTTCTGCCCATGTAAAACCTTGCAAAAATTCTGTATTAATTTGCCAAAGTTTTATAGGTTGTATGCAGAAAAATATAAAAAGAATCTAAGTGCAAACCCTCTGTCCTGCTGTATAATGATTGTTCATAATACATGACACTTTTTTGTTCTCTAGAACGCCTATTTGGGCTGGGGATTTAGCTCGGTGGCATAAGTGCCTGCCTTGCAAACACGTGGTCGTGAGTTTGATCCCCGATACCAATTAAAAAAAAAAATCATAGAACGCCTATTTAAGAGTGCTAAATATTCTGAATTATTACCATATTACCATGATTTATTTAGGATTTTTTTCTTTATGTTTGATTTAGGATGTTAAAAGATATTGCTTCTGCAAACTTCAATGTGCATATTTGTTTGCCCTTTCTGTTCTCAATTCTTTTTTAGCTGACTTATCTCTATACTAAAAAAACTTTTTTGATGGAGTAAAATTATATAGCTTTTCACCTTCATAGAAGCTAATGTACTTTACAGAAAATAGCTAAGTAGTAGATGTAGGAAAACCCACAAAAATTCAGGGATAGGAGGTGGAATACAATCCTAACAAACAATAATCATACCCAGTTTTGCCTCTTGTATGAAGGTACATGTATTTCCCTTAGAAATAGTACATGTCACATCATTTAATTTTTAAACTTATTTGTTCTGAAAATAAATATTAGTTTATCAAACATGAGACTTCATGGTGCAGTCTCAAACCAACATTCTCTTATATTAGAATGTTGAATTCACAAGAATATACTTATAGTTTCAGGATGATGAAGTATTTTCCAAAATACTCTTAGAGTAAATGTTTAAGGTGTTGCATGTGGGTTGCTTTGAGAAAGGTCATGCGTTAGGAGCTTACCTGGGGGGCCGGTGGGCCCTTTACTACCTGGAGGTCCAGGTAAACCCTTCTCTCCAGGTGCCCCAGGAAGGCCAGGTGGCCCTGGAGGTCCTGGAAATCCCATTGGTCCTAAAAGAGACATAAAACCATCAGAATGAAACCATATGAAGACAGTGTGAGTTTGTAATGCTCCACGCCATGAAAAAGCAGGACACAGTCAACTTCGGGTTGTGAGCAGCCTCACTTCTGTGAGCAGGACCCACCCCTGCCTGCAAGAAACACAAGAGTCCACCAAAGAGACGAAGGAGAAATGAGCCCTTGACCAGGATGAAGCCACACTAGAATGAAAAGCCCTGGCACTTGGAACTTTCTCTGGAGACAAGGGGCTAGAATTGAGGGAAAATGGGGAGAAAAGTTTGCTATAGAGAAATGAGGTGCTTTGCCTGTCCCAAGTCCTATCATTTCTTCCTTGCTCTCCAGGCTATCAGCAGCTCAGGTCTTTGTCTGTGTCATTCCTTCTTTTCTTCTCATCCATCTATCAAGCTGTCTTCTTCTCTACCATCCAAACTTCCTGGGGAAGCACTCCCCGGATGCCAGCGACTCTGGGGGCAGCTCCTGCAGAGCACTGAGCTCCGTTGACATTGACGGTGATGTCTCTCCGCCTGAATGTCTGTCTGCCTTCGCAGAACTCAGCTCTGAACTGCAGTAGGGACCCTGTCCACATGTGCTCACTGCCACATCCCTGTGGGTGCCCGAGACATGTTGGTGGAACAGAAGGAACTTTCCCCACTGTGCGCTTCACCCTGCTTCCTGCATGGCTCTGCTGGCCCTGACTCCCCAGGAATGAAAGTGAAGGAGCTTGATTAGTGGTTCCCAATTCTTCCTAGCTGACCGTAGGTCCATGGTAAGTCACTATTATATTGTTATGCTGTTACCCCAGCCTAGGTGAAAATTTACTATGCACAGTAACAACTAGAAAAGAAGAAAGAGGTCTGCCGATCCTGTCTTCTTTCCTCTCTGTGACTAGAGATTTTGCATGCCTGTCCAAGTCTGAGGTTTGATACCTGGAAGCTCACGTAACTGCAGATACAGCCCACGTTCTCTAAAATCAGAGTTACTGTTAGTGCGGGGGGAAGGTCGCTGCATAGTGTAGTACAGATACGCACAATGACCCAATCCCACAGGTGCTGTTTGCACAGAAGTCATGGGGCCTCTTGGTGATTTTTAAAGTCTTTTCTGCCCTAATCTTTTGCCCTGGCTCACAAGTCAGAACTCAGGCAGGATACTACTTATTGAGAACCTTTGCAAATGTAAACAGTCACTTCTTTGATATCCAGCTTCCTTATTTATGAAATAAGGAAGTTAAAGTGAATAATCAGTATTGGCCCCTTTTCGACGAAAACATTCCATGAGCCAAATAATTCTCTGAAATTCCAATACAGAAGCTACTAACCACATAAGGTTACTGAGCATTTAAAGTGTGGCCAGTCCAAATTGGGCTGTAATAGAGTGTAAAATATATATTGGGTTTCAGAGGCAAGAGCAGTGACACACTGGAAAGAGGTACCAGGTATGCACAATCACCTGCATTATCTCATTGACTATGTTAAAATAGTATTTCAGCGGGTGTGATGTGCACACTCCTGTAATCCCAGCACTTGGAGGCCAAGGCAGGAAGTCTTTGCAAGTTTGAGACTAGTCTGGGCTACACAGTGAGCCCAAGTCCAGCTTGAACTGTATAGCAAGACCCTGTCGCAAAAAGACAATCAATCAATCAATCAAATCATATTTGAGTATGGAGTTAACTTCACCTGTTTGCCTTGAAAAATGTGGCAATTACAGGTTTGAATTTTATGTATGACTTATACAAGGGGTGATCAAAATATGCAGTGACTATTAAAAGAACTTTTAAATGTACTATGGTAAATGACACATTGCTTTTAATTCTCCTCAAAATACTCCCTTTCGTGTAGAACACACTTATCCCATTATTCTTGCTTCTCTGAAGCTGTTCCAGTAGTCCTCTCTTGTGTCTTCAGTTATACTGTCACAGCTACCTCAGCATCCTGAATAGATTCAAACAGTTTATAGCAATTTCCGTCACGTAAAAACATTTTGGGGTGTCCTGCTGCACCTTATTCACAAGATCTGGCACCATGCAACCTCTGGCTCTCCCCCAAAGTTAAAGTGACCATAAAGGTAAACATTTTGAATGAGTTCAGGACATCAAGGCAGCCATGACAGCACAACTAAAGACACTCAGGAAAGAGGACTCCAGACCTGCTCCAGAAGGTGTCAAAAATGACGGAAGTGTTTCTGAAGTGAGAAGTGTTAATGGTAATGCATATTTTACTGTAATAAATTTTTTAAATTGAGGTATTCATCTTACTTTTAGATCACATCTTGTATTTCTATTGTCAGCTCTGGCCCAGAGATTATCAAGAGTGTTACTAGGGGTTAAAGAGAAACTTGTGTTTCTTACTTGTCTAATTTGTACCCACACTTGAAGACTCTCTGAGGAAATGTAGTGACTGTTTCCATAAGAAACAGGGATGACACCATGGAAGGGCATTACCCCCGATCCTTGAGGGCAAAATAAGGAAAATGTTCACATATTAATTAAGGAGCATCTTGTGTCCATACCTTTTTGGCCATCTCTTCCATCACATCCTGGAACACCCTGGCATCCAGGAGGACCTGGAGGGCCAGGGGGGCCTGGTGGTCCTGGCAGACCACAGTCACCTGGCTCTCCTTTCAGAAGGGCAACACTCCCACGGGTTCCTGGAGGGCCTGGTGCTCCTAATAATAAGGCAAAAAATAAAATAAAATAAAATAAAATAAAATAAACCTCTTATTCAAAGACAAATGTATAGCTTCTTATGGTGCTGGAGGGGGATCGAACTCACAACCTCCTGCTTACCAGGCAAGTGCTTGAGCTGCTGAGCTAAATCCCCAGCCCACCTGAAGGCACCTTAAGAGCAGTCATTTAGTGGCTCTCAAGCAAGAGATAGAGAATTGGAAGAATAAGAAAGTCGGTAGTACAGAAGTGAAATGAGAGTATGTCCCACGAAGCCCAGGCCGAGAAATGATGTGTCATGGGCCAGCACTGTTAGACACAATGAACCTAAGCAAAACCTTGCTTTAGAGCCACTTCCCAAAAATAAATGCTTTGTGTTCATTATCATCTCATTGCTTTAAAAGGAGGATGAAGGGATGGCTGAAGGGATGAACAGATGGGAGATTTGAAAAAATATGTCACCAGCCAATGGGAAAGGAACTTTCACTCAATACATCTGCAGTCATATTTGGAAACATGCACCTATGTACAGGGCTGAGTTAACCCTAATTTTTCTCTTACTTAGCTTCTACACTTCTTGGAATATTTTTATTGCTTTTCTTTTGCTCTGTGTACAATCCCACCTCTACTAAAGCCTGAAAGATTCCGAGGTGGGGGGTCCAAGTATGGTACTGGGCCATACTTTTCTCTTGATTCCCAATCAGATCTAGTTCACTCCAACTTTGTGAGCTTACAATAGCTTCCAAAATTTTGCCCTGCCAGAGTTCATCCCTAAGAAACTATGAGAGGAAAAACATGCACTCCTAGAAGCTCTGTTTCTGGGCGTGTGTGAGGCCTGCCTCCTGTCGCTCTGGGCCAGCAGATAGATGCAGGAAAACACCAAGGGGTGTGAGCGACTCTTCCTAGGCACTTCTGCAGCACCCAGGGCAGCATCGAGGAGCTGATGGGAAATGCATTCTCTGTATCTGATTCTGTGGCCTGGCATGGGTGGTCTGAGAATCGACATGTAAGACGGAGGGGGCCTCATTCTGGGCCTGGATATGGTTCTGAGAGCCCACCACTGCCCACACTCCCCACTGGGTCTTAAGTATCTCTGCCAAACTGATGGGGCTGCTTGGACCCTTCTGCTCTGCCATTCTTTGGTCTTAGAACCTTACCAAACCGGCAGCATCTAACGAAGATAGCATTGTCATCCTTTGCCATGATGCTCTCATACCTTGTGGGCCATCAGGTCCAGGATGTCCCTGATCTCCAGGTGGACCAGGGTCAGGAATGTCATCCTTAGGCACTCTTCCTGGGGCACCTGCAGGACCTGGGGGTCCTGGTCTCCCTGCATAAGCACAGGTTCATGCATTAGCCACATTACACTTGGAAGTCTTTGAATTAGTTACTGAGACAGAAACAAAGCTTGCTGTTTCTTACCTGGGGGGCCTGGGAAGCCTTTCTCTCCAAAAAGGCCTGGAAGAGAAATTCCTGGACTCCCAGGGTCTCCTATTTCTCCTTTTAGACCAGGTATTCCCATAGGACCTGGTGGGCCCATTTCATGCAAACCTTAATGGGGAAAATAGCATCAATACTATACCTTCTTTCACTTTTACACTGGTATCGTGATTGAAAAGGAGCCACTGCCCAGCAGAAAAGTGTCTGGTTCTGTAGAGACCAAACTCTGCCAGACACAGTACTGCAAATGGCTACTATACTATTCCTGGGCTATTTCTTTTATGACCTGTCCATGGGTTTAATTTCTGTTATGATAATTTTCCAGATGTAAAAATACAATAGCTTAGTCATAATACCAACCTTATGAACTTTACAATAGATACAGCAAAAACAAATGAGATGGAATAATAAATAGCTCCAAATAAGCTGCTTTGTAATTTGAGTGGTAAGTGACATATAGTCAACCTCCATGGTGCAATTTCCCATTGGAAAGGGGAAAAAAAAAAATCAGTTTTCTCAGAAGGGGTAAACATTTAATCAGACTGTTTGGAAGAGCCACTAAATACATCCAACAGGAGCTAAGTTACTTTTTGATCGTCCAAAGATTCCATCTCTCTCCACCACAGATTCGTATTGCACTGCATGATTCTAGCTTTCTCCCACAATCACCTAATGTACATGCTGGTCCTCAGGTACTTTAGTCTGGTTTTATTTTTTTTTTCTGAGAAAGATCACACAACAAATGTGTATTATTCCAATAAAATAAACTAAACTATGGTTGCTGAATATTAATCTCTCTGTGGTAACAAAAATAACAGCAAATATTTCAGATAATTTGCTGTAGCATTGGTAGTAAAAGGAAGTGAAAAGTACTAATTGGATCCACATGGTTGTACAAGCCTTTAGTGCATTGCAATCATTTTTAAAAACCTAGACTATTTATTAGCTTCATGACATTTTGAAATGTGGGTCTATTTAAGCAAAGATTCAGAGTATTTTTAGGAGATATTCCCAAGCAATACCAACAATATGAACATCCTTCATGGGAGTCATCACCAGCATTAGAAGCAGTTCTGACACTATGTCTCTGGCCTAAGCTCGCTTTCCAGGTCTGTGAAGGAGCCCAGGGGAAGACCCTGTATCATATCACGGTCCGCAGACCCAAGCTTGGCCCCGGCAGGATGGTTTTCATCTTACCTGCGGCCCCTTTGGCTCCTTTCTCACCCTTCAAACCATGCAAGCCATCCAGGCCGGGTGACCCAGCAGGACCTGAAATACACCACAGGTCTGTGGATCGTGTCCTAAAGGCAAGATCAGCTGCTGACACCCACTCTGGCTGTAGTCATGGGTATCCCCCAAGTGGAGGGGACACCAAAGGGTAAAGCTGGGCTGGTGGCATATCTCACCATCCGGGAGTGAATCAGGCAAGGATTATTCTTGATGGAGTTTCCATGAAGCAGCTTAATGCATAGTTTGCTTGATTTAAAGCACCCCTACTGGGTTATAACCATATCATGACCAGCTACAGTCTAGAACTACTGAATCTTGGTATAGGAAGTGACCTGTGATCTGTCAGCAGTAGATCATTCTAGACAAGGGAAGAGACCCAATGGGAGCAAATTGCTGCTTTGTACCTTCCAGCTTTGGGGGTCTTCCCTCTTCAACTGGGTCTACAAGTGGAGACCTAGGTTCCTTCTAGCTTTAGCCATGCTAATGTGTTATGAAACCAGGACCCCTGACTCCGTGGCATGAGGCCCGCTGTGTCCTCCCTCATGTATTAAAGCACTGGGCTGCCCTGGAACGACAGGCCTGCAGGTCATGTTGAGCTATTGCGATTTCCCTGCAATGATTCTTTCAGAACCATTCTGATGCCTTTATACGGCAACCAAATGTATTGTGGGACACTCACTGAAGACTCCTGGGTCTTAGACATCTTCCTACCGCTGCCTGTGCCTTCTCTGAGAACCTTCTGCCAGGCATCTCTACCAGCTGGCTTTCCTGAGGCTGTCACTGAGCACCTCCGGTGGGAAGCTTTCCTGAAAGTTTTCCACCAGTAGCCTTGAGTTGTGTTTAAGTTTCCCAAGTGAACAGGCTTTCAAATGAGTTTCCTAATTGTACAGCATAGAGCTGGAGATGGGGTGGGGGAAGGAGAGAGAAGGAGAAGGGAGCAAGCGGAAGAAGATGGGAGAAGCGGGTGACAAACGTTCCAGAGCATTTCCAGACCGCAGCCGAAGGCCCTACTAATGTCCTGCCCCATTGAGTCACTCGGAAAGGAACAGGGCCCAGCGTGGCTCTGACTGATAAACTTCCTGTTTGTCTGCGGTGCCTCTTCCATCCTGAAGCTGCTCTTCCTCACCCAGGACTCAGACCTCCTCCCCACAAATCAACCTTTTACTAGTTTGGGGTCAAATCTCTCAAATCTAGGACAGTGATATCCTCAGCTCATGTGACCGACCGCTGAGGAAGCACTCCACCTGACTGTGACTCCTACCTCAGTCACCTCTGCCTGTACCATCCTGTGTGACACATTTCTGGTCAGCTGCCTCCCCGAAGGGTAAATCACAGAGCAAGAGCAGGTCCTTTTTCAGTCTTTCTAACCCCACATTCAGTATATTCTGTGACACACAGTAGGTGATCAATAAATGCTTAGTTTTTTGTTTTGTTTTTCTGTACCCAGGAATTGAACTCAGGACCTCAGGCTTGCCAGAATAAATGCTTGTTGAATGAGAAAATGTGGGATGACAAAGCTGAGGAGTTGAACAAGTGGAGAAAAATCTGTATTTAAAAAATGAACTATAATTTCTACTTCTATGCCATGCCTTTGATAGATTTATAGACATGTGATTTGGAGAATTTAGAAGACCCCATTTGGATACAAATAATTTCAGTGATAATTATTATCTGTCCATGAAAGTAACTACTGGGGAATAGCACGGTTGGTTCCATTCGAATTATCACCAGCACCTGAAATAGACAGCTGCTATTCTCTTTTTGAGAGCCCAACCTTAGATTGATTCAAATGAACCGTATTCTCTTACACTGAAAAAAAAGTGGCAACGCGTATTCATTTTCCCCAAATCTCTTATTTCCTAACCACTTTTCACAGTCCTGGCTCAGTTTGTTTTCCAATCCTCTTTCCTATTTTATAAGCCAATATTTCAAGTTTGTACGAAAAGAACACAAAGGCCCTCTTCATCTGCCAAACCTGGATATTTACTGCAATTTATCTGAAATGATCATAAATTTTTTGAGGCCACTTTGCTATTTCCATTTGTTTTGATCTGCAGCTTTAGCCCCTAAGACTGATGGCCTGAGTGGCCTGGCTCTGGGCGGAAGGTCCCAGCCTCTGCCAATTCTCCATTGTCACATCAACACTTCGGACCTCGGGCTGTCACAGCCCAGTCCCTTGCTGTTGTGGAACCAGCCAGGCCCTCCCTTATCTGACCCAAGGACTCTGTCTTCCTAAGTTGAATGCAGCTACATCTGGGCAGCATTTTAAGGGTAATTTTTCCTTTTCACTGAAAGCTTTTTACCCACCCCATCTCTAAATCAGAAAGTTGTTCATGCATGAAGTTTACACACTGCAGATGAGAGGCAATTAGGCTAACAAAATTCACTGCTGCGTACTGAGGAATTTTTATCCACCTCCCCGATGTCCTTCTGTTTAACAACCATCAGGAAACAACCGGCTGCTGTCACAGCCCCGGTGCCCTTCCTCCGTGCAGCGGGTCTCATCTCCAGGCCAGCACAACGGTGCCTTTACGTGTGCGAGGCTAAGTTCACCCCCAGTTTGTATTTTCATTCTAGAGCCTGAAAATCCTCTACCCCAGAATCCATACTCAGGTTCACACTTCTAACAGGGTGTTCAGTGCAACCCTGTTCACTTGGAACTTTCCTGGCTCCAACCATGGATGTCCCACAGGCTAAGTTACTTCTGGTTCGAGCTAGAGGGACAGATGGCCGCCTAACTCTAAAGCTGACAGGAAAGAGAAACTTTCATGACTATAGGTGACAGTTGAAAAAGCTTGCAACTTCTTACAAAAAAAAAGTTTTGAAATAAGATTCAAGGTTTTTGTTTTTCTTTGTTTTTGTAATCCAGCCAAAACACGAGTGCCTATTAAGGGCATCAAATATGTTTTCCTAATGCAAAGAGCACTTTTAGTCCCCAGAAGTATCTCATGAAAGGCACTGATGAACAATAGAAAGCAAGAGAGAAATAATCCTGATGGGACAGAACAAAAATTCCCATCAAGTGGGAAACACGCTGGGTGTGGGGGCAAGAAGTGAAGAAGCTGGTTCTAAAAAAGAGAGAACACTGCTAAGATTGTCAGAGCTCAGAGGTGCAGGGCATTTCTTTCCTGGTAAGAAACATTTCAAAGTGCTTCTCTACAAGGAAATGTTTTACAAGCCAATAGGCAAAATAGTACTCCCATCTGCATTCTTTATGGTGTTGTCATGCGATAGATGGTTTTCCTTAGGGTTCTATATTTCCAATCTTATATTCAGACCCAAGGACCTGGCTATTTTCCTTTCAGAAGGCATATGTACATAACAAGCTTAAACCTAGGACTCGGGCTACTTTTAGCGTATGCTAAAGTTAACCTTTAAATTGGATTGAACACAAACTGGACACAAACCCACATGGTCTTTTCTAACAGAGCAAGTGACTTTGGACTTTAGAGCCAAAATAAGCTCACCAGTCCCTCTGACTAGTTTAGAGCATACTTCAAATGCTGTTTCTCAGTTCAAAGCGTTTCTGCTGGGGTGCGGCTTGTTTCTATATCAGTGTGCTATGCCGTAGCAGTATGTTTATCCTGTAGATGTCGTAATTCTCTGGAACACATCTCCCTGTTCTGCTTTGTTTGGTCTGATCTGTCGCTGCACTGTTTGCTGTGAAACAGTGTCACAGCTTGGTCGGGAGGCAGTGTTTCAGATGGGGCTTCATGGACGGGCGGGGCGGGGCAGGAGGGCGCAAGGGGCATTCTCTGCCTCATCATCGCTTCCGCATGGACTCAGCTGGGGTGCGGCTACAGATTAGGAGTCCCTTTGTTATGGATCAAAGTTGTTAGCTATTAGGTTTTTTTTTTTTTTTTTTTTTAAAATAATGCCACTGTGGAGTTATATGACAAATGTAAAGCAATTCAAGGAAAAGAAGCATTGGCAATAGTAACAAGAGCTTTGTCATTTGGGTCAAATTGGATGGATGGATGGATGGATAGATAGATAGATTTTTTATGACAAAAAGACACTTGAAAACCCTTGGTTGTTTTACTAAACTGAGAGCAGAGAAAGATGTGGGAATGCAATGGGAGTGGTTAATAATAGAAAATGTTTGCATTAGTTGTTTCTCAACTTTTTCTAGACACACACATGCACACATATTAAATGCCAACAAACACTCCATGAGAACTCGAAGGACTTCCAGAGACAGGAAATGGCCACAATTACTAGGAAAACTTTAAAAAAATTATTATTTTTGTTTGAAACCCTAAATTCACCACAAATATCTACTTTGCATCATTAAAAATGTCAATAAAGATGGAAGCCAGCACCAAGCCATCTTGTCTGTGTACTGATTCTTCAAAATGAATGGCTTCTCTCTCTCATAGTGCTGTACCAAAGAATGCCCACAACACCACAGCACACTGAGAAACTGGAATTATTTGAAAGCTATCTCATGACTTAAGAAGGGAAATGTGTGGAAAACCAGAATCTGGGTTGCTGAAACAATAAAATGATTAATCGCAGAAATGGCTTCCAAGTCTTTTGAATTTCATTTTACCAACATTTAAAAGCTATACAAAACTTAGAGCAGGAGGCAGATGGAGAAAAGAGAGAAGAGAGACCGAGACAGCTTGGTTACAAGGGAAGGAAGCCTGAACTGTCAGCTAATCACTCTCATAGCTACTAACTCAGTTGTATGCTCTTCTGTCTGTCCATTTACCTACTCATAGGTAAAACCAAAATATTTGTTGGGTGTCTGCCAAGGTATTCCTTTTGCTTTTAAAAAAAAAAACACATTCTATTTGGTAAGAAACCCCTCTAGGCAAACAAAACTGATACAACATAGGTGTTATGCTAAGGCAAAAACTACCCAAGGAGAAAGTACTTTTTCTAAAATAAGAGAATATAGACTAGAGTTAAACTTCATGGATGAGGGAGAGAGCATGGTAACTTCCGTAATAACAAATACATCCTATCATATCCTGTTATTTTATATCCATAGTTATAACCAAAGGCCAAAATCCAACCAGGAAAAATGTTTCTTTAGTTAACAAAGACAATGAAGACTAACTACTCATTCTTTATACCTCCTTACTCTTTTCTCTTTCTTCCACTGATCCTAACTGCTGAATGGGTATTTATTACACATATATTTTTAATGTCTGTCTTTTCTGTTAGCCAATCTGTTCCATGAAGGAAATCATACCTGTTTCCTTCAAATCCTGTACCCAGCATCTAACACAGAATCTGGGATGTCACAGGAGCCTATGTGTTTGTGGAGAAAATAAATGGATAGACCTGAACATCATGAAAACCATTAGTTATAATGTTCCCAGAATGAGAGGGAAATGCCACCTTCTGGACCTTCCCTGGGAGGTGACAGGTGACAGTACTGCCTGCTTCGGGCCCTGGGGTGAGGAGGGGTAGGAAGATGTTGTTTGATCCTTGAGACACAGGCACGGCCAAGAGCTGAGCCACTCAGGTGGTCACCAAATGGGCTGCACCCTGGGCTACGCACTGGGCTGGATCTGTCTGAATGGCCATGAGCCTTGGAACTTACCTTTCATTCCCGGAGCACCTGGCAGCCCTCGGTCCCCTGGCAGCCCTCGAGGCCCGGCATCCCCAGTTTCTCCTGGATGGCCTCTCAGCCCAGGCATCCCCTGATCACCTGTGGACAGCAGGGAAGTTCTACAGACACCCAGTGATACATGAGTGACAGCTGCTGAAAAAGCCATCTACAGTCTTAATTCATGGGTAACTGGGGATATCATTTTGCTGTATTTTCTTCTTAAATTTCTTAACACTAAGGAGAAAAGTATACAACTTCAGAAGGAAAAATGCAATAATAAATGATTGAAGTTGCCAATTATGATATTAAATTTTCTTTTCTCTTTTCTCTTTCTTTCTTTCTTTCTTTCTTTCTTTCTTTCTTTCTTTCTTTCTTTCTTTCTTTCTTTCTTTCTTTCTTTCTTAATTGGCAGGAGAGGGGTATTAGACTCTAAATGTGACATTTGCCTTAGGTCCAAAGCAAGAAGAAGGGGTAGGGGATATCACTGTCGCCAGTGGCATGTGAAATGGAGGGCTTGAAAAGCACTTTTGTTGCCAGACCACCTTGGTGCCAGGTGCCCTGTCAGCTCTTTTCAGGCATGGTCTTCTCTACGCCCAGTAATTAGCGTAACCCTGTGAGATAGGGCCAGCTTTATGGGTAAAGAAGAGGGAATCTGCCCACAGGCAAAGGTCTAGAAATGGTTCCTGTCTCAACCTAAGTCTAAGAGAAGACTGGCTCTTCGTGACACAGGAAGAGATTCCTGAGTGCTCCAAAAGTTCCCAAGGTACCTGGACACCCTGGTGGCCCCAAGGAGCCAGGCAGTCCTGGCCTTCCAGGTGGTCCTTGCAGCCCTTGAACTCCAGGCAAGCCCTGCTCTCCAGGGACTCCAAAATGACCTAAAGAAGCAAAAGTCAAAATCTGAGCACTGCCATTTGAGACAGTAAACCTGCGAAACAGCCAACTGCAGCCTTGCTGTTCTTGAAATCTGTTCCACTGGAAAGGAAGCTAACATTAGAAACCCGGAAACAGAATGTCCACGATCCTACCACTGCAACACAATTTTCCTATGTACACACGTGTGCAAATAACACCCACAATTTTATATTCTGAAAATTTAAATTAGTGTTGTGTCATAAGTAACTTTCTAAGTTTGTCTTAGTTTTCCCAATTGTCATTTTCAAATAACTGGCTAATGGCTTGCAGATTCAATTTTAATTAAATTACTTACTCTACTTCTCTCCTATAATTGGTCATTCAAGTTTTATCTCTTGGGTATGATGCAAAATTACATATAAAATATATAATTATATATGTAAAATATATTATTATATATGTAGTTTTTGTTTAGTTTTTTTGTTTGCTGAGACAGTCTTGCTAGCCCAGACTAGCCTCAAACTCATGGTGATGTTCCTGCCTCAGCCTCCTGAGAGCTGGGACTACAGGGGTGCACCAGCATGCTTAGCTGATTTTTATATATTTTTAATCAATATTTTTCACCAAGTTATTTCCCTAGAAAAAAATTCTAAGAGAAGCATTTTTCAGTAAATCATGTGATATTTCAGTTCTTTTAAAATACATTTTTAAATGCTGAACTATTTTAAAGTAAGTCCCAGCCATTATGGAATTCCATTCCTAAATACTCTAAGATGTAAGCCTGAAAATTAAAAACATTTTCCTATGTAGCCAAAATAACACAGCAACTAAGGAATGAAAAACAATCCCTAATGTCTTCTCACGCTCATTCTATACTTAAGTATCTTGCAGTGTCCCCGTAACACCCTTCACAGCTGGTTTGTCCACACCAAGTTCATGCCAGAGTCACACATCACATCCTGTAACTGTGTCAGAGATTTAAAAAAAAACCCTAAAACAGTGGCTTGCTTATGACAGTGACATCCTGAGGAGAATACAGTGCCACTCTTCTCTAGTCTTCTAGCATAGTCCATTCAGCCTTTTTGGTCTGTTTTTGTGGTACTCAGGATTAAACTCAGGGCCTTTGGACTGTGCTACCGTCTTTGAATTGTTTAATTCTGAGACAGGATCTTGCTAAGTTGTTAAATTGCCTGAGCTGGGCTGGAACTTGACACCCTCTGCCTCAGCCTCCCAGGATGCTAGGGTTACAAGCCAGGGCCACCATGCCCAGCTCGGCACTTGGCTCTTGCTGAGCTGCCTTTGGACTGGAGTCAGTAAGCACCGCTTACGCCCTCCCCTCAAGTCACTCTTGCACAACTCCGCGCCCATAACCCTGAGCGGGGGCTACTGCTGTAGACTTTCCCTTAACTGACTTGTTTTCTTGCTAATTTAATAAGGATAAAACAATACTGATAGGATAAAACAATAGTCTTTGCTGAAAAATCAATGGCTGTGAATAAAATATATGGCTCTGCATTTACCAACCATTGGAGGGTACAGTCACTACTTACTAGAACCCATAGGACAAGCCTGGGTCTGCATCTATCCCTTGATCAAATCCAACATCTATTAACCTCACTCTGTGCTATCTTATTTCTCCCCAGAAGTTTCCTGCGGTACAGCATCGTCATTACTGGCTCTAAAGGAAATAACAAAGCATTCAAAGACTTGTCTCCCAAATCTGTGGCTCCACTAGCAGCAGAGTATCTCAGTGTGCGCTGTCTTTCATCTCTGAACTGAACAGGCTTGGAGGAAAAGGCAGACCCCACACAATCACTCACAATCCTGGGACAAGCCACACATCTACTCTTCCTTGTCAGCCTCCCTCCAGTTCAGCATGGCTTTTTCCAGCTGATGGAAATAGCACATTTACATAAACTTTGAGCTGCTGAATAACATATAATTGAAAAGGCTAAGCTGAAGCCATGGCACAGAAGAAGGAAGGACACAATTTCAGTGGGGATAACTGCAAGCCAGGCAGTTAGGCCAAGGTCTGTGTCCTGTAACAGTTACCCTGTGTGTGAAATAACTTATACTTAACGGTTTTTCACTTAAAATACAGCCAACGTGAAAATCCCTCAGTCTGGACTACTTTGAGTTTGTAAAATTTTGTTTCTTCAGGGTTTACAATAAAAATACCAGCAAGTGTGGAAAAATCTCCAAATGTTTTGCTGACTTCATCACGATGATGATTGCACTTGATATCTGTGTAGTAATTTTTAGTTTGCAAATGTATTTCAAGGTATTGCATTTGTTCCTCAGATCAGTTCTTTCCTACGCACAGGGCCAATTTCTAAGAGAGAAAAACCAAGCACAGAGAAGACAATCGCCTCACCCAAGACCACACACACAGTATTAATGCAGGTTGATTCCAGCCACTGCCTTGGCCTTTCTGGTGTTTATCGTAAACCCCCCTAATGCTGACCCCAAAACTATTTTCCTCGCTCACTGCACATTTGAGTTCTAAGTTTTAGTTAAAGTATTCAATTCTCTAAATACACATATTGCTGTGAAAGGACACATGCCACCTTTCCACCATAGCAAGCGTGCTTTTCTGCTAGACATCCACTTTAATGGTAAAACATTAAAATAAAATGCCCCATAATAGTTCTGTTTATATATTCTTTCTGTTACATGAAATGAAACATGGTTATTGCTGGAGGGGACTTAAAGGTAAAGTATGAAATTATTAATAGGAGGTCTTTTAATTCCCAAGGGGTCTATGTAAATATAAAACTCGTTTCTAATAGGACCACAATCAGCTGACTGCTCTAGGGCATCTTCTATGGGTGGACATCTGTTCTATCCATGCACCTTTGTACACTTGTGCAATTATTGACTCTAGATAAATTCCCAGGAGTAGGGTTTCTGAGTGAGAAGGTGTGCATATTTTAAGTACAGATGAATGGTCCCCCAGGGCCCAAAACGGGAGTGCAAATTCGTATTTTTCAATATTTTCTGGAAGGTAAACAGGAGTCCAAAATAGTTCGACAAAGCATCCTAAGACACTTTGGCCTTCTAGAGGTGTCGCTCGACCTCGAGTGACTTCCCTTTCCCTGGGACGTGTGCAGTATCACAAAGTATCATAGGTCCCTTCTGCTGGGCATGTCTGTAGAAGGCTGACAGGGTGTGAGAGGCAAGAACTCACTGGCATGTCGAGATTCCTTCTGAGGGAAGGAATCTGCGTCACCTGCTAGTGAAAAACAAAATACTATTGTTTTGAATGACTGGGATTTCTTGTTGGTGAGGAGGTTTTCTGTTGGGTCTGGTCAATTTTTAGTAATTTACAGCACATGTGTGACAGGGCCGCAAGGGCGGCCTCGCTTGTGTTCTCAGATGCTGCTCTCGGCGGGAGAGAAAGTTCCAGGAAAACCTGCAGCTACTCTAAATGACGGGCCGCAAAGTATCTCTCTCTTTCACAACACTGTAAAATGTCAAGCAGTTTTAACCACTTGCAATATTCGCTTTTGACTGTCACAGTATGGGGTTGCTCGGAGAAGTGCCTAGTGTCAGTGCCATTGGTCATGTGGGCCACCATGGGGAAAGACTGGGACCGCTAGGGTCTGACGCTCTTGTTTTTCTGGGACAAGAGGGCCAGGGCAGCTTTGCACACAATCCTTTCAATGTGTATCTTAGTAGGCAAAGGGGAAAGAAAATACCGAAACAATCACTGCCAGCCAGACACACAGGGTCATTGTTTTGCTTTTTTGAACTAAATTCGTTTCTTTGTTTTTGTAAGCAAAAACACACATACCTGGACATCCAGGGCTACCAGGCTCGCCCTTTGGACCAGGGGGACCAAACTGACTAGCAGCATCACCCTTGTTTCCTGTAAGTGAAAAAAAAAAAAAAAATACATGTAACATTATTTACAAAAATTTAATTTGGTCTTATATACATGAATTACAGGTTTTTCAATATTTGTCTCTAGAAGATATTTTCAAATGTTCCAGCAAATAATTTAAAAAAAAACAAACACTACTTTTTTCCTAGACAAGAACAAATGGAAATATAGATGCAAGATATGATTTAAACACCACACACACACATACACACACACACTCTATGATTTTACAGTTTGTAACAATCATAAGGAATTAGAGATATTGATGTCTGAGTTTCTAAGGTCCTAAAAGTATTTTTTCAAACTTAGTTTTCTTTTAAAGGAAGTACTTGGCATTGAGTGAGTCTATATTATCTTTAGAGAACATGTAAAAATTGTCACTGTTTCAGCCACTGCAACCCATTTCACACTCTCATAAGGAAGGTCAATTCAATGTCGTTATAAAAAAATAGCACAGGGCCATGCGTTATTGAAGACATGACAAGAGAAACACATTCAAAGGCGGCTGCAGACCCTGACAAGTGAGTCCCGCAAAGCTTTCCAACAAAGCTATCTGTGCTCCCAGATCCAAAGACGGGAGCCAATTATACATAAAGGACACAAAATGGAGTGGGGGAGGGCAAGATAATAGATAGTTTTCTAAGAGAATTTGGGTATGTTTGGGTTATATAAATTGTATAAATCATGTTTTATAACTTGCCCACTAACTCTGTCTTGCAAAGGTCCCACTCATGCCTTAAAGAAATAAACACTCTACTTGACTCTATTCATATTTATGCATTACTGCTTGAGGGCAGAAATCTGCTCATCCCAAGTCAGACAGTCTTTATTTCACAAGTTGGAATTTTAAAAATGAGAATTTGAGCTGATTGACTATGGATATAGAGACAATGAGACTCATCATGAGTTACTTTGATACAGAACCTGTTGGAATACAGTTCAAACATACCCAGAAATACCCAGAAAAAATACTAAATAGAAAGTGATAAAGCCAGTTAGACAAGCAAGTAAGAAACCGACATTGGAGAGAAGCAAGAAACCATGGGCTGCTTAAGGAGTAGGTCCCACTGGCCTTGCGCCCTGGCGGAGCTTGCTCTCCTGGCTCTAGGTTCCATGGGATCCTTTTAATCCAGGGACCCTGAGTGCATTTTAACCCCTCACAAAGATGGCCCAATACAAGTAGGAAGGAAAGGGGAACAGGTGTGCAAAGAGATAAAGAGAATATGATGAACTCAGAAAGACAGAAGAGGAGTGAGCGCTAAGATATCAAACTCAAATAGGAGACACGCCCTCTTTATAATCATCTCTGAAAGAGGGATCTAGACTATTCCTGCTGAATAGATAAGCATATCTATTTCTTACAACAGTTTCCTTATGCAACTATCATTATTTATAGAGTGTCTCTCAAAAAGCACGTATCATTAGTAGCAAGAGGACTTGGGGCAGTTTAATAATTTATATTTTAAAGTTGTTTATTTTAACTTGCATTAAATAATGTTTTTTTTCTTTTTTGGTACTGGAGATCAAATTCACAATCTCACACTTGCCAGGCGGGCACTGTACGGCTGAGCTGTATCTCTCTGGCCTTTAAAATAACGTTAAATTGTGCATCAAACTTATGTATTCACAGAGAGTGAGGTTAAGGTTTAAAAAATGAATCATTTTAAGATATTCAGATTTGCTTATTTCTTCGTCTGGTTAAGGGGTTAGTTAATAAGATCATTATTTTTCTCTAAGGATATTTTTTACCTGGGGTAAATTTTCTATTTCAGTTTCCCTGAAAGCCTGATAAAGGTAGAATGTCAGTTGTGTTTACAAGACAATATTGTTTTTGGCACAAGATAAAACTAAGGCCTGTGAGGCCAAATTCAGCTTGTTTTATAAATAAATAAAGTTACTCCCCTTTGTTTACATACTGCATAGGGCTGTTTTCACATCACAACAGTATAGTTGAGTAGTTGTGAGGCCATAGGTCCCACAAAGGTGAAATTTTTATCTAGTTCTGGAGGTGGGGGAAAGAGAAATTTTTGTGCTTTGACTTAACATAAAAATAATTCAATTATAAAACATGGCTGGCTTCGGAATTCCTAAGTAGACTCAACATTTGTTGGAAGGGCATGGCTTTGGCCTTTGTGTCTAGTAACTGAGACCCTAACAGCTGAACTTACAAAGTCCTCAAAGGAGGCACGGCTCCTGTGAGCCATGGCAATTCTAAACCAAGGTGGACATTGCCTACATATGTGGCTCTAGACCCCTTGCATCTGAGCTGTCACTAGAGGGGTGTGGTCACTAGCTGCATGGGGACTCCCACCTAGGAAGAGGACCTCATAGGGCTGCAGGCCTGCTGTTCCCTACCTAGCACCCTTGGATCTGACCAACAAAGGAGAGTCCTTTGGGTCTTAAGTGTTGTGGAGCACAGCCTAAGAGTGTTAATCGTGCAAAAGGGGCTCTCTCACGTCATTAACAAACATCCAGGAGTGTGGGTTTGACAGATTTCTGCTGTTTTTGCAAACCATACCTTTAGGTCCTTTTGTCCCATCAGTTCCTGAAACTCCAGGCAGCCCTGGAGAACCTGGCTCACCCTGATAATTTAATGAAACAAAAGTAAGACCTCAATTGTGCTTCTATTACAAATGACGCGTGCATGACACAACCCAATTATACTTTTCTGCAACCTATTTGATTTTTTCAATGGTAATTTTTCTTTTTAACCAAGAAACCTGGAAACGTATTGCAGGTATTCTACTGTACATGTCTAGTTTGTTTGTTTTTGAGACAAGTCTCCCCATGCAGTCCAAACTGGTCACAGAGTCACCATCTTCCTGCCCAACCTTTCTAGTCCAGGGTCACAGGTATGTGCTAAGACACCTGGTTTACATGTGTCTAGATTTCAAAAACTGGTAAAGTTCTTCTAGTATTACAGTTATCCATATCAACAGAGCATTTCATCCTGGTTGACAAATGGTAGTTGTAGTATATAAATTAAATTTTAAATTTTGATTGGACTGTTAATATTAAATAAAATATTATTAAAAGTCATATTACATTTAAACTTTATAAACTTTTGGGGAGCTTGAGACAGGGTCTCACTATGCATTTCATGTTGGCCTTGATCTCACTATGTAGCCCAGGTTGGCCCTGAACTCATGGCTGCCTCAGTGTCCTGAGTGCTGGGAATATAGGTATGCATCACCATGCCTGGCAGTTTTTCCAAAAGATGGAGTGAGAATTACATTTCCAGAAGTAGGGTGTGGGCTACTAGATTTATTACACTGTCTGGCTTCTCCAGGGCAAGTGACTCCTGATTCTGAAGAGCAACTCCATTGAAAGCAAAGTCTGTAATATCTTCATCACATGGAGGGTTGAAAACCAGGGGCAAGGTGGGATTTCAGCATAACCCTTTACTCCAGGAAACCAGCAGTCACGCAGCAAGTCATAAACCAGACTGAATCAATACCATGTGAATTATGCAACTTGCTCATGTTCATTAAAGCACTGGCCATATTCTGGCCTTCTAGAGGGTACTACCTTCCCTGTGGTCCCCTATTTTCCAAGAGCCAGAGAGGCCCCTGATCCACCCTGGTAAATGACGTCTCCTTCAGGGATCCTAAAACTAGGGAGGTTTTATTATTTATCCCCTCAAGGAGCAGTAGCCCCTTACCTGGTCACCTGGAAATCCTGGGAAACCAATGATCCCTCTTAGCCCAGGTGAACCTGGAAGGCCATGGGGTCCGGGAAGCCCATGCTGCCCATTTCTGCCAGGCTCCCCTCTCTGAAATCCAGGTGGCCCATATCTCCCCGGCTCTCCTCTTCTCCCTTGTGTCCCAGGAGCTCCTCTGTCACCTGATGAGGGCAGAAACATTACAAACCTCTAGGCTGGAATCTCGGGCTAGGTGATAGTTACACTAAAAGATTTAATGCTTTTAAAAGACAAGCCAAAGGATCTGGGAATCCTGGTTCCTCCCTAAGCCACATGTTGAAGGTTTCTGGCTTCAGTGCCTTCACAGTGAAAAAAGCAGCACAGGAACAGACTAGCGGAGGAAGGACAAAACCTTCGCTCCAGCATGCTTATTCTCCACTGAGAAAACACTTACCCAGAAGAGTTAAAACTCATTCCCTGTTACCACCAGTGAAAGAAAAAAGCAAGGCAAGAAGCCAGGCCACATGGGGATTAAGCCTAAATTTGGGAGAGAATATGAATGTGGTTGCCAAAATGCTTGCTATCCAATTTTTTCTGAAGGCCGGCAGCACAGCATGGGGACACCTGGACCCCAAAAGGATTTGGAATCTGTATTTTAACAGATCCCAGCTGATTCATATGCACACTGAAGTTTGAGAGACACTGGTCAGAATCACAGTCTGTGTGCTACTGATTTTAATACCAGCCACCCAATGCAGAGGTATTTTAAACCTGAACCAGTATTTAATGTTTGTCTCAGGTTAATTCTTGTTTAGAATACCAAAATCTACAAATACATAGGAACTTCAGCTAAATTTTAGCATGAAAAAGCAAAAAAGAAGTGTACCGCCTGGCTTATCAGTGCGGAATTACACCTAAGAAATGAACTCTGCTAATCTGCATGTTAGTAAATAGCTGCGTAATACACATGCTTGAATGGTCTGTAAAGGTTTCCATGCATCTGATAAGGACAAAAAGCTTCAGCATTTACCTCTCTCTCCTATGAACCCATCGTCTCCAGGAGGCCCAGGTTCCCCGTTTTCCCCTCTCTCAGAAATGATAGCCATTTCTCCTTCATCTCCAGGAGGTCCCCTGTCTCCTGTGGATATTAATTATGAGAGAGAAAAATGCACACACCACACACAAAACTCATCTGTTACCACACTGGCCCCCAGTGTACAAATCCCCGTCTAGTCACCAAACTACTCAGGTTGCAGATTCAGATCACACGGTATCCACACGACTGACCAGTGTCCTGATGGAAGGGCTATATCTGTCATGTTCGTGTCTCCTCTTGCTCTGGGATTCTGTGATTAGCTCTGGGAGTGTTTACCGAATTCAACCAAAATAGGACTCAGCATGTTCAGTGAGTTAAGACAGGTTTGAAAAGTTCTGGTCCATAAATCTGTCTGTCCTGCAAAATCTGAGTTTCCCATCTCAAATGTTTAACTCCACTCCTTCCCTTTCCTCACCGTGCTTTGTTATCTTCCATAGATTAAAAGAACAGACATTATCTCAGTGTAGTTCTCCATGGAAAGATCTCCCAACCTAGGAAATGAGCACCACAGTTCTGCCTGATTTTGTAGACGTGGTCCAGCAGCTCCAGTGTGGTAAAACCTAATTTTTCATGATTTGAAGATTGTGTGAGCCACCAGTCAACCCGTGGGTAGTTAAATCAGCCTTGATCAGAGTTATTATGTTGGAGTTCAAGGACTTACACCATCACAGTCAACGAACAGTTGCAAACCAGGAATCTTTTTTTAAAATTTAGAGAACTAGTTTACAACCATATCACTGGAATTAATCCATTTTTAAATTTGTAGTGAGAACATTATAAAGTGGTAGAATAACACAGCAAACATCACTTATCCATGGTAGCAAAGTGACTCTAATTCCTTGATTCTATGTTAATAATTTACAGACTAATAAAACACAAAATAATAAGAAAATCACTCAACTAAGAAGAAAAGGTAATTTGCATCAAATATGAGGCTATTTGCCCAAATAGCTTTAAGGGAAAAACCTTGTTTCTAAAATTTATCAAACATTCTGCTCAACACTGGAAATGCAAAGTATACTTACGCAGCCTTAGGGGTGAGAGGTAAAAGCAAACATTTACCAAGGATGCACAGGACATTTAAACTATTAATCCTGAAACTAATATTTATCTCATAGTGAAAAAACATTTTTTTTAAATGAAGCTTAGGAGCAGTGCACCTCATGGTCCAGATGAAAGAGGTCTCACCCTGGTTCAGGAATCCTCAAGCTTCAGCCCACATACCACATCCCCTGAGCTGCCAGTTTTGGTATAATCTGAGAGCTATGAATGGTTTCTACACTTCTGCATGGTTATGGGGAAACTCAAAACCTAAAACACAAAATAACGCTTTGTGAAAAGTATACATATTTGTGAAACTAATATGCATTTACAGATGCAATTTAATTGGAAAATTTTTTTTTCTTTTTTTATGGTACTCAGGGCTTTGCACTGAGCTACATCCTCAGCCCTTTTTATATTTTTTTACTTTGAGACAGAGTCTCATTGAATTGCTACATTGCCCAGGCTGGACTCACACATGTGATCCTCCTGTCTCAGCCTTTCAGGGTGCTGGGATTACAGGCAGCTGCCACAGAAGGGGTTTGGATCAAGTGAACATGTGTTGGCTTGCTGTGTTGCAAATATGCTTACCTTTGGCACCTCCTGCTCCTGGGTGCCCCTGCAAGCCAGGCCAGCCCTTCTCTCCGATTTCTCCCTTTCTGCCAGGTTGGCCCTCTGGGCCAGGCTTTCCTCTCTCTCCTGGAAATCCCGGGAGACCAAGTGGTCCCTGAGGTCCTGATGAAATGAGAGCAGAAGTTTCTGGAAAATCATTTTAGAGGTAGGTACAAGTCTTACATCTACGTTTCTTGTAGTCCATTGAGAAATGGAAAATCTCACCTCTCTCTGCATTTGCACAGAAAGCAAACAGAAGTTAAGCTCACCACCTAACAGCTGTGCAGACTCACTCTTTCCTACCCTGCAGATCTGACACACAGCCTGATGTTCCTGGGTGCTGACCCCGTCTGGTTTGGAGGACCAGAGGATGGAAGGAGGATGATGGCGATCAGAGTGAAATGCTTTAGCCCTGATGCTAGGACCTCCCTATTCCTGCCTAGTCCTCCTAAGTTCAAGGGCTTGTGGATCCTGCAGATGCAACACCTCCAGCCCCCTTCTTCCACTGATCTACACCAATCCATTCTGCCACTGAAAATAGCAAGACAGGACAGAAGAAAGATGACATCATTAGGGAAGGACAAAGGCATGCTAACAGAACAGTGTTATAGTTTATGTCTGGATGTTCCCCCAAAGCCTCATGCAGTCATGAAAATGACCTTCTAGAGTTTGTGACTGATGCACATCCAATGCTGAGACTGTGGGTGTGAGTGCTACATCCACCCTAGGGTGGGGAGCCTACATACAATATAAGGGACAGAAAGAGTTTTCTCTTATGCTCCTCCCTTTCTGCTCTTGTTGCCTTTTCTGTCTTCCACTGCAATGAACAGTTGCCCCTCTGCCACACCACCCTGCCTTGGAATAAGATGATTATGGAAACTGTGAACTTAATAAACCTTTCTTTCCTTAATTTTGGGGTGTGAGGTATTTTGTCTCAGCAATGAAAGAAAAGTAACCAACACGATTGTAAGTTCTATTAGTATGATGGTACACAGCCTGCTTCACCTGACTATGGATTTCAAGTTTACAGAATAAGAAGACATAAAAAATTCTACTTACCCTTTGGACCTGGACGACCAGGTAGCCCATCTGCCCCAAAGGGCCCTGGGATTCCTGACGATCCTGGGGGTCCATCTACCCCTGGCAGCCCTGGGAGTCCAGGGAGGCCCTTCATTCCAGCTGGTCCAGGAGATCCCACATCTCCCTGCTGTCCTTTCCTACCTGGGCCACCTGAGACAAACCAGTGACAGTGAGGTATGAAGGACGAAAACTAGCTTCCCACTAAGGTGAGAAAAACAAACTCACAGAAGCTCAACTCCTGCATCTAGGGCCCATTAAACCAAACCAAAACAATATTTATTATCTAAACAATGGTAACAACTTTAGGTCTGTTTAGGAATATTGTTCTGGATGCCAGAAAAAGAAGAGTGGATCATTTGAGTAAATCTCTCCCATTTAGATGCTTGAGGGTTATAAAGATATTTTTAATGGAAAGTAGGAGTAAAAAACAAAAAAAATTGTATTTATATTTAGTCTTAGTAGAGAAAAATTAATAGGAAGAAACTTTGCAGATGCATCCAGAAGCTCCGTCCAAGAGAAGTTCAGGTAGGCTATTAACTGTGAGGAGAAAAGCATAAAATTCAGAGCAGTGGCAGCTGGCATTACTCATGCTAAAAATGAATCTGTCGTGGCAAGTTTTGCCCTGACCATGTCTTGATTTTGGAAGTCAACATATTCTTGTATTTGGATAAAAGCAATAACAACTTAAATAACAGAGTTAACCATCTGCACAATGAAATGAAGACTGTACTGGCAGCAGCCTGGGCTAAGGTCTGAATGTCTCTCCCCCAAGTTTATATACTGAAAGAAAATAGACAGTGTAGGGCTGGGGATTTAGCTCAGCAGCATAAACGCCTGCCTGGCAAGCACAAGGTTGTGAGTTCCATCCCCAGTACCAAAAAAAAAAGAAGATAGTGTTAAAAAGATGAGAATTTAGGAGCTCATTGGCTGATGAGTGTAGAGCTCCTCAACAGTATTTGTCACCTTATGGAAGAGATGTGAAGGAACCACTCACCGCTCTGCCATTGAAGGACACAAAAGAGGTGCCATTTGTGAGGCACAGCCCCACATAGACAGCAACGTCTGGTGCCCTGCTCTTGGGCTTCCCAACCTCCCGAGCTGTAAGCAACAACTTTGCTGTTTGTAAATGACCAAGTCAGAAATAAATCATTGCAGGGCCCCAGTGAACTCAAATAACCCCTTAGCACCTCGTGTTGTGGAACGGTCCTCTCCAGGTCACTCTTTAAGGCCTGGCTGTCTGTGTCAAGACCGTAAACGGGAGATGCTGTTTCTTTCCCCGGGCTATTTCTCTAGGTTGTGTTTGCAGTAAGCGACCTTGACAGAAGACACAGTACCCTCTCCAGTGCACAAGAGGTTTGCTTGCAGGCTGCTCTGAAGCACTGGTTCATATAATGCAGCCCATGATGTATGCAGCAGGTAGCTGACCTCACTGTGACAATGCCCGCTTGACACTTGGGTGGCATGGGCTAATGACACAAACCAACATGAAACTCATGAGTAATAAGCTCTTTGTCTCTGACTTGGATCTTAGGCTTCTGCCATACTCCCATAGAGGGCAAGACACAAGTATGTTCATTTATAAGCAGCATAACTTAGAAGACTCTTTAGGTTCCTGACACTTACCTGGACTACCTGGAACTCCGGGGGCTCCGGGTTGGCCTGGGATCCCCGCAGTGCCTCTTTTACAGGAATGGCCAGGTGGCCCTGGGATGCCTGGAAACCCAGCACCTCCCTCTTTGCCTTTGGGACCTTGAAGGCCTGGCAGTCCAGGAATTCCAGCTGCCCCTGTAACGATACAGTACATCTATGACATTCACAATTTAAAACCACATAGATGGCCTGTAACGATCTGTGCAGGCCTTAATAACAGAAGGAAACATTTTGATCCTGAACCAGGGCTCAAATGAACTAAATTTCTCAATGGATGAATTTTCTTATCGTAGATATAGTAAACTCCAAAGGAATAAAAAATCTATGCATTGCTAAGTGAATTGCTTGATAAAGTTATATGGATGACAAAGAAGTTACTTATGCAAATAAGAAACCACAGTTCTTCCTGATTTTAATTAACTTCTACCTCTGAAGGCTTTGCACCAAATTGCTATCATACAAACCCAATTTGCACTGTATGAATTTGCATTTTGTAAGAGATTTTATCACTTGTACACTCAAATTTCCATCTATTGGAAACAGCATCGTAAGCTTCAGGAAGAAAAGTAAATCCTTTGTAATTTCACACCCTGACCTAAAAATCTATTTTATTTTTCTGTGTTCATTGAATTTTGGTTTGCTAGTTTACATCTTAAAATAGCAATCACAAAGCACCATTACTGGGTTATTTCACAATGCATATCAATTTATAAATGTTTCCTACTTGTAATCTTTATAAGTATGATTTTCATTACCAATAAAAGTGCTATTCTTTTGTGGATATATGTCCCTTAATTCTATTGTGTCCTATGTTACCCCACTCTGCTCTCAAGGATACCAAAATCCATGTATTCAAGTCCTTTGCATAAAATGAAGTATTTGTATGTAACCTGCACCAATACTTTTGTGTGAATCATATCTATATTATTTATAATATCTAATACGAAGTAAATGCTATGTTAATAATTAACACAGGGTATTGTTTAGGGAATAAGGTCAAGAAAGGTATCTTTAGATGTTTATTACAGCTGCAGGGTTTTTTCCTGAATATTTTTGATTCATGGTTGGTTGACTCTGAGGATGAAGAATCCGCTGACACAGGGAGATGATGTGCTAATATGCTGCAGTGGATGCCCCATGAATAGTGGCCCATTCGGTCTTAGCAAAGAGACAGACCAGCCCTACCTGTTACTCTCAAGTGCAGTAAAAGTCTCTCTATGTCTCGGTAGACAGTTTGCCTGCTGGGGCTCAACTGCACCCCAACCCACACGGTTCTGACTTCTGGGTTGCTATTCCTTGTACAGTCTGCCCCGCACCCTCAGCCTGGCATTGGCAGTGGACAGGTTACACCGTCCCTGTTCTTGGTGTTTGGGGAGCTAATGTATTACCCTGAGCTCAAAGCAGACAGATGTCCAGTGTTGCCATATTGAACTGAGCTGGCATTGCCATGGTGAGATAGCTGGCATTTGAAAACTACCAATAAAATGCAAAGGCAACACTGGGGGATGCTATTTGAATTGTAGTCAGTGCCTATAGATGAGTGAAGGTGCTCTGGAGAAACGTGAAAACATTTTAGCTGTCTAAAGCCACAGTCTAAACATTCCTATAGACCGGTCCCAAATCTGAGCTGGCTTTTTGGACTACAGAGACAGCAGAGCCCTCATACCTTCAGGCCCAGGGCATCCAGGATCACCTCTAGGTCCTTTTATCCCTGGAACTCCTGGAGGACCCTGATTTCCAGGGGGTCCTGGGTGACCAAATGCAGGGTCTCCTGGAATTCCTTTCTGACCATTCACTCCACGTGAGCCAGGGGGTCCTGGGGGTCCAAGAGGGGAGGACCCATCTTCACCCCTAAAACCCGGATCTCCCACATCACCACGAAAACCTATTTTAACAACAAAAAAATTCAGTGCAAGTGTAGAAACCAACATACAAAAGACTGCTACTTTAATAAACACACATTTCTAAAACAGGCAGGAGTATGTATGTATAATCTGAGATGCTTAATGTTGTTTGACATCCGTAGTAGGAAGGCAAATTGCAACTTTGCATTTCCAATATACCAGTGATGTTTCCCTGTGTTCTCCGTCTGACAAAAATTCCACTTGAACTGAGCTATTCTGGCCACACAGCAAACTACTAATGGTTACACATGCTCCAAGATGAATGGAGCCTTGACATAATTATCATCTATGAGTCACAACAACACAGCTAAGGGTCTCCTGTATCAGGAAAAGCCATTTTATCATTCTCTTCAGCTTGGCATTGGCAGCCAGCAGGTTATACAGACTCTGCTGCTAGTATTTTTGGAGCTAACATTATTATCCTGAGCACAAAGCAAGGAGACATCCAATGTCGCCATATTGAATTAAGCTGGCAGAAGCACAGTGAGCTACTTTGCATTTGAAAACCACCAATAAAGTATGAAGGTGACATGGCGGGGTAGGGTGGGGTTCAGGTTATTTGAAATGCAATCAGCCTCTACATGAGCATAGGCACTGAGCTATTCCTTGAAATCGTCCATTTTCAGGAATATTTAAAAAGTTTCTGATAGACAGTCCCTAAGTTGGAAAATTCTTTATTTACCAGGTGGGCCTGGTATTCCTGGTATTCCTGGTTGGCCTGGCTGGCCTTTTGGTCCATCCGAACATCTCAGACCAGGAGCACCCTGGGGACCTGGAAATCCCTTTGGACCTAGGTAGTAACAGAACACAGATTCAATAAAACACAAGCCAAATGGGAACAAAATGAGGTTTTAAAAAAGTCTATGTGAATGCAGTATCTTTTGGAGTATTCCTATTTTATGAACGTAAAGGTATTGCCTACTCTGGTTTACAAAAGCATTTTATGAGCTATGTGCTACTCTGGGTGTTTTGCTAAGATACTTTGTTCTTAACTGTCCTGCTCAGGGTCTTCCTGAAAGCCTTTGGCGTGTACACCATCATTCCGATGAGCCTGTGCTATCTTCCCACACTGGCTCTGTCCTGGAAAAGGCAAGTGGTGGCCAGATTCTATGCTAGTGAGAAAGCCAGGTCTATTCCCCTGATCTCACATGGACAAAATATGGAAAAAAATTCCTGCAAAAGGAATTGGGATTCTATTTTAAGCTTTTTGTTTCCTCCTAGGACTTAAGTAAAATAATTTATTAATTGTGGACTTCAAACAAGGAAGCATTGCCAACTTCAAGTGTGAATGCTGACTTCTTTGGAAGCCCAAACTACTGAAAGTAATCAGATGTTTTTCATCCATTCATGAGGCTTGACCTGTCTTCTCGAATTTTTGCAATCATGTGAGAAGGGCACCCCCCTACCCTGGACACTGTAATAGGGTGTATGTTGCAGACCTGAACTGAATTTGGGGCCAGGAATCCATCCAACAGACAGCATCTTAGATCCGCTGAACCCCACCAACCAGCAGATGGGCTTTTCAAGTCTCCAAAGAGACAAATAAAAGTTTTTCATAAGCCAGTGAGATTTGGAGGCTGCTGCACAACTTTATGGTGACAAGAGCAAATGATCAGGAAGGTCATTAAGAGTTGGTCATTATTCAACATTTAAATAAAATTCTGGACTTATTTAATATGAGAAAAATCACCTTTAATAATCATGCTAGTACTTAAAGGGCTAGTATAAGTAAACTCTGAAAAAATAGGAAGGAATTATTTAAAAAACTCTGATATACATTTTGGGTTTAATTCAGCTAAAAACAAGTAACTGATTCAAATGAAGCAAAGGCATAAAAGTTCAATCAGGGACGTACACATGTAGGTGGGTTTTAGGGGGCTGTAGTGCAGGGTAAAGGCCTGAGTAATCCCCAACTCAGGACTTCTTAGCTTTTATTTTGAGACTTAAGTCACTAAGTTGCCCAGGTTGGGTTTGAACTTGTGATCTTGCTGCCTCGGGCTCCCAGGGTGCTGGGATCACAGGCCTGCATGACCATGCCTGGGTATGTGAATCTTTTTCAGAAGGTTCTGGTCAAAGGTTGATCCTCTTAAAATGTGGAGTGGAAAGAAATTTATAATTCATATCAAGGAGTGGGAACTTCTTACTCTTAGGAGATGGAAGAGAAAGGTGATATAGTTTTAAAATTCTCAAAGAGCAGGCACTTAACTCTTACATGACAAAATCAAGGCATAAAGATTTGAAAAGCCCATCTGCATTGTGCTCAAAGGATCAACTGTAATCATTAGAAATGTGTTTTCCCCATTTCTTAGTACCTCAAAACCTTAAAATAATTTTAGATGCCCTAACCAGTTGTCAGAGTTTGCTATTGGTTTATCTGTTGTTAGTGCTATATCTAGACTTCCTCCTGAAGCCTCACCGAATCACAGGCAGGACCTCTGGAGGGTGACTGTGTTATAGGGATACTGCAGCTGACTTGTGGTTGGGAGGTGGGGGTTGGTTGGAAGAGGCAGTCACTGCGGATGTGACCACAAAGGTCACATCTCCCTTCTGGGATCCTCCCTGGACTCTGCAGTGAGCAGTTATTCTCCACCGTGCCCCTCGGCCACGCCATCCTGCCTTGGAGCCAGCCACTCAGGCAAGGACTGAGAGTACTGAAACAGGGGCCAAAATAAACCTCTCTTCCTTTAAATCGTGGGTGTCAGATATTGTGTCTCAGCATTGAGAAAGTAACCAACATATCTGTCTTGCCAGCTCTTTTATCTGGGAAGTGTATGAGACAGTGACTGCTCAGTGAGGATACCTGGAGGTCCATCGAAGCCCGGAGGGCCTGGCCTCCCAGGGTAGGTTACGTTACAAGAAATGATGTCACCTGGAATGCAAAAGGAGTGACAATTCATCAGTTAGTGAACAAATGATAGCAATTGCGAGTCTTGACAGATCATTCAAGATATTTTTCTATGATCTAGAAGCTCATAGAAGCTCCCAAGTACCATTAGATCACTTAAACTGCTTGTATATCAAATTTCTAAGTCTGTTCTGAAACCTGAATTTCAGCTTTGCAAACAGTTACAAACGTAATGGAGATAAGAAAAATATTGATTCTAAGAAGTCTCAGTTTCAATAGCACAGGAAAAATAATGTATTTACAAGTCCATATGTATCCGACACCACGGAGTCAGAAGCTTTGATAGATCATGAAAAAGCCGCAAAGGCCCAACACTGAGTTCGAAGATCTGGCTTCTGGCTTGCCCAATAGGAAATCGTACAAACAAAGAGACTAGGCCAGGTATTAACAGCAGCCACCACTTACTGAGGACCTACCATGGGTCAGGCACTTCAAACACATCATCTCTTGTTTTCCTAACTACTGTGCCATGTAGTGCTTCTTGTCCTCTGAGTTGCCATATCCTACTAAAATTTAAGGTTTAACTTTCATAATAGAAGTAATGGGGCTGGAGATATGGCTCAGCGGCACAGAGCCTGCCTGGCAAGCATGAGGTCATGAGTTCGATCTCCAGTACCAAAAGAAAGACTATCTCATAACATTACTTTAAAATCTTTTCAATAAAAGTGTAAGATGAATTTTAACATGACGTTACACATTTCTGGATTCTAGAATATGAACTTGCACACAAACACAAAGGTATTTGCCAATGTATGTTGTCAAAGCAAGAACTAAAGAAACCATCTTATTTAAAAATTTCACAGTTAACAATGAGGCCAAGGTATATGTATCTATTACAAAAGAAAACTTCAGTAAACCTCTTTGTTGTCTTTTTTGGTGCTTTCAGCTCTAATCCTGAAAGTCATTTTATTGCCTTTAAATTCACACAATTGTCAAGTATATTTAATATATTCCCCCTCCCCCACCAGAATGCTTACAACTAGATTTTCATGGACAATATTTTTGAAAATCAAATACTAGTGTTCTTTTATTAAAGGATACTGCATTGTCTCAAAAGATTACAAAAACAGATACTTCGAATGCATATGCAATTTTAACGTAGTTAGATTATATGAGCTGATACTGAGAGATGAATGAAAAGCAATTTTGGTATGCCAAGCAAATAATGGACAAAGATAACTTAGAATCTCAAGATCGGTTTTAAATACTGACTGTGCTATAAAGCTCGTATATTTCTGACAAGGTGCAAGGTTTGGACAGCAGTTTGGTGGAACTGTAGCAAGTCGGTAAGCTGCAGCTGTAACCGTGCTGTCTAGAAGACGTTCACTCTAGCTTTCATGACTTCATTTTGACATTCTGCCACAAAAACATGAAAAATTACCTTTTGATCCCTTCAAGCCATCAGGGCCCCTCATGCCTGGGTGGCCTGGGATGCCTGGTTGACCTCTCTTTCCTGGTGGACCAGGAAATCCCAATCCCGGAGGCCCCACTGGTCCTGCTTTCCCAGGGGGACCCGGTGGGCCAGGAAACCCCTTCTCACCTGGGGCTGCGTCTTCGTGATCCCCCTGGGAATGTTTACGTCATGAGTCAATTACCAATCTTTGAACTAGAAGCAGTCATCGCAGGCTACAGAAACACATATGAAACGTCTATAACTCCAGGAGACAGTTCTTCTGTAGCAAGTGTAACTTAAAATAAGTTAGCATCCTCTACTGTTTTACCTATGTATTTTGCATATATACATAGATATATATGGTAGGAGTGGGTGGTATGCCTCAAATACAGAAAGTAAAGTGCATGTTATAGAATAAGAAATTTTATGGAAAATTAACCTCTAATATCAAATATCATGAAATACCGAAATAAGCGAGCCAAAGGAGGTAATGAGCTAACAAGGCCTGCACATTCTCAAGTATTTGAAATCATTTTCCTACATTCTTTTGGGAACGTAAGCTGACAGACTCCATTGCCCGCCACACCTGAGGTAAAGGACTATCAAATCTGCTCTGCTTCTGCATGAGAATCTGACCGTAGGTGATCTGTCTAGCTCTGTTCTTCCAGAAATCAGATAAAAACTGGATCAGCAGCTACAATCTTGAGCAAAATGACTGACAGCAAAATAGAACTCTGCTTGTAAGATTTTCACCCGGTTTGGAAGAACTCTAAATCTCTGGATGCCCTCGTGGGTTTCCTCAGGTGGAGGTTCCCGTGAAGGGTAGGTTTTCAAGCTGTGTTGTCCAGACAACAGCTCCTGCAGGGGGCATCAGGCTCTATGATTAGGGCTGCTCCCCTATCTGTCATTCCAGAGCTCATTCCTGCAACGTAGAGGGATACCCAGATGGTCCCATTCTCCAGCCTTCCGTGGGCTGGGCCCTCAGTGTATCCTGTGGGTCTGGATTCTTTGCATACATCTAGAAAGAGCCTCAGTGGGTGTTTTAGAAAAGTGAGTGCTGTAGAAATTCCTTTCTTGACTTGATCTGTAAACACATTTTCATTTTTCACATTTAGGTGAGTACATTAAGGCAAATACTGCTCAGTGACATTGGTTTCCAAGTAATTTAAGCGGAAAGATGAATAATTACCAAGAGTGAAGCACAGACCATTCACATACTTTACACAAGCCAAAAGGGCGGAGAGATGTATGCAAACGTCATTGAGCCCAGTCTCTAAGCTCTGTCTTTTATCCATGTGTGGTCTGAAAGGGTTTACTATGAAATCAGAAAGCAGCCCTTTCTGATTAACACCCTCTGTGGTTTCCCAGCATATGTGGGCAGCATAGTCTGGGGTGTCAGCACACAGTCTGGATAAGACAGACTGGAGTTTTTACTTCAGTCTGAAAGACAGGTAACTCTGGGTAACATATGCTAAACCACCATTTTGTTACTCTAAAACCAAGAAGATAATTTTTCTTCAGTAGACAAGTAAAACGTTTAGAGCAGTTTCTGTGATCCTATATAGAATATGACACCAAATTGCATCTTCGTACACTGAGGAAAAAATAGAGGCTTTGGTGAAACATCTGAGAAAGTGAAATTTTACACAGGAGAATTATACATACTGGGGGTCCTGGGTCCCCTTTTTCTCCAGCATGTCCATCCTGACCATTTTCTCCAGGCTGCCCTGGAAACCCAGGGGGTCCATCAGGTCCTCTTTCTCCTTTGTACCCTAGAAGAGATGTCAAGAGATATTCAAGTTTTTATCCGCAGAAGGTTAAACAAAAAGGAAGACTAGAGATAAAGGCTATGACTTTGTGTGCAGATGCAGAGTTTCTTCTGCATGTCTCAGTTGCCCGGAATCACATAAACCATGGCAAAGCCAGAGGAGAAAACAACCATTACCAAACCTCTCGAATCTCTTTATTTGGGAAAGTCTCCTTTTCCCATTCCATTCAAAGCTTCTGTGACTTGCATCTTCTGTGGGATGCAAGTCACAGAAGCTCAACCTGCCTGAATGATGCTGAACACAGCAGTGTAACCCTGGCCACTATGACTAAAGGAACCGGCATGGATGGGATCTTTCCCAAAGCAAAGCTGTCCTTTCTGAAACGACTTCTAACTGGAGCTGACAAAGCAGAGTTTTCTTCTTCACTGGTCATAAGAATGGTGAGGTGCCTGGAGGCATCTAGCCCACACCTGGAAAAAGGCAGTGTGGGGAGAGAAAATGCAGCTGGGCAATAAGAGATGAAAGACTCAGGGAGCCTCCCAAGCCCCTGGGAGGCCCTGCATCCGGGCGCCCCGGTGCAAACCCCACATCTCGCCTTTCACAATAAATTACTGTCTCCCTCAAACTCCTTCAAGCTAGGTGTCTATCATTTATAATTAAAATATTCTTGATTAATCCAAGATACTGCAATACAGTGAGGGAACAATAGGCAGTCAAAGGAGATTTTCTTCCAAAACCCACGTTCACTACAATAAAGATTTGAATATGCATGTTTATGTTCTCAAGTAAGAGACAGGAAATTAAGGTATTGATATTCATAACATAAGGGCAGGGAATTTTTAAAGGAATCTCAACAATCCTAAATGATATAGAATTGATCTGCGGTCACAGGGGAAATCAATGGAAGAGGATGCTCCATCCATCATTCACAAAATAGCAAGGAGATAAGGGACTGATGTGCTCACCTTTAACTCTCGATACAACCATGTCACCTTTGGCTCCTTTGTTGCCAGGAGGTCCTGCAAGGCCAGCTTGTCCCTTGGTGAAAAATAAAGAGTAACAGCTCAATGGCGGTGGGTCAAAGTTAGTCGTGTATTCGTTTACATCTATTCTCCCTTTCATCTTTTGTCCGAAATCTCTTGGTGACATTCTTATCCCCCCCATCCCACCTTCTATAGTGGCCCTGACTTACAAAATTGAGCCTTTTGAGCTGCAAGTAAAAGGTGGTAAAATCTAGATAAGGTCTGTGCCTGCATTAATAGTGATATATACATAGCTTTCTTGATTTTACCAGTGTGTTGCGGCAGTTACGTAAGATATTACGTAAGATATCACTGAGGGAAGCCAGGCACAAGATACAGGGGAGCTCTCTGTATGACTGTGTACCCTCTTGTGAGTCTTCAACTGTCTCAAATAAAAACATAATTATTTTTTAAGCTGCCTTAGGCTTCATATTGTAGGACTGAGAGGAAAGATGACAGTGAGTTAACCGGAACTGAAGGTAGAGGTTTAGGGATAAATCTGTGATGGAAGAAGTTAGAAAATATTGTGATGTTCAGGGAAGTTGGTGAGCAACAGAAGAAAAACTCAGTGAACACCTGCCTCAAAAATAAAATTAAAAAGGCTGTGTATGAAGCTCAGTATGAAAGGCCTGAGTTTAATGCCTAGTTTGACCAAAAAAAAATTGCAATTATGAAGTAACAAGCATTACTCTGAGTACTAAGGATATAACAGCTGACAAAACCATCTTGCTTTTGTGGTGTTAAATGAACGCTTAACCTGAGATATTCCTGAGGAAGATTACTGTATATATTAAGTGACTGGTTATCAGCAACTCTGGGACCAAGAGCTACTTTTCACAATTCTAGGATGGAAGGTCACTAAACATTTGTTGCTAATACAACATAAGTGCAGAAGAAACAGAAATTCATATTTGCCAGGCATCTCCCTGTTTTCTTATATACAGTCTAGATCGGGGACTTTGTTATGGCTTATATCTAGATGTTCCCCCAAAACCTCATGCACTCAAGGGTGGGGTCTCTGGGAGGTGACTGGATCCTGGTTGTGTGATACTGGGTAAATCCATTGCTGGGTTTATAGTTGCATATGATTTGGGAGGTGAAGCCTGATGGGAAGACCCAGTGGGTCACTGTGGGGAGATACATATATATATCTCCCTCCTATTTCCTTAAGTACTGACTGCTTCCCACAGCCATGCCATGAGCAGCCTCCCCTGCCACACCCCTCTGACCATGCTGCCCTGCCTTGAAGCCAGCCGACTGGGGACTGGAACCTCTACAACTGAGCTAAAATAAAGCTCTCCTCCTTATCCTGTGGGTGCCAGGTATTTTGTCCCACCAGTAGAAAGTAGCTAAGACAGACTTCAATAGCAGACAACTACTGGGGTGGTGCCTCTCCCAGAGAAGTGGATGGGGGCCATCCTGGGAACTGGGAACCCCAGGACACCCCTGATGTAGCCATCTGGATGGACAAACCAATGGCCGTGGTGGGAATGTAGAAACTGCATTTGTGAATATCCAGTTTCTCAAGGAAAGCCATGAATCCCATCGAGTGATCCAAAAACAAACACCGTAAAACACAGCCAAACACTCCAGCAGGTTAGTCTTAGCTCATGACAGTCTCTGACATTTGGTTTGCTTTCAGATTCTTTGGGGGCAGTAACCCTGGCTGTCTTGTTCTTTAGTGTGACTTGACTGCTGTCAAGACTTAGGACTGAAATTTTTTGTTGTTGTTGTTGGCTTTTTGAGGCAGGGTCTCTCTGCAGTTCAGGCTGGCCTTGAGCTCACTTTGTAGCCCAGGCTGGTCTCAAACTCACAACGATCCTCCTGCCTCAGCCTCCTGAGTGCTGGGATTACAGGCGTGAGCCACCACACCCGGTTTGGGTTGAAATTCTTAACAAACCCACCTGCCAGTGTTGCTACATCCACATTATAAATGACCCTAGAGTTCACAAACATCAAAGAGGAATTAGAACCTGGGTCGGCCTCTTCCTATGTTCAGTCTAGCAACCAATTGACTCTGTCTTCAAAATATATCTAGATCTGAACACAACCCACTCCAGCTAGCAGCACCCTTCAGTCCATCTGCTGTTGTGTTTTACTAGGGTCACTCAACTGTCTCCGAGCAATCTCTGCTACTCTTGTTTACTGTCTGTTCTCCACAGAGCTAGCAGAATAAGTGATCCCTTTAAAGTGAAAATCAGACTAGGTCTCTCTTCTTAAAACTCTCCCCTGCTGTTCCATGGGACCCCCAAAAAGGCTCAGATTTGAACCCCTTGCAAAGTCCTATGCTCTGCAATCCTCCCTAGCCACCTGCCATTTCTCTGATTTCATCTCTTCTGCCACATTGGATGGTGACGACCTGTGTCTTTTGCCTGTACATGGTCTGTGTCATTTCTGCTACTCCAGGGGGGCAGAGACCCTCACCCCATATCAGCATCCAGGATAGGGCCTGCCACAATGCATAATAATCATGCACTGATAAATGAATGACTGTTAGTTTTTTTTAGTTAGTAATAACTTTTTTTGTTATTAATATTTAAAGCTTCAAAATGCAGATTATATCATACTATAAATTAGAAAAGAATACATTGAATTCTATCTCTGTCTTCTTTAACTGGAAAGAAGATGGCTAGGAGGAGTTACTCACCGCTTGCCCTGGGGATCCTTCAGTACCAGGAGGACCTGGGTCACCTTTTTCTCCAACCCAGCCTGGGAGCCCTGCATTTCCCTTATCACCCTGCCTCCCAGGTAACCCTGGAGGGCCAGGGGGGCCCATGGGGCCAGGTGCGCAGGCACAGAGACCTTCTTTTCCTAAAGAGTAAAAATCAGTTTTGTCACATTTCCTGGAACAACAATCCCCAAGAAGGACAAAACCAAGACTGCAAATTGGGTACAAAAACCACCTAATGGACACAATGCTTATTGTGGACACTGGTAATGTGGTAGAAGGCCTGGGTGGGAGATGGGGCCACTGCGCAGGGAAAGTTTTATTTTTAAAATGTACAAAGTCTGTATTTGGTTTCTACTAAAGAAAAAATAATTGGTTAAGATGTTAATACCAATCATCAAGGAGATGATTGTGTTGAGTATTATAATGTCTGATTCACACAACACATTTCTGAATCATCAGGACTTTTCAGAAAAATGTCCTTAGGAAAGCCCACCTCCTTGACTGTACTTATGCTGTCACAGCACCTGGCGCAGCCACTCAAAAGTTTCTGAATGAGACTCTAGAGCAGGACTCACAGAGAAAAAAAAAGAAACAAAATACCAATACCGTCTGGTATGTGCCACTCGCCAAAGAATCAAGATGACCTTGTGAACAAAGTCATCGTGCAGGGCAAACGTCATAGCCTTAATATTCTAAGATACCAGGATATGATTTCCTGGTGACCTTTCATTTCATCACAGCACATAAGGAAGCAGAGAGCTCACCCGGAGTAAGAAAGGTGAGTATCAGTTCTGAATGAAATGCCGCATGGTGCCTTGCACACGCGCCCTTCCAGCCTCCAAATGCAATTGTCTTCTAGAAATTCCATCTTTGATGCATACTTGCCTTTTTCTCCTTTTGAGCCTCTTACTCCTGGGGGGCCCACTTTGCCCTTTATTCCTTGTGGTCCAGGGAGCCCAACACTACATCGAATCACTGTGTGGTGGATAATGGGCGGGGAGAGAGAATCACAGAATCTGTGTTAAAGTCTCCTACACAGCAAGAGTCTCTGTACTCCTCGCCCCTGGGTTTCCCTTCTCAGCCCTGTGCTGTGTTCCATCTGTTCCCCAGAACTAACTAACTAACTCTCTCTCTCTCTCTCTCTCTCAAAAACTTACACATATACACCATGCAATAGTCATGGCATACTTCTGCCACCATAATTGCTGACTAATTTGTCCTTAATTCCAGCCCTAAGTAAGTGGAAAACAGAGTAAGGTAATGGACAATGAAAAAAAAAAAAAAAACCAGCAAAACAAAAACACCACCAACAACAAAAAAAAGCCATTATACGAGAAACATGTTTCCCTTTCAATTATCAATTATTAAGTCATGAATAAAACATAAAGCATGGCTTGCAAATTATGAACACATCTCGTTAAAGAGGACAGCTAAAATGCAAGCAGTAAATTCTACATTCTCCCCAAATCCCTGTAGAATAAAAGACAGTTAAAGAATATTATAAAAAGACACAAATCTATAGGACAAATGAAAAGGCACAGGTATAACCGCAAAGGGAAGTAAAATGTAAAAGGCTTTTGCAAACCCTAAAAATGCAGAGGTCTAAACATGCAACAAAGAAAACTGAGAAACATTAGAAATCTCCCGTAGAGCACAGGGAGAGGAATGACAGTGGTCAAAACTTAGGGTGATCTGAGGAGTCATTTAGACAGGAAGATCCCTTCCCCAAACCGCAGCAGTCAAAAGCAAAAGAAGACAAATCCATCCAGCCTTTCCCACCCCACTCTCATTAAAGTACAAGAAACAGACAATGGTACAAGAAGAAAACATTTAAAAACTGTATAATTAAAATACCAAAGAGGGAGGGCCAAAGGAAGCATTAAAAGAGAAAAAACAACAATAAAATTCTCAGAAAAGAATCCACACATTTTAATTGTGATAGAAGTTTCAGGAGGCAAGCTGAAAGGTAAAGTTGAATAAATTTACCAAAAATTTTTTATAAAAAAAAGTGATGAAGAGTAATCAAATTAAAGGTTTTTAAACAGGCATTTAATTGTGCATGAGTGCCCATGCGGCACGTGTGGTACTGAAGCGTGAACCAGGCCCTTGAACTGAGCTATGTCTTCAGCCTTTTCTACATTTTTTCATTTGGAAACAGGGTCTCCCTGAGTCTCTAAGTTGTCCAAGCTGGGCTTGAACTTGCCAATCTCTTCCCTCAGTCTCCCAGAGTTTTGAGATCCTAGGAATGTGCCACCACATCTGGTCTAAGATTTTTTTTTTTTAACAAACAAATTGATACAAAGTCCACGATAAGAAAAAAGGGAGGAGATAATGTCCTCAAAGAAATACTTGAAGAAAATTTTCCAGACATAAGGATGTGTTGAACTGAAACTTCCCACTGAGTACCTGCTAGTGAATATGAATACACCACACAAAGGCAAACTGTCATGAAATTTAAAGCACTAAAGACCAAAGCTTCTCTCCTACAAGCTTCCAGAAAGAAAGTAAGTTTCAAATCAAGTATATAAAGGTTATTGGAGTTTCTAGTAGCAGCACTGGAAAGTAGAAAACAATACAGAATGTTTCAAAGTCCTAAGGAAAAAGATTTCCAATTAAAATCTTACATTCAGCCAAATTACATAGCAGAATAAAGTCATTTTCAGACCAGCAAGTTCCTCTACTCTCTGATTTATGTCCTTTCTCAGGAAATATACTGCAAGAAGTCTGAGTTGTGGGAAACAGAAATACAGACAGAAAAAACAGAGACAGAGAGACAGAGAGAGAGAACTGAAAATACTTTTTCAGGATAAGGGTGAAAATTTTCAAAATAATCCTGTGGCAACAGACCAAAAGTGTAGTTAGGTGTAAAGCCAGCATTCAGGAAAGTGAGACAGGAGGATTACTGCAAGTTTAAGGCCAGCCTGGACTAAAAAGTAAGTTCAAGACCAGCCTAAACTGCATAGCAAGACTCTGTCGCGCACACACACACACACACACACACACACACACACACACGTGTAATCTGACCTAATTTAAGCAAGTCAAAAAGCTCCAGAAAAATTCATTCAAAGAGCTAATACTGGGTTGTGACTATAGCTCAGAGGTAGACTGCTTGCCTAGCATGCATAAGGCCCTGAGTTCAATCTCCAGTACCCAGACAGACAGACAGAGACAGAGAGAGAGACAGAGAGAGAAATAATACTGCTAGAATATTTAATGAGTTAGTGTATAATGCGATTAACATAATTCTAGGTGGTTTGAGAGGAGGATAATAATAACTATATCAAAAACCAAGGTAACACTCAAAGAAGACCAAGTAATTTACAACATGTTGTGTTAGAGAAATAATAAATGTATTAGGAGGTGGCTCGATTTGTGCACAGCACTTATATAATCATTCTGCATAAACACTGAACACTTATGTAATCAAAACCACAACAGTAACTATACTGATAGGTTGGGCGAAATGTACATTTGCGTAGAATGCTGGTAAACAAGTTACATACATTTTCTGTAGAGGAAGTCAAAAGATAACGCCCACACTCGAAAATGAAGGAATAGAAAAAAATGCATGTTGAGCAGCAATGTAAAAACAATAAAAGATTCAGCCATGTGTGGTGAAATAATCATCTCAGGGGAGGAAGGAAGGAGAAGCGATTGCTTCCGGGGATTTCTGCTGTTCATAATAGACCTTAGAGAACAGCTGGAGTTTTAAACTAGGCCTATAAATGCCTGACAAAAATAAAAACTGTGTTCAAGAAGTAAAAGTCATATTGATTTACTACAGTCTATAATTCGCTCCTAAATCCCCCATGGATTAACTGAATCTGTTATTGATGTGCCACCACAGCTTAGTTGTAAAATAATTTTAATATCTTGACTCATGAAATATTACAGAATCATTTTACATATATACATTAGAAATATATACATTGTGAACAATTCTGCAGAACTCAAATACAGCACAAGTGCTAGCGAACACCAAAGAGAAGCACTTTACCATCCGGTCCTGGGGGTCCCTGCAGCCCTGGTGCTCCGGGTAAGCCAGGGGGTCCTGGCTGTCCTGGTCGTCCTGGGGCAAAGTCAGGTCTCCCAGGAGAACCCGTTGCCCCCGGAAACCCCGGAGGACCAGGAAGCCCTGCTGGTCCAGGAAGCCCCACCACGCCTGCAAGAGAAGGCAAGAATGAAAGCCATGTGTTCCCATACAGAGAAGATTTTTGCAGAGGAAATCAAAATCAGTACTCGCTTCCTTAATTTGTGGAATTTTTTTTAATGAAGATGGGTGGGGCTGTAAGACATTACTCAGCAACATATCCCAGACACAGAAGGAGAAATATAATCTGTCTTAAATAAAATAATCAAAGTCATAGAAGCAGAGATTACAGTGATGATTGTCAGGGGCAGGAGCAAAGAAAAAATAAGGTAACAGAGTCTCAGGTATGTAAGCTGAGTAAATTTGGGGAACATGGGGCACAACATGGGACAATATTTAACACTATATACTGTGTACTTGAAAATTCCAAGAGGCTAGATCTTAAATTGTCTCTCTCTCTCTGTCTCACACACACACAAATGGTAACTGTGTGGAGGTGAGAGATACATTAATCAGCTGGAACCTAACAATCATTTCACAATGTGTACCTACATCGGAATGGCAAGTTGCATACATTAAGAAGATAAAAAGTTTTATGTTAATGATATCTCACATCTCAATAAAACTCTTTCTTTCTTTCTTTCTTTCTTTCTTTCTTTCTTTCTCTCTTTCTCTCTTTCTCTCTTTCTCTCTTTCTCTCTTTCTCTTTTTGGTACCAAGGATCAAACTCGACCTTCTGCTTGTCAGGAAGGCGCTTACACTTCTGAGCTAGATCACCGGTCCATAAAACTCTTCTTAAAATAGAAAATTGTCACCAGTGACAATGCTGAAAAGAAGTAAAAGTACAAAAAAAATGTTTCAACAATCTGATTTGACACGAAACATATTAAGCTAGAAATCAAGAGTTAAATCATGATAATCTGAATAAACTACACTAAATGAAAGAAAAAAAGGAAAAAATAGCTCAAAAATAAATAGCTCAGCTATCAAAATGCCTTGCTTCCTGTGAAATAAACACAAGTGCAAACAGGTTTGGGAATCAGATTTTCCTATCTCTCCCCTGTTTTTTAGGGTTATAGAATAAATACCTTTTCTTTAATTAAAATTATTTCTTTCAATCTTCCTACCTTAATAGTCTGTTAAAATAATCTGAATAAGCTGATTAGCACATGTAGTGGATAAAAATGTAGACCTGCCTGATTGTCTATGTGGGACATAAAGCACAGACATGCCACATTAGAATTTGGACTGTCTGCCTCCTGCCATGTGACTCTGACAGGTTAATTAGCTCTTGAATCTTCTGTACCTGGTCGAGGATTAAATATATATTCCGTGTAAGGAGCTTAGTGCAATGCCTAGCATAGCATGAGCTTGGTGAATCTTCAGATGTTCTGTGTGTTCATATGAGGTGCAAAGTGGTACAAGAGCAGGTAAATCTGCCTTTGACATCCAACTCCTCTTACTGGTGTCATTGACTGAAAGAAAGCTGGAGACCTTCCAATGAATATGAACACTTCTCCTAGTTCCTCCTTCCTAAGCTTCTCTGGTTCCAAAGTCTCTTCATGAAAGACTGAATTTCTCAAAGGTAGCATCACAGTTGCTCTGGCCCTGTATGTTCTTATAGAACCTTGGTATGTCTGTCCCTATTGCTCCTATGAGCTGAAACACCTGACACTTGGACTCCTACACTGCGATGTAGAAAACTGTGCTACTACAAAGCCTCCAGCCCTGTACAGAAACCTAGATAAGTAAAAAACCCATACAGGAAGGCTCTAAACTTCATGACAAATACAGTATTTCGGCTTGTGTCTAGACATCCGCTCCGAACCTCACGCAGTTACAGGTGGGGCTTTCCAAAGGTGAATGGATGTAGAGTGTGTGATGCTGGGCTTAGGGGTTTGTGAGTACTAAATTAGCCCACACATTGGTTCGGCATAGTTCTGAGTGTAGATACTGGGAAGGCCCACCTGGGAGGCATTGCTACCTGCTCTAGCGAAGACAGAATATAATGGGCAGAAAAACAGCTGCTATTGCCACCCGCTCCTTGCCAATCTCTCACTACTTCGCTGCTTTGCTGCCTTCTTGTCTTCTGCCCATTGTGAACTGTTTCTCTTCTATGATGCCCCTCTGCCACGTCACCCTGCCTTGGAGCCAGCCAACTATGGACTGAAACCTCCACAAACTGTGAGTTTAAAGAGCCTTTGTTCCTTTAACTTTGGGAATTAGGTATTTTTGTCTCAGCAGTGAGAAAAGTAACCAAATCATACAGGGAAGAGACTTTGGACCAGGACTGAATCTCTCCTTCCTACCCTAGGTGACAGTGACTATATGAAAATTCTGGAGCCAGATGCTCAGGTTAGCCCTTCCTGAACTCTTAAGCTACAGAAAGAGTGAGAGATTAATATGGTAATTATTGTTCTTTCAATCTACTAGATTTGGGGTAATTTGATCAGCAATAGACAATGCAAACTCTGTCAATAGCCAGTGAGGTAGTGTACATATTAAGTTAACAGGTATGGCTATCATGCATATATGCTGGGGCTTCACGTATATTTGAAAACATTATCTTTTCCCCACAAAAAACCTGCAAAGGTTATACCTTATAGATAACACACAGACAATTGAAAAGAAATATCAGAAATACTATAAAATAACAGCTAAAGCACTGAGTCTTTACTCTGCACCAGGATTGTCTACACATTAACTTCTTTCAAGAACAAGAGCCCATTTTACAAGTGAAAAAACTGAGTTACAAAGATATTTAATCAATGCCTAAGATTAGATGGTTTATAAGTAGCAGAAATTGGAGTATTTCTAGTTCAAAGTACTATCCTACAATATACTCAGTGGTTTCCACTACGTGGTAAGGCCGAGCTCTGATTACAAGCATCTGACACTAAAACCCTTATCTCATGGTAGGCAATATAGATAACTATAAAAATTATATGTCTAATCAGGGCTATATACTGTGGTGTACTGAGAACAAATGAACATGTCTGTCCCACCCTCATTTACTGGCTGCCACTTGGGCTTCCCGCTCTTCCCAAGACCTGACAGAGATTCTCCACAATCAGTCATTGGACAACCTAGATGTTTCACACTGTCTTTGACCTATGGCCAGGGAGGACGCTCTATCCTCTTCCAACACAGAGAACGGGTCGCACTGTATTTCAGCCTTCAGCCCTCAACACGAGGGCATGAAATCATTAGGTTGTGGCAGGCATTAAAATTTTTTCCAAAGAAAAGAATAAAATAGAAAATAAGGTACATCTCACAACCAAAAAGGTATTATGCTGTGAAGTTTGTTTCAATCCATGGAATTACACATATGTGGCTGAGTAACATAATATAAACAGAAGGCAAAATAAAATACATTGCTTACTATGGATCATAGTCAATATCTGAAAGCCACTGGGTTCATTTATTTTAAAAAGTTGTAGGGAGAGAAGATAAGATGGCTGATCAGTGAGCAACAAAATACAAAGCCTCCTGGGAGAAACAACTCATTTGCCAGAATAAAACAACCTGGAGAGACCCAGACAGAGGGAGATGGATCCTCTTGACACAGGAAGAAATTAAAATGTAAAAAACCTCGTCAAATACTTCGGGACTACAACAGAAACAGCTAAAAATTACAGGACACAGCGTTTTCATGGTGATCTGCCAAGTTTGCAAAGGCCTGAATCCGTGCCGGCAAGCAGAGTCGCCCAAACTCGTTCCTGCCACCACTCACAGGAAGCGCAGTAGCGCTGAAGTCGGGGGTTGGTGAGCACAACAGAGAGCGGAGCCAGTGAAGGGAACTTCATTAATCCATGGTCAGTGCTGGGAATGAGACCCGCCCCCCCATGGGAAGGTCACGACCGAATGGGCAACATGTTGGAATCGGGCAGGAGGAGCCTAAACTGGGAGCGACAGTGACTTCAGTTGGTTCCTCCCTCCCAAGAGCAGATTCGTGCAGTTTGCTTGGACTGGGCCGCACCCCTGGCCAGGACCCAATGAGCCGTCCCAAATCGATTCCCTGCACCTAGCATGCACTAACCAGATGAAGGCACCTTTAGTTTGGCTGGCCCAGTGGAGAGTGGCAGGCAAATACAGCCGCTTACACCTCAGAGACAAGAGCAGTCAGGAGAGGGCAGAGGTCCCTCGCCTACATGCTTCGGAGGAAACGTGGCCAACAGGGAAGGGGGCTGGGACCTGCACAGTAACCTGTGTGGAGGTAGCCAGGACCATGACAGGAGAGAGAGGCAGGAGGAGGACCCCAGCCCAGAACCCTGAGAGCACTGATCCAGGAGAGAGAAAAACAAGGGAGATTGAGGGCGGCAAACACACAATGTCAGACATGGCTTCAATGGACATTAAGAGATGTCTTCGGGACCTTGTAGATGAGCTCAAAACTGAAATATTAAATCAGGTAAAGCAGCATATGAGTAGAGTAATAAAAGAAATGCTCTCAGGAAGCATCTTTCAGGATGATACAGACAGAAGAAGGGAGGAACACAAAAAAAGGAGAGAAATATTCAATAAAGAAAATATAGAATACATGAAGCAGATTCAAAGAGACTACCAGGAAATTAAAAACTCCATTGAAAGCTGGCAAAATTCCTTAAAAGAAACTAAGGATAGACTTATCAAAACTTAAAAACAGGTTTGCAGTGTATGATTATGAAAGGAAAGATCTCTTAAAAATAACAAGGAAACAGGCAGTAACAATACAAAGGCTAGAAGATGACAAGAGAATCTACAATTTAAGAATAAGAAATGTGAATGAAGAAGCAAGAATATATACAGGCAAATTACAAAGGCTATTCATGGAAATAATTAAGGAAAACTTCCCAAGCATGGGAAAAGAAAATGACATTTGGCTGTGTGAGGCATACAGAACTCCAGCCACCTACAACCAAGACAGAGCTACACCCAGACATATAATAATCAAGATACCAGAAATTCAATATAAAAACAGAATATTAAAAGCCATCAGAGAAAAGAAACAGATTACCTATAAAGGTAAACCCATCAGAATCATGGTTGACTTCTCGACACAGACCATCAGATCAAGAAGAGCTTGGAGCAAAGTATTCCAAGCCCTGAAAGAAAATAACCTCCAGCCCAGATTGATGTACCCTGCAAAACTGTCACTAGAAATTAATGGAGAAACAAGATGCTTCCATGACAAAGAGGAACTGGGGGAGTTTGTGACCACCAATCCAACACTATAGAGAATACTAAAGGACATTCTAGAGAGAGAGAAAAAAATACCAGGATTTTAGGAACAGTGGCAGAAAGGCCTCAATGAGTGGGGCAGGCAGTAAAATGAAGGAGAAAAGCAGACAAACACAGAAAAATAGCAGAGCAGAAATGAGGTAGAGAAGGATGGCCAGAATCTCTAACATAGATGGCCTTGATACACTATATTCTTAATTGTGTACCAGGATTTAAAACCCACATTACTCACACCACTCTGCTTAGATGTATTATATTCTGTTCCAGTCATTCTACTTGTACTAGATTTGAGGGTGCAGATAGTTATCCCAAAAATAACAGGATATAGTACAGTAATCATCCTTAATTTCCTATTAACTTAATCTAAAACTCTGTAAAACCTACACTGTTTTACCATGACTGATCGTAATCGAATCTGGTTTGTTGGATCTCTGTTTTGTATTGATAGATTTTATTCAAAGCTGTTATGATTGATAGTATCCAGTCTGAGAGTATAAGCAACCACACTTAAGATGACAAGATCCACTAGAATGTCCACTATGGTTTGATTATTACCTGCCTTTGAAGTTTTATACTGTCTACAATGTTTTATTTTTACTAATATTGTTATTTACTGCTATACTCAGTTATACTGCTATGTTCAATTATGCCTGATGATATAGACATTCTATTGAAGATAATAAGAAACAACATAGTAATCTTTGTAGATCACTTCATACTGTAGTTTTATATGACTTTTTGGTTTCATGTTTTTATAGGAATTTGTTTTGTTTTGTCTTGTCTTGCTAAGTTTTGTTTTTCCCTCTAATACAGAAAGGATAGAAATACATGTAGAGATTCATGCATGCGTAGCTGTCTACACTCTCACTGTTTAACTATCTACTTTGTATGCTTTAATTTTGTAACTTGAGCAACTATCTCTAAGAGGACAATATGTAATTTATTAACTAGTGACTTCTTATTGTTTATCTTTTTTTTGGAATTCTGTATTACCTCTATCCTTTACATGCTTTTGTTTCTCTTTAAATAAATTTTTTAAAAAGTTGTAGGAATTAAAAGCCTCCTGTATATTTGAATCTTCTAAAGACCCTTTTTATTTACTTCCATTGGGTTTTGATTTCAACTTACTGGAGACACTATTTTATTATCAACCAAAACAAAAGGAGAAATCTGAGACCAGAGTCTAGTGCTTCTTGATCAACAGAATATTCTACCCGATTGGTACAACTGCTCTCCAACATGGTGTGCAGAGTAAATGTCTGGACAAAGCTAGCATCTTTCTGGCCATCCAGCCCTGCAAATAAATGCTAGATTCGCAGGCTAAAGAACTTTGTAGTTAACACCTGAATATCTCAGGAAACTTCTTTGACTTTCTCAGGAAATATAATGAGACACAAGCTGGATAACATTATGTTTATTGGAGACTTTTCTCTTCAGAGATTTCATCTCTTCTTCCTGGTTCACAGAACACAAATGTCCTCTAAGTTCTATCCCCCACCTTACTAGAAATAAGCTACCCAAGGAACAAGGTCTCTTGTTTTTTCTTTTTATTTTAGGAAGGGAAAATCCTTTTCTCTGAAGTGAGCCTGAATCAAAGTCTTAGTTTTAAATCATATTTTTTTGCACATTTCATATACAAATTTTAAACTGGGGCCTCGGTAGATGAATGGAATTTTACAAGTAGATGTCAACAGGGATAGCCTTCCAGGAGGGTGGGGAAACTGAGGAAACACTGACTCTTGCTACGGTTTCAAATCCTACGTGCAGGTGGCAATTTCAGGGGAGGTCTGCTGGATGCCCATGTTCCTCACAACACTGCTGATGGAATTTGACATCCTGAATTCTTTCCTAATAAACGACTGACTTGAGTTCAGTTATTCTTAACCCTGGCTGTGCATTAGAAGTGCAGGCCACATTCACACTGCAGAGCTCAGCATGCCAGGTCTGGGGTGGGGAGCAGTCACTGATCTCTGTTAAATACCCCTGAGATGACTTCAGTACCACCTATCATGGAGGAGTTGGTGGATGTGATTCAGGGAATCTGCTGTGTACAGTGCAGAGGCTTCCTACCTGGGCAAGCTTCCCCTGGTCGGCCCGAAGGACCTGGGGGACCAGGTGGTCCAATATCTCCCATTTCTCCATGGTGGCCAGGGAATCCTGGGTCCCCTGGAGGACCTGCCAAAGATCATGACAGGTGTCAATAAACAAATGCTATATACAGTTTTAAATTCAGACACAATGACTTTTTGTGAAGCTTCATAAAATGTAATCACGGGATTTTTTTGCCACAGTTTAGATGGACTATCTTAGATCGGGTCCCCTCATGCTATCCTCCACACACTATGAGAACACCTCCATTTGTCATTGATTTAGGATCCTAAATAAGATGTAGCACCTCGGTTGATGTTAGTAAAATGATCTTATGTGTTTTTTAGCAATTAAAAATATCATTTTCTGAAAGATATCCTAATAAAAATCACAGCACACAGTTTGCAAACTGAAATAAAATGTGAAAGAGTATGCCACAAGACGTGAGCCAAGATGTACATCTCTGCCTACACACGTATAATTATATGTCACACTAAATTTCAGGTATTAACTTGCTCAGCGTGCAAGCTCCAGGAATAATGGGCCATGCTCTTTTGTCTGGGACACTCAAGTCACCCTATTTCTGCAAAAATTGTGGAAGAACTAAATGCAACACAAACCTTTGAGTGGAAGAGATGGAGTTACCAAAACACCTGGTGGTCCCGGGTACCCGCGGTCTCCAGGGTCCCCCTGAAATTATTCATTTGTTCACTTTTATGTTGCCTGGCATTAAGCAAATATTAGAAAGGCCATTTGCACACTCACATAGGTAAAGATTGTAGGCTGACCAGAAAAATGAATGACTCATGGAGTCCCGGAAGAGCAAAGATACACTGCTCTCCGACCTACACACAGAAGTAAGGAAGAAACCAACAGAATTCTCACAAAAAAAAAAAGCCCAACAAAATTTTTCTATGGTGAACATTAAATACTTCTGAAGTCACTATGGTTTTTAGAGGCAGTAGAAGCATTAATATGTAACTTGGCACACTAGTGCAGGTGATTTATTCACCTTGCAAATTCTGAATCTCCATTTCATTTTGGTAGCAAATATCATCTCCCTCAGTCTCAATCATGTCTCCTCTGTGCCATGGTCGCTTGTTGTGAACTAGTACTGAATGTGAGGTCACAGAGGTTACAAAAGAAAGGAACCGCGGCATGGAAGGGAAAGCCAACTGCTCTCCAAGAACTTCCCTGTTTTTAACCTCAGTACTGTGTTATTCCATGCAATCTTAGAAACTTGAAGAATCATTTCTGAAATGTAAAACAAGGGGGATGTGTCTCAGTGATATTTGCCTGCTGTGTGCAAGGTCCTGGGATCCATCACCAGCAGAATAAATAAACGAACAAATACCACACCATCATTATGTTTAATGTGGTAATGATGGGCTAATAAGAGTAATCATGGTTACTGGTACACAGCATGCATTAAAAGGATGTAAAACTCTTTCAAATGATACATTTTTGAAAAACAGTTACATTTTTTAATGATTCTCCAAAAGACTTTAAAAAGATAAATTAGGTAATATAAAGGATATGACATTTTATCAGAATATATACTTTTTATATTTAAAATATATATTTTTTTGTTTTATTTTGTTTTGTTTCATCTTTTTGAGACTGTGTCGCTATGTAGTTCAGATTGGCCTTAAGCTCACTTTGTAGCCCAGGCTGGTCTCAAACTTGCAACAATCCTCCTGCCTCAGCCTTGTGAGAGCTGGGATTACAGGATTGTGCCGCCACACCTGGGTCCAGAATATATTTAAATAGGATCACTTTTTTACCTTTGAGCCAAGAAATCCAGATAGCCCAGGATCTCCAACCAGCCCTTGTTTTCCCTACAAACAAGCACAAGCATGTATTTTTAAAAAGTAGATATAGCTGGGTAACAAATTAGCTCATTCTCATTTAATCTGAACAACACAGATTCACTGAGGCTCTCAGGAAGGTCTTAACACTGCTCTTGCACTGCGTCAGATAAGTCTGAGGTTGTGTTTGGACCTGCAGCCCAATGCTTCAATCCATGAAATGAATGTGTCAGCCTTTCCAATTACTGTAAGTGTTGGCATCCAATAGCAGGCTTCTGAAGGATGCTGAACTGTGTTTACTAATGAAAAGGCACCTGATATCTCTGTATAGTGGACATTTACCTTTAATCCTGGAAAACCTGGAGATCCAAAGGAACCAGGGTAACCCTAAATGAATGCAGGAAAAATCAACACACAGAGTTAAATTAAAATGCGTGAGCCAGCTTGTTGTGTAATGTTTTACCTTATGGAATTGCTCTATGGATACTCAGTCTTGTCTGCAAAAATAGCTGATTAAAAGGAAATAAATAGAAAACAGATTTCATTTACTTATAATATTTGCTACTTCAGTCCTTAATCTTATTTTATTCATGTCATTGCCAGTGTCTTAATTAAGAACATGCTTTTGTTGTTATGACCTTCCAGTTTTAATTTATTTAATAATTGCACAAGGTCAAATATCTTTAAAAATCACGGCAATGTACGTGTCTGAAAATGAAGAGATGCACTGTGAATCATTCAAGATAAAAATGACAATGGAAGCCAGTACTGTGCCATTCAGGACCAAATCTAGAGTCAAATAAGCTCAGTGCCCACAGCCAGCTAGGAAGTAGCCTGCAAGGTAATTTCACGAGGTGTCCCAGCAGTGACATAGTGGGGGATACTGGAGGCCTGCTACTGTGCTTTTCTCCTAAATTCTAGTCCTAGATCAGCATCTTGCTTGTATGGAATAGGTTTAAGTTAACTATTTCAAAGAATTATCACAGTGATACTGAGCCACACAAGCACTGCCACACTCCTGTCAGTTACCCCTATATCTTTTGGCTTTCATACGCCTGTTTTGTCTAAATGATGTCAATAGAAGGAATGCCTTGGGACTTTTACCTATCATGTGATTCTTATTCTCCTAAATATAGGATTCTTATGTGACATGTTTTCTGCTTTTGGGATCATGGGAATTACAAACCTACTCTTAGAAATCTGTAAAAGAGTAATGCTCTGAATTAATAGAAATTAATAACAAATGATCCTTACCCGAGGTCCCGGGAAGCCAGGAATACCTTTCTCTCCTTTTACCCCGATACCAGCTTCTCCCTTTAAAAGATGACAACACTTAGAAGAGTTCAAGCAGCACTATTTCATGAACAAGACATCAGCAATTTAAACAACTACGTTAGACTAGAGGTCCTCAGAATTACAGTGACATAGTAAAAATGTCTGGCAAAGTGCATACCTGATCAGACAGTACAATTAATATTTAAAACAAAGTTATAAATTTGCTACAGTAAAAGACACACTACCACCAATCCCTCTGAAAATGTCTCCCCACTCCGAAGCCCTTCTCTCACGATTCTCACCACTTTCCGAAGTAGAGATGAAAATTCTCTTTCCTAAGTCTCTTAAAGTGTGCTCTCATGGCTACCTGAATGTCCTGAATTGTTTCGGCCAAGTGAAAACAATACAGGCTGTGCCAGTCCAGCTTATTCACTGGCTCCAGGAGTATACGATTTCTGGGTCTTGCCCACAGTCTAAGTGACAGTGAAAGGTCAGTTAGGACATGGAGGCAGCCCCGACAGTTCAACTGAAGAAACTCATGAAGGAGGACACCAAGAACAGCTTCAGGAAGTGGTGAGAACCATGAGGTAAACATGTTCGAACAAAGGGAAACGTTTTGAAAGGAATAATGGCGATTATGCATCTTTTACTGTAATAAATTTTTAAAAATATTAAATGCTTCATATAGACTAGCATTTAAAGCAATGAGACCTCATGCAAAATAAAATTTGAAATGAAGTCAGCACCTAATATAGATGAAAAAGATATTTAAATAAACTACCTTGAGTCCTGGCGGTCCTGGAGATCCAATCATTCCAGGAATTCCTTTTATACCCTAAAATTATCATGAAAAGTACAATCTGACTTATGAATCATACAAATTCCATCTGTCAGAAATCATCTCTACTGACAATCTGTTTCATTAGTTTATGTTAATATGAGATCACACCTTACCTGCCACTAATTACTCTGACACTTTAAGTGTAAGAAACATGGAGCATGGGGTGGCCCACCATGGAATGAGGGCCACTGATGTAAGCTTGAGACAGCAGTCAGTGGAAGAAGTGGCTCATTTTGAAAAAGGTAGTGGAATTAATCAGTAATTGGGGGGAAAAAAACAGAATTTGCATGCAGCATCAATAATATCAGAGCCAAAGCTCACAGACAAACTAACATTTGCCCAAGAGTCTATTCTGGGCTCAGCTCTATGCCTTTGTTACACTTTCAGTTATCAAGACATCAAATCTATCTAGAACATCTAAGGACAGACAGCTAAGCTCTGTGCTGTGGTCTTTTCTGTCCACCTATCAAACCAACATTTATGAGGCCATGTATTATGCAGATTTGGGCACAAAGTTAGCAGCCTGAACATCCGAGTAAACCTGAGAACGTGGTCATTTTCCAAGCCTTATCAATCACCCCAATACAATGCTGCTATTAATAGCGCTGGCTTGTTAAGGCAGCTTTGAGGTCAGCACTGTGATGCATAGATGTACTCAGCACTTTGCTGCCATGGATGTGTGTTCAGGAAGGGTGTTTTGCTATTATTTCACCAAGATGATTTATGGCCAGGTATTACCTTATCTCCTTTATAGAGGCAAAAATCAGGTGGCTCTACCAACAGGGTAGGTCCAGGAAAACCTTGCTGGCCAACTTCACCCTTTAAAAAAAAAAAAAACACAGCAGAATGGGACTTTTACATTAATTCATGCTATGAAGCAAAGAAGACTTTTACCCTAAAGCTTCCAACTCTGTGTATCATTCATTTAAAGTATAAACCATGGGAAAGCTGTCATGTAATTCAAAACAATAGCTTTTGTTTCTTACTGAAATGTAGTACACTAGAGAGACAATATGATATTTACAAAAATAATAATAAAACACTGAAAGAGTAATAAGATCTAAATTGTACAACAGATACTGTAATAATGAAAGGGAAAGAAAGTGCTCGAAAGGGAAGAACAACTTTAGGTATACACATGTAAGTGTGTGTATGTTTAAGTGTGCAAGACTGATAAACATACTACTAAGTTTTTGATAGCCCATCAAACAGAATAGTTTGTGCTGTCATTGTTGAATTGTCTGTTTTTTATGCTTTGGTTTTGTAAGTTGAACAACTACTTCTTAGCTAACAATATATAATATAGTAACTAGTGATGATTTCTTATTGTTATTTTTTTGAAATTCTGCATCATTTCTACCCTTTTTGGTTTTGCTTTTTTTAAAAAATTTTTAAAAATGTAATACATACAGTTGAATATAAATTTAAAAATAAAAATGACTCATAATCTTACCATCCAGAGATAATCTCTATTAAAGAGTTGGTATAATGCCTGGTTGATATATATAATATATATACATATATGCACACATCTATAAAATATACATACATATGTGAATAAATGGTGGGTAAAACGTAATTTTAAAAACACAATCAGAACATCACTATATAATATATAAGCATAATTTAAAATATGTAATATAATTTATATTGTATTAAATGTTTAAACAATGTCATATTTTTATGACAATTTTTGAGCATTTTCCAATTATGCTAAAGCTTCTTCAGAATTGTGATTTTTTTAATGCCTATCAAATAATCTATCATAAAAATGTGCTATTGAGACCCTAGCCTCTCCCCGTGAGTCAGCACCATTCTTGGACTGGGGGTAGAGAAAACAAAGGACACATCAGCTAGCAATGATAGAGTCTGGGAACCAGCACCATGCACGGACCCTCTCCAGACTGGAACAGCCAGACCCCAGCCCCTTCTGGCACACAGGCTGGCAAACAAAAAGTACCACCACTCACCCCTCACTCCCTACCTCCGCTGTAAGCAACGGCTTATCCGGATAAACACAGGCTGTGAGAGTAGCTATGGAGGTGAGATGCAGTTGGATGCGTGAGGTGCTTTGGTGCCTCACTAACATTGCAGGTCTAGGGATAGTAGTCTGATCATGGGTTCAGAGGACAGTAGTACACAGTGTGACATCTAGGGAGGAGATCTCTTTCTGAGGGTTGCAGCCATTGTTGATTCCTTATGGTCTTATTTTAGAAATCCTGTATCATTTCCATTGTTTTGTTGGGTTGCATTTTATTCTCTTTTGTTTTGTTTGATTATGTCAAATCTGATGACAGGAGCAGCTATTTCACACATAGCAAGAAATATTATGGTAGCAATTCTGGATTTACGATTGTCTTGTTTTGAAATCATTTATTGCATTCATTGTTTTGTTTTTATTGTTTCTATTCTGTTATGTTCTGTTTGATTTTTACTATGTCTGAAGTTATCTGCAGCTATTTTGAAAACATCAAAAGGCAGCATGGTAACTATTGTTGATTTCATAATGTTTTTAGGCCTGTATCTCTTACACTGGTTTGTTTTGATTGGTTTTATTGTGTTTTATCTTCTTTAAAATAAATTTTAAAAATTTTTTTAAAATATGATGGTCAGTTACAAAACAAAGACAGTAAAAGTCAAAAAAATGTGCTATTATTTGTAAACCAATCTAAACTGGCTAGATTTTGAAATTTTTATATTAAATAAATTTAGATTATTTCTTATTTTCAATAATACTTTAAAATTACATAAAAATAAGTAGCCAAAAGTTTTCATGTTATTATAGATAGTATTGTATTGGAGAAAAAAGTCTTTTGAATTGATTTTTCCATAACACAATGAATTCTCATCCTTAGGTAATTATTTTGTATTTTTCTGATTGTTGCTATGGTTCTGCAACTTGGAATTATCGTCCCCCATTAACGATTAAAACCAGGTCACCGGTGCTTTCAACCGGGTCCTTGCTGGCTGTGGGACACTGGACTATTTCTTCACAATGTCTTTTAGCCCTCATTTCTAAAATTCCTCTGACTCTCACTTTTACTCTCAGTGAAAAAGAGGTTATAATATTGCTTACTTCGGAGCATTATTTTATTAAGTAGAAATATACATAAGGTGCTTATAGCCACATCTTCAGAACAAAGTAAATTTTCAAATAGTATCATTACTAAAACCACCATTTTTGGGTAGGTGGGATTTTTGAAGGAATACTATCTCAAGTCTGTATGAAAATCAAAGAATTCAATCTCTGCATCGATCTGGGACACTATGGAGGAGTCTATTTTCCCTCTTGATATATCCTGGTAGCTAATATAGCATTAAATAACCAGCTACTCTACATGTTGCATAAATAAATGATTAAACCAAACCCACAAACAACTCATGAGATAATGGCTAATATATGTTGGTGATGATAACCACACTTATTCTCAGAGCTACATTTGAGGATGTCCCATAAAGGCAAAAAGAGAGCTCTTCAAAACATGGGCAATGTTAGTATATTATATTGCAAAAGTACCATATATTCAGTGTAGTCAAAAACACACATCGAAAAGAAAACCACAAAGAATAATATGTTAAGAAGGTGCATAATTATATCCCCTGAGGATAATTAGTAACCATTATTTAGGGCAGTGTTTCTTAAAATAGGGAAACATGTTCTTGAACTTTCTGAGGATTCTGTATCAAAATTTCCAACGAAGTTTCATTCATGTGACAATCCAAAAGCACTCATGTGAGCACATTTTGGGTCATTTGAGGGGCCACCTCATAATCAAATACATTCGCATCACAGCCTGAGTTTGCAAACGCATCCAATTGAAGGTCAGATAGTTTCAGGACTTGCTTGGCTCCAAGAGACACTGGGTCTCGATTATGTGGGGATGTGGGCTTCTGGCTTTGCCAAACATTCACGGGGGTCCATGACTTCCCAAGTGTGACTAAGATAATTTCAGTGTATTTCATTCAGTCATTTGTCTGAGTCAGTGGATCTCAAGATTCAAAGGGGAAGGAAGTGACCAGAAACTGCCTCCTCCTGGGACATTTAGACATTGTGACATGTTTGGTTGTCACTATCGAAGGGAAAAGATGCTGCTGACATCTAGTAGGTAAAGGACATGCTACCAAAGATCCTGAAACTCACCGGATAGACCTTAAAACAATGAACTACCAGCAGTGTTGAGGTTGAAGAAACCCTCTCTAAGAGTACATTTTAATGTCACCTTTTTGTCATTGCTCTTATGATGTTGGGTTTACACATCTTTAACTTGCTCTTTCTCATCAACATTACACCACAGACCCATGCTTCCCCACAACATGCAGTTGTCAATGTATTTTTGGCTATTGCATTGTTCTGTTAATGACTATGCCACAGCTGACCATGCCAGGACCCTGTGAGAGCAGGAATCAGGTCTACCTTGCTAACTACCCATGTTCGGTACTAATCATAGCCTGACTTAGAATCAACGCTGTTTCCACTGCCCATGATATCAAAAGAGTCACTCGCCCACCATTGGGCATTCAGATTGCTTCCAGACAAACTGCCACCTGAAATCACTTTTCTAAAAAGTATCCTAAGTTTCATGCTTCAGCAGAAAAGACTGCATGCATGGGAGCAGGGCCTGGGAGTAGGGGAGGAATAGTGCAGAGGGGTATAGGAAAGGGGGAGTGCGTTCCTAAGCGCTCATATGCATGTGTGGACTTTAGGATTCTGTTGACATTTCTGAAAGTAAGCCAAAAACAATCAGTAATTAAGCAAAATTATTGCTCCAGAGATTTATAGAGTCAAAAGTGCTTCTTGCTAGGATGAAATGCATCACATAAATTAACTTGAATTGAGTATTAAGTTTTGCCTGTCATGTTACAGCTCAGGGTGATGGTGCTACAATAATTCAGCAAAGAAGTTCTCAGCTGTAAAAGTGGGCAGCAACTAGAGGATGGACCCAAGCTAGTCACTAACCAAGAGAGGTTTGCTGGACCGCAAACACATTCTAACATCTGCTCCTCCATGTAAAGGGGATACTTACCGGGTCTCCCCTTTGCCCTTTTACTCCCACACCAGGACTGCCCTGAAAAACAGAAGAAAGGAAATCTAACTGCTTTGAAATTTTAAAAAAAGCAGTGAAAGGCAAGTAAGATTTTTGCTCAAGTTTATTCAAATACTTTGGGAAGTCTGATAGGAGGAAAGATAATAATTCTGACAAATACCAGACACTAGTTATTTCATTAAGTGGAGTCTGTTTATGTATCTTACTCATGACCACCTACCTTCAAACCTGCACTCCCAGGGTGGCCCGGAGGTCCCTAGATTAATGACAAAAATACCACAGACCGGTTATCACTCATAGACATCAGAATGTACCTCACCAGTTGCCCCAAGTTCCAATGTAGGAAACACCGGATTTTTAAGTATGCTTTCTACGTTCTCACTCATCTGTAAAAGCTAAAAAAAAAATGGTCCCATAGAAGCAGACAGTAGGTAATAGGGAACAATGGCAAAATAGTAGAGAACAGAATAGTTCAGAGTCTAGGAAGCCTGGGTAGAGAAGAAGAGGGCAGAGAGTTGAGTTGTTACAAAAATACAACTAGAAAAGAGGATTAAGTTCTAGTATTCTATAGTACAGGAGGGTGAATATAGCTAATAACAACAATAATAGATGGCAAACATTTGAAGTGACAGATATACTTGCTTCCTAGTTTGACCGTCACACATTACATGCCTGTGCTGAAATATCACACTGCAGCCACTGAGGGTATACAACTATTGTGTGCTAATTAAAAATAAAAAATATGCATGATGGACTTTGTGTCGTGGATAGGCTGTTCTGTACAAACATGAAGCCAATATCTTACCGAACAGAGAACCTGTGTATGGACACGGACTGCTGCCAGTGATGGTGGAGTTTTAGAAGCACACAACAAACCTACCTAAGCCTGGCCCGAGGCTTCGGTTTCACTTTCTATATTCATTTTTCTGTTGCCTCCGGATTTTGGAGGGATGGCACCGTCAATGGTGCACTTACTGTTAACCCTGGTGCTCCGGGATCTCCCACTGGGCCTTCGGGTCCTTGTGCACCTCTGGCTCCCTAAACAGGAGAAAAGTCAGCACATTTATTAAAAAACAGTCACGGTCCTCACTCATGGCATGAGTTCCCTGGAATCGCATGTGGATAAAGACCGCCATGCAATCAGTTCCCACCGCACCCACACGGCTGGAGGAGCTTCCTCCGAGCTGGACGGCGGCCACAGCTCTGCCACATATGAAACGTTCCCATGACCAGGTCCAGTTCAGACTCAGATATCGATCTTTTCATTCTCTTTTTAAACATATAAATCTTTTAAGAGTAAAAGACAAAGACACCCAGTGCCATGGGCCACAATTCTAGCCCCAGTCCCCAGCAGGCTGAAGCAGGAGAATCACTTAAGCTCGGGAGTTTGAGTAACATAGCAAACCTGTTAACCTCTAGCCCCAGTGAAAAGTTGAGAATAAAGAAAACTTGTTGCTAGCTATTCCTAAATTCCATAGATAATCACATCTGGATTTAAAAAACATTATTAGGATTAGCTACTATTAATGTCTACATATTAATGTATTTATACTTTTTAATACATGGGTAAAAGGTGGTCTGTAGGACCCAAATGAGAAGCAATGTCATCCCCTTCCCGGGAATAAGGTGACTCCACCATAAGCAATTCTATGAAACAGGTAAGTCACAGCGTCATTGTGCACACTGCCACAGGCAGGTTCTACGCTGGCAAGCTGGAGGGGTGGGGAGAAGCCCTCTGCTCTACTTCCACGTCTAACAATTTGTGAGTGTACAAAAGCTGCCTTCTGTGTAGAGAAGGCAAAGATCTGAGCTTCTGGCAGTAACACAGACACCAACCTGGGAATATAATTCTGAAAATACCAAGAAGTTGTGAAGCAGGGAAATATAATCAAGAAAAGACAGGGCAAGATATTAAATATAATACACAGTTACTGATTTGGCAGGTAAAAAGCAGTAGAGAGACAGACCACGATAATTTCCACTTGGTTTACAAGCAGGAGGCCCAGGTATGTGTATTATAAACATAGTTTCTAAGCAGACCTACTTTCAGAAATGTTAAATGTCTGCACAGACCTGAATAATGTCACTTGATCACTAAGAGACAGAAAGGGAATGTAAGAGGAAGCCTGTTGAGACACAAGGACCATGTCACAGTGGCCTGTGTCACCACACATGGATTTAACACTCTGCTGTCACCATCTTGAAATTCTTAATAATTTTTGGATGAGGAACCTAGATTTTCCTTTTGTACTATGTGGGCCTCACAAATTGCATAGCCAGTAGAAAGCTGTTGGTAAAGGAAAAGAAGTCCGTGGACTGTTCTGGAGACTTACTGGTAAGCCGGGTGCTCCTGGGTCTCCTCTGTCTCCCTGCAATAGTAACGAGACACTTTTAGAAGAGCAGTATAATTTTCCTAACACAGCAATACATAAAAATGGAAGTACACTCAAGAGCTCTTTGGATGAGTCTAAGAGCTTAGTTAGCACCTTTTCAGTGGGGAGAAGGGCTGCAGGGAGGTGATTTCCTATTTCCTGTTCTTAGGCCCTGGATTCTCCTGCTGGGCAGGAACCAAAGAATGATTGCTGGAGCCCTAACAACATAGAGTTAAGACGGGATTGTCCTTCTGTTTCAGTTCTCAATTCTCGATGGCCCCATTTCCTGCAGGTCACCTGGCTCTGGCCCGCTGGCCACACTTGGCCCTGCTCTTTGGGAACATCCCAGAGGGACAGCCTTTCACACCAGCTTTGGCCCACATCTGAGGCTTGTTACTCTGTGCTGAGACTCAACTTACCTTACAGGATCAAAGTGTATTACTGTCTTGGCTGTAGGCTATTTTAAAATATGAATTACTTATAAAATGAAATTTAACATTTTAACCATTTTGGGTTATAGATATCTTTGTGGTGCTAAGTACATCACATTGTTTTTATCTTCTCACAATGTTTTGTCTCACAATGTTTTTATCTTCCTCTATAGGAACTCTGCACCCATTACACACCGTCTTCTCCCCGCTACGCCTTCTTCTTAGTCCCTGGCAACCACTGTTCTATTTTCTGCGTCTAGGAATTTGACTTCTCTCAATAGACTCATACGACATTTGTTCTTTTGTGCCTGGCTTATTTCACATAACATGATGTCCTAAAGGTTCATTCATGTTGCTGCTTGTGTCAGAATTTCTTTCCTTTCCGAGGCACCTAATATCCATTCATCTGGATACACCCACATTTGCTAATCTGTTTTTCCATTCATCTGTCAATGGCTACTTGGGCAGCTTCTACCCTTTGGCTACTGTCAGTAACGCTACAATGAACATGAGTATCTAAATATCTGTTTGCGTCTCTGCTTTTAACTCTTCTAGGTTATACCCTAGCAAAACTGCAGAATCGTATGGCAATCTTATATCTAATTTTATGAGGAATTACTTTCTACAAGAGCTGAACCTTTCCCACCAGCAATGCTTGAGAGTTCCAACTCTCCACATCACTGCCAATACTTGTTAGTTTTCTGTTACTATTTTTTAAAATAGTCACCTGCATGACTGTGAAGTGTATATAGAGGTAGCCTCAAAATAATTGATTTATGGTCCATTTTATTAGAAAGCTTCTATTTCTGAAGATGAACATTTCTCATACTCAAGAGATGGAGGCAGAGGGGAGATGGGGTAAAAACATTTTAAAAAATAATTAACAAATCAAAAAATTTCTCATACTCTTCTCCCTTTCTATCACACTTGTTTTGTTTTTGCAGTTACAAAAATACTCACCAGAACTAATATTGTACAGCAGCATAGAGTTTATAATGTGTTACAACTTGAATTATTTATAACACATCATTTTAACAGTGGGAAGGCAAGGTAGACACTATTTTAACTTTCTTTCACCATTCGGGTAAATGAGGCTCCGCTGGGTTAAGGAAACAGCTCCAGTCACAGTGTAAGCAAGGGTCAGCTCATGCTTTCCAGATCAGCACCATGGCTCCCACAATGACCCTGCTTTGATGCTGTTTACTCATATGTCATTTCAGGAATGTCCACCCTGCTCTACTGGCCATCTTTTGCTCTTGTGTTTTTGAGTGAAGAGGAGCTAATACATGGTGTGGCTCATGCATATAAGCAAGAAAATGTCCTTTTAAAAATATTTTATTATGACATTTTTAAAAGGAGGGGGAAACGGCTGGCTATAGGTCGGACACATCTGGAAACAGAACCATAGCACCACGGCATTTCCTGTCCAACATGGATGGGTGAGGCAGAGGCTACAAACAAATTCTGTGAACCCCGCTCAGCTGCTCCCACTCCAGGTGGCACAGAAATTAGGGTGTACTAGAGGCAATGTAGGACAGGATCTACCTAGTGGTTTATAATATTTTTCCATACAAAAAAATGACCCCCTGTCTTGCAGATGTGCTCCCTCCTCCTGCTTCGTCATGTCTGCTGGTCTCTTTTTACTTATCTGAAGATTTTCATGAGAGATGACATGGTTTCAGCTCATTCCTGCATGTTGCACATCATTCCCTGCTAAAAATATTAAAAGCGCTAGAAGGTTTTAACGATTTTCAGATTCAATGGAGGTGACTTTATACTAGAGGACAAATATTAACACTAGAATATTCTAACTATAAATAAATCAGTGCCCTCACCTGGGGGTGATTTCTGCCCAACTCAGGGCACATTTGGTAATGTCTGGAAATGTTACTGGTGGAGGTAAGAAGATGCTACTGGAACCTAAGTCCAGACATCAGACAGGATACTCAGCATCCTGCAATGCCCAGAACAGCCCCCTAATCCAGTGATTGTCTGGCTCAAAATGTCAATAGTGACAACCTTGAGCAACTGATCTAAACATACCCTTGCAATTCCAAATGGTTTTGTTGGCACTATAAGCTTGCAGACATAGTGAGTAAGACCAATGTATTCACACAAGAAAGACAGTGCCATCTCAGTGTGTGAGGGTAATATTAAAAGGAAAATCAGTGTACTCAGTGCCCAAAAGTGCCCTCTCCTACTGGAAAAAAAATAATCAACCTACAAAGATCGTAATACTTACTCGAATACCTTTAATGCCACCTGAAATGAACACTGAATTTCCTTTTTCTCCTTTTTCTCCAGGAAGGCCCTGAGAACAAAATAATCAGTTAAGAGGAAAATGTACACTTCCATTTCAGTGTTTTCTTCTCTATATAAAGGAAATTTCTCAATGGCCTCTCCTCCCCAAGTGTCCCTAACAGAACAGCTTCGTTGTCTACTTAAAATCTTACCATATCTTCACTTGGTTAGGAAATTCTACTACTCAGTATGTCAAGATTCTATAAAGAACACACAAACTTCAAAGCTGACCCCATCTCAGAGAGTCTGATTCCACTTCCAGTGAGAAAAACTTAATGGTTCCATGGTGAGTTACATCAACATTTTGCTTAGGAAGACAGGTTTGCCTACACAGGCAGTCCTGCCTTTGTACAGCTCCAGTCTGCGTTAATTTCAGTTCCACAATTAAATAACATCAGTCCAGTAACATGGTTCAAATTTCAATGACTTTTGTAACTGAAACTGGTTGAGTAATTGCATGAGTACAAAATTCACTTCCAGCTGTTCAGTTCACAAATCAACAAATAATAGAAGCAAGTTGTGATCATTGATTGATCCATGTACATCCGTTATACATGTGCGCACATGCACACACACAAGCACACACACGCACGCACACATGTGCACAGCAAAGCAGGTGAGTGTGCTGCTTCCTTACCTCCCAGTGGTAAACCCAAATGACATTTCACAAAAATTGAGAGATGAAAGAGGGAATTGGCTGACAAAGACAAAAGCAAAACAAATAAGTGAAAAATTGCAATGCTGGAAATGAAATTCAAGTAGAATATAAGTGGAGTTACAGACAGAACAGCTGGGTGTGGGAATGTGGGCACTGCTGTCACTCAAGAAACCCTGGGAGCCAGGAGAACACACAGGAAAGACGAACTTATCAACATAAAGGAGGAAAGAGATCGTGATGAAAAGGATGGCAAAGTCTTAGAGAAAATGACAGAAGGAAAAACCGCATGTTAAAGGAACTCGGCGAGCTATTTCACAACATTGAAAACAGTCCAAAGGAGAAAGAAGTATGACATTTTGCCAAGGCACAGAAAGCACATTCATTACACATCATAAAATACACAGTGACAAGGCCGGCACTGCACAAACCAGGCTTGTGAAACTTGTTGATTCTCAGTGTTTTGAATTTCAATGTACTAAATAAGTATTAGTTTTAACTTTGTATTTCTCAACATTTATAAGCGACAATAAGAGAATTTTTAATGTTTCAACAGAGCATCTTAAAAGTCACGGAACAATGGTAATTTTCTCATCGGGCACTAAGGTTGTGTAGTGGTTTGGGTGGCTCTGTCTTGCACAGCCCTTTTCACATTACTGTACACAGTAAGGGCACTTCTGTGTCACAGGAGGCAGGCAGAAGACAGCTGTTGTGCAGAAAGACCACAGAGACAAACTTCAGCACTGTGGTCAGTGCTACCTGCAGAGCTAAAGCTACAATTGAGGACTTGTGCGCTCTTGAGTATTCGAGATTCTGTAGAATGAGATTTGGTCCAACTTGAAGAGCTTAAGAAATGCACTCACCAGTCTGCAAGTCCCCCAGATTCGAATTTTGCCCACCTCTCCATCCGCATCCCCAGAATTCCTGTCTCAGGCACCACTCGCATTAACTCTGCCGCTTGCACGTACCAAGCCTGTTCCTACCGTGGGGCCTTTTCTCTTAAGATTTCTACGAGGTTCAGGCATGGACTTCTTACCGGGAGGCCTCTAGGGCCAGAAGCCCCTCTTTCCCCTGGAAACCCTGGATCTCCTCTTGAGCCATTGTATCCATTCATGCCAGGTTTGCCTCTGGACCCGGGAGGCCCTGGGTAACCCTACCAAAAATGAAATTGTAAGTGAAGAAATTTTGCAAAAATATCATAACATAAAGGTTACGCAATGATCCCTGAGATCATTAGAAAGATTCCAACGAATTGTCAAGCCCCCAACACACCTCTTCTTTCTTCCAGTGCTAACTCAATATTAGAAACGAGTCTTAATGACACTTATTTCCAATGCTAGGGCTTACCAGGAAATAAAACTTTCATTAGGAGTTTATACTTACTTTCAGAATACTGTACTTGATGTCACAAGTATATATAACTCCTGTTTTTGAATTTTTTTCCCTCTAACCTGTTCAAAAACCTTGTTTTTCAGGAAAATCTTTTAGTTTTAGAGTTGCTATACAAAACTGAAGTGTAACCACCCTTATATACACTGGAGTAAAAAAATAAAAAAGTTTGCCCAACATTTATACTTTTTGAACATGTGGTTTTAAGGACTCTAATGAGTGTGTCTCCTTTCTTTAAGAAAAAAAATGGAGAAAATGCAAGGAAACTTACAGGAATACCATCCAAACCCGGAAATCCAGGAACACCAGTTGGACCCTAAAATCCAAGAAAATAAAATAATGATATAAAAATTGCTAAATTATTGGATTAACAAGTTGATTTACTTGAAAACAGGAAATATTAATGACTGATATTTAAGGATACTCATCAGTCACTGTCACTTGCTTTTATTTTGATGAGTTTAATTAACAACACCTTTTGTACTTTTTATGTATACTTAAGGAAGGTTGACAGTACTGACTCAAATAAAATATTCATATATTGGCAGTGGGAAATTCACCTCTGAGGGTCTATCACACAGTAGGAAACTCTTAAATATGAACAACAATTTACAGGATTATTTTTACACACAGGCATGATACAAAGTTGGGGTGGAATCTCAGTCTTTGGAAATAAATGGTTTTATTCATAATATGGCATTTGATGCAGTATTGTAAAGGAATAAATTCAATCTATGAAAATTGACATAAAATAATCTGTAAGACATTACTGAATGAGAAAAAAAGGGCTTATGGTGACACACGTAATAAATCACTCAGTTTTTTCCACTTGATTGGTTGGTTGGTTGTTTTTGACCATCAAATAATTCAGCGCCTCAGTGGCACATATTTAAGTGCACAGAAAAAGTTGAAAAGTGCAGGCTTCTGTGAAAAGGAGTGGAGAACAAGGACTAGTAAACACAGAGGAACACAGATTTATTTTGTGATGAGATGCAAGTTTGTCCTACTTGTGATTGTAAAACCTGGCAAAGAGGCGTTGCCAGAGGTTAATGTGGCTCTCTTGCTGATGAAGCAGCTCACCTTGTCTCCTTTCTCCCCTGCTGCCCCAGGGGGGCCACGGTCACCTCTCAGTCCTTTCTCTCCGGGAATCCCAATGGGTCCTGGGGGGCCTAGAGGGCCTATGGGACCCTGTGGCCCTAGCGGCCCTGGTTGACCCTAAAAAAGAAAGGGGTGAGGACAACAATTCATAGTGTCTTCTAACACAAGCAAATGGTCCCTTGGATCTACGTAAGACCGAAAAGTTAGATCTGAAAGTGTTCCAATCACAGAAGCACAAGTGTCTGACCTTATCCAATAAAAACAGACCTTTTCCAATCTGAATATAAGCTGCACAGTGAGTATAGTGTATACTTAGGCGGTGTCTTTGGGCTCACAGAAACATTTATATAAGCAGATTATAGTTCTATTACTAATTTCATTCAGTCAACTCCTTCTGTAAATCTTGGACTATATAATGAAGCACAGAATTAAAAATATCAAAGTCTTTACGTAAGCGACAGAGGTTAAGAGTGATGGGAAAATTGTCTGATCTCTTACTTACTCTGAGTAGCTGGCTTTTCTGCCTTCTTCGGGGTTTAGCTTCTGTCACTTTGTTCCCCTGTCACAGTTTGGACTTAGGCTGTCCATGTCGCATTACATCTGTGCATCCATGAATAAAAATGTCGCCTCTTGTTTTAGCTGGGGAAGCCTCATGAGCTCAGTGCTTACCCTGAGGCCCAGCGCTGACAATCTCCTTCCCCTCTACACCCCTGCTCTCCGTGCACTGAGGAGCACAGAGCCCCACTGCACTGGTGCTTGGTGACGCAGCCATGGGCAGCTGCAGACCACAGAGTAGCACGGAGGCGTGGGCGAGGACCACCCCCCACCTCAGGACGTGGCTCTCTTCTGTCTCTGCCTCCTGTGTCCTTCTAGCCTCAACTCTACATACAGTGTCCCCCTCTAAGACTGTAATTTTAAATGCCCTGCTTAGATCCCAGCACCATTAGCTTGGATGTTTCTGAATTCCAGACCTTCACAGCCTTGACATTTCCCTGGAGCCAATGCTACCTCCAGCTTAAAAAACAAAAACAGGGCAAAAAGAAATTAAAAATGAACTCTTTATCACCTCCCTCTAAATCCGACCCTCCTCCTCTCTTCCCCATCTACTTGGCCTGGATAGTCTGGGTCAAAGTTTATCGAAGCTCAACTGATCTTTTCTATGCTTTAAAGCAATCTGAAATTCACCTTCCTCCGTGTCACCACTGCATCTGCTCTGGCTTCCTAAAAGGTCTTCCCATTCCCTTGTATCTACTCTGAGCCCCTGTCTGCAGAGCACCCCGAGTGACACTGAGGCAGAAACCAGTTCACGGCCCTGGCCCACTTTTAAAGAGCCTTACTGTTCATCTCTCCAATGAGATACAAGTAAATGAGTAAGGGACAGGGATATGGTCACAAACCACTGTTGAAATTCTTTGGCATGGATAAGAAATGGATGGAGAGGTGGTGACAGCCACTTCTATCCCTCCCAGGTGGGCCCTGTAGGGCTAGGAAAGTGATTTTCAGATGCTGGAAACAACAAATCCATCAAAAATGTGATCCTGATTTATAGAAACTCATTTTATATATTCTTTTAAAAAAACTTTTATAAAATAATCAATGTATGGACACAAAGGGACTATTCTATTTAAAGGGTCTCAAGAATCTACCATCAGGGTTTCCAAATGACTCTCCCACTGTTCATGTGTCTACAGTCTTTTATTTTTCTTGAAGTTTTTCTAAAGATTTTTTTAAAAAATTGTTATCTATTCCCTCTCTCCCTAAAGAACATAAATAATTACATCTAGATACAGAGACAGGATACAGAGACAGGAAAGCTTGCTGGATTCAGGAGAAACTCATTTTAACTTCTAGAATAAGACTGCCTCCTTCAGTGTGGGGGGGCCCAGGGCAGAGTCCCAGCTCCATAAAAAATTGAGGCACCCCAAGTCAGTAGATGATTTTAGGGCATGGGATGAGTGGCCCATCCATTCTGGCCATTTATTACCATGTGGCCCATACAGGAAATACTGTGTGCTCACAACTCAGTGTGTTCTGCTCACTGGCCACTCTCCTGACCCCAGGGCATGACCATGGGGCCCCTCTGGTCTATCAGTCTGAATGCCAGAGGACACACACGGCCAACTCCACACTGATGAGCACTCAGAGGAATAATGGTCCATTCCTAGGAGGATCACCTTAGATAGTGCCGCTGGCCTTGGCTAGGGCCAAACATGGACAGGGGAATGGGGTATGCCCTGGAGGTGTGGGGTCTGTATCAGGATTATTTACAATATTCTTCTTTGTAACTGCCCAGAAAACTGGGAGTCCTGTGAAAATCTACCAACCTGAGACTGAGTGAATGCATTATGGTGCTGTCACACAGTGGACACTACATATCCATCTAGGAGCCCCGAAGGCAATGTGGGGGACAAAAGTCAATGCAGGAGGTAGGTAAGGAACAGAGGTTAGCACTGGAAGGGAAGGCAGTCAAGAAAGTGTGACAACACGTTAGTTACCACCACGGGCAACAGGATCTAGACCTGAGGAGCTCTTGAGAGTCAGTGTGGAATACACATGCCAGGTTACCCTGGATGGGGCAAGGGAACCAGTGTATTGCCCTTACGGGCTGAGGACCACTGGTGGTGGGCAGGGTACCTTGGGCTTTGGGAGCTTTGACAAAAGTCCTCAGCAAAAGAGATACAGAAATGGGCAGTTGACATCCCAAAAGCAATAGGTCTGAGGAGAATGTGAAGGGCACTATGACATTTGAAACTAGCCATGCAGGAGAGCAAAAGCACCAGTCTAGGCTGACGTAGCACATCCTCACAACACTCATGAGGAAGGATGAGTGGTTGGTGGCCCAGGTTCTGTCGTCAGCCGCCTGTGCTTAGAGCTCAGTCCTGTCCCATGAACTTGAGTCTCTTCTTCCTTCCCTCTTTCTTTCTCTCATTCTTTCCTTTCTCTCCCCAACCCCACATCTCTGACGTCAAGGATCGATCCCAGGGCTGTACTCTTTGCACAAGTTACACAAGTGCTCTACTACTGAGCTGTGTCCTTAGCCAGGTTTCTGTCTTCATCTCTGGGGTCCTCAGCACCTTCATCTGTCAGTGATTCAAGAATATAGAGGATAATGCAAGTAAAGCCGTCTAAGAAAGTGCCTGACTAAATGTATGCTAACTACTGTTATTACAATGGGTAACTGTTAAGTGAGAGAAACAAGTCATGGAATAGTGTGTCACACGATCTCACCTGCAATGAAACAGAAGAGCACTTTCCCTAAATACACATTTATAAAAGAAGATTTCAAGGATATACCAGAAAGGACAAGAGTGAGACATGCACACATTCTATTTTTATATGCTTCATGCATTCATCTAATGTGACCTTTATAATAAGGATTAATTACCATTTTTCTTTCACCACTGAGTCATCGACCCAACAAACACTGACAACCTTTAACATCTGCCCATATTTTACAAGTTAAAATTACACTTTTATGTATTTTCCCTTTTCTTCATACTTTTTCAGCATCATCACAATGGCTACTATTTATTGTGTATTCAGAAAAGCACTAAATTCTTAGAATTTTAAAAAAGGCTTACATATACAAATATGTGTCACAAAAGAGACAGCAATAAAACATGAAATGTAATGATATAGGTGTAAACCATTCGGGAACACTGGGAGTGCAGATCAATACACAATGGGTACTGTATAAATTCTAAACTAGGACATGAAAATAAGAATACTAATTATTTCAAATGACCTTTTCTAACCTATGTCTATTAATCATACTTCTAAGATTAATGTTGCTTTAAGTAAGATTAAATAACACATGTTTAAAAGCTTTCTTTTCTAAATGCAAGAGTTAGGAAATAACTGCCTTTTCATTAAGCTTGGGAATTACCTTCTCATCTTGCATGTAATTTATACATAAGCTTCCCCAAATTATTTTCTGTGAATGCAGTACTTTAGAACCACTTATTATTGAGACACATAACAAAATGCACGCTTGACTATAAAGGATAACTGAGAAAGAGACAACCGATTAACAGGCTATAAATCTCTGTGATGTATTTGATTTTAAACAAACAATTCTGAACCAATGAGCTAAGGAAACTTTGCAGAGGAAGAAAAAAGGTAATAGAAATGTTTAACATGGTGCCAATGATAAAGCTCCATTTAGTATAGAAATGCATCCTGATTTGAGAATGTGCCATAAAAAATACTCTCACAAAGGTAAAATGGGGAATGGTTGTTTGCATTACTGAGGATTCTAACCCCTCTGCTTCTGTCCTTGTCACCTCCCCTGCCTCCAAATGCCACACTGATTTCTAGGTCATCTCTGGGGAAGTGGTCTTTGGCATAGTCCTGCTGCAGGACTGACCCTGGCTGACTACAACTCAAAACTCCCATGGATTCTCCTGTCCCCACCCTTAAGAATTAGAAGCTTCTCCAAGATGCCAAAGTAATAACACTTATCTCCTGTGACCATGATCCTGTCTTTGTGTGTCTCTCTCCTGACCGCCCATGAGCTCTTAGGGGCACAGTGTGAGTGCCCAGGGTATGATGGGAAGAAAGATAGACGTATCAGCCAGCTTTTGTTACTATACCAAAATACTTGAGACATACTACTTTATAAAAATTACAGGTTTGGTTTGGGTTCATGGTTTTGGCTTAAGGTCTAAACAGTATAGTACAGGCTCTGGTCAGGGCCTCTGGGCTATATCACACCATGATGGAATGTGTGTGTGTGTTTCTCTCTCAATGTGTGGTTTCCTCATCCTTTTAAGGGGCTGGGGATTTAGCTCAGTGGCTTAAGCGCCTGCCTGACAAGCACTAGGTCATGAGTTTGATCCCTGGTACCAAAAAAAAAAAAAAAGTCATCATTCAATCAAGGATGGCACGGACTAATGACCTAAGGTGATAATCACTCCCCAGAGGTCCTACTTCTAAATACCACAGTGGGTGTAAGTTCTCACTCTCTTGATGCCATTATAATGTTAGGGAGTAAACTTCTGAATGAGTTTGGGGAAAGGGGAGAAGAACCCATACTCAAACTGCTTAGTTACTTTCTTGTCTCTGGGACACAATACCCAACACTCACAACTTAAAGGAAGAGAGGTTTCTTTTGGTTCTCGGTTACAGACCATGGTCACCTGGCTCCAAGGCGGAAATGGCATGGTGGAAGGGAATAGTGGAGAGCAGCTTTTCAACATGTAACAGCTAAGAAGCAGAGATAAGGGAAAGGACAGCAATGAGAACACAGTTTTCTAGATTGTGACCGAGTCACCCACCTCCAAGCAAATTCCACCTCCTCACAGCTCACACAGGTACTTAATTCATCCCTGGGTGAATCCACTGAAGAGTATAGAACCCCCGTGCTCCAACTGCCCTCCAAACATGAGAGACTTGGGAGAAAATTTTAGATCTAAGCCATCACACAAACCCTAATAGGAAAGAGTGAGGCACAGATCCGTGCTGTAAGGAAAGGTGCATGCAAGTGCTTTCTTAGGTCTCTGAACTGCGTGGGACAGGGCTGTACAGTGGTTATGCAAAAGGGTGAGGATTCCAGATGTGCAGAGAACAACTCCATACTGTGGGCAAAGATGCCCAGAGCAGTGGCGTGCATGTCTTTACACTGAGAGACGAAGTGACTGTCATTGGTTCTTCATTTCAGTCACATGAAGCAGAAGAGCAGTTGCTATTTTGGAAATGGAAAAACTAACACAGACACGAGTCTCCCTTTTTTTTTTTTTAAGGCTGTGAAGACTTCGCAAGTTTATTTTTAATGCTGTTTTTATGTGTTGTGAGGCATTTTGCTATATGATAAAATTTTTAAAGAAATACATTAAACCTTGGGTAACATATTGAATCTGTCAGAAAGCTGTCATGAAAATTTCCCAGATGCTAGTCTTTGAAATAGTAGGCTGTTGGTTCACCAAATTTGAGTAAATAATGTATCCACAGCGATGTAGAGAATAATTTTTATTTTCATTAAATTATTTCATATGAAAGGCAGTCAGTAAAAACTGTGCTTACAAGCAAATATGTAGTATTACTTATTTATAAGGTTACAATAGAATTAATTGCAGGCATAAATAACAGACCCATAAAAGGCAATTTTATAATGAAAGTCATTAAATAATCACAGGAATTTTGCATCTTTTAAAGTAAGGTCTCTCTTAAAGAAAAACTGTACCCACTCCTAATCTTCAGCCTTCACCCACCAGCAGTAATAGCATGATATAAAGCACGCTACTACACCGGCGTCAGTCCAGTGCAAAGAAAGCTGCCCAGGGGAGTAACTGACTTCCACATGTAATATTCTTGCTTTTTTTTCCTACTCTGTTCGTAAAATTGCCTCTGTGATTTGTGAGTTTTACTGTGAGGTGGCAAAGCCAGTGATCCATGTACTACTAAGAGAATGTGTCCTTTATTAAAACCCCAATCTTCAAATTAGCCTTTCTGGCAGTTGCTGATCAGTTTGCCCCTCCCCCTGGACACTGTGGGGAATGACACCAGTCTAAGGACTCCTTTGTCAACTTAGCAGTATGAGAACTGGTGGAAATCACCACACCCTACACGACTGCAAATATATGGACATTCCCACTTTTTCTCCAAATACCTCATGCTTTATCCAAGGCAGGAATTGATTCAATGCAAAATATAAATAAATGAGTAAATGAATGGGAGAATAAATAAGAGCAAGGCTTGCATTATACAAACTGCACAGAAATATTCAATTTACCCTTGGATGCTAAGACCATGACACTGCTACCCGAAGTGTCATAGGAAGGGGAAGGAATTTATTTGTAGAGCTTGGTTACATGCTCAACACTCCTCACAATTCACCTCACTTAATGCAAACTATAACACTGAGATGTGTGGATTATTATTCCGTAAGGGCGAGGAAAGCTGCTCAGGAGGCTCACCCTCCTGGTAGCTTGAATCCCAGGCTGGACTACGCAGCCTCTGTGCAAACCCTGCGCTCCTCCCACCACTCAGCTGGTACCAGGGGGAGTCCTCACCCCTCCCGAACTCATTTCCATGTGGTTCCTCTCCTGTACCTTCAGATGGCGCTCTGTCCTCCCATCATCTAAAAGCCTGGCTGCCAGGGCTGGCCTTTTCCCCTCCTTCTCTATGTGCCTCCCAAGACCAGGGCTACCACATCATGGTTGGAACTGTGTCTCATGCGTCCATCTCAGCTTCACCCCACAGTGCAGTCCCCAGGTCACGGTCTCGTCACCTGCCCCACGGGTTCCCAAACATCAGCCTTTCTCGCTTCTCAACCCCCCCCCCACTGCTGTCAACTCATCTTCTTCTGCCTCTACTTCCTGTGTGCCACTGATTTCCTGCGCATCTCCCGGGAAACAACTTCCCTTCCACTACCCCGCCAGAATATTTTCTGCATCCATTTTTCACTATTGCTTTATGCATAGTACTTTGTGCCTGGCTAAGGCAAGGTCTTTTAGAAAACTTTTGAGGCTAGAGACTCATGTACATTTCTATTGCTGTCCCAATACCTTGGCAACTGTCTTACAGAATATGCATTCTACTCATATATTCACTTTAGTACTTCTATGATAGACATTCACAAAGCAACCTTTTTTTTTGTGCCAAGGACTGAACTCACAACCTTGCACTTGCCAGACAGGCACTTACGCCACTGAGCTAAATCCTGGCCCAAAGCAATAGTGTTTAACACATCTTTTTTATGCTGCTCTTCTGTTACTTTTTTCCCAATGCCTCCCTCCCACTTTCATGCTGAACTGTAATTCAATAAATGAGCCACTAGGTGTCACGAGAGTATCATGCAACCTTTCCAATAGGCCACTGCATACCCCTCCAGAGTCTTCCCTGGGAAAAAAAGATGATTGAGTATTAGGAAAAGTTGTAAAAATAAATAAATGAAATCATACTACTCTAGGATTAGCCTGTCTGAGAAGACCTCACTGCAGTGGGAGAGTATTTTCCTGTTCCTTAAGTTGTCCTCACTTGCTCACAATAGGCTTGGAGTAAACTGATTCCTTTGGCCTGGAGAAACACAGATTTATGAGTGTGTTTCCAGGAGATGGCATGGGTGCATGGGGGAAAGAACTCTGCTCTGAGAACCAGCAGGCAAGAAGTGGCTTTGCCATGGAAACTTAGGGTCACCTTTTGGACCAGGTCCCTGGCAAACGGCTTTCCCGCTTTGAGACACGGTGGTCAGAACAGCCTGGCATCCTGTACCTGCTGGATAAACTGAGTAAGGCTGCCTGGAGCCCCGGTAAGTTCTGCTGACAGGCACCAGCAGGTCGCCCCTCCTTCTCTGCCCTGTTTGCTTATGTCCCTTCCCCTTAGGGCCCCCTTGCTTTCCTCCTATCTTAATTTCCAACATGGCTCTTCCTCTTCTTCCTCCTCCTCCTCCTCCTTCTACTGGGTGGGGACCTCTCCGGGAGCTCCAGGGGCTGCCTGGGCCTTGTCGCGCTTTCTCTTGGACAAACTTGTCCATTTCTGTGTAGCCCACCACATCCACAGCTGAACCATCATCCTTCCTAGCCCCTCCCTGGCTCTGCTCTCTCTCACTGAGCACAGGCCACTAGCCACATTTCCACCTGACCTCAGGCTCTATTAGTTCAAACCTGGATTCCCAATCAGCCCTGCTCAGACGTGCTCCCTGGCCAAACCTCACTGTCCATACACTGCTTTCACAGGCACTGTGAGACCCGAAAACCCTAATGTCCCCCTACACCTCATGAGTCTCCCTCCTGCAACCAAGCCTGCATCCCCACCTTTCCACCTCCACACTCACCTCTTGCTAAGATGCCATGATCCTTGGCTGGGTGGGTGCAGTGTCCTCCTACCAGGCTTCCCTCGATATTACCCTGCCTACCCCAGCTCTATTCTCCAAATAGCAGCTAGAGTGGTCTTCTGATGCTGTTTCTTCAGTCTGCTTCTTCTCTTCCTTGGGACTGTCAAAAATTCCTGATTATCCTAGGTGACTCAAGTCTTTTTATCAGTTGCCTCTTAGGCCACTTGTTTGCTTTCCCTCTGTGAATAAAATCCTCCCTTGCAATATCTCAGTGCTTGGAATACACCAGCCTGTCTGTTTCTCTTATCAGGGCCAGAAGCTGTTCCTTTGGCCAAGCACTTGTAGGAGTTGAATGATGCCCACAAAAGAGATGTCTGTCTGTGTCCCAAAAACCTGTGGGATAAAATTAAGGCTACGGAGAGGATGTGTTTATATTGGATTAGCCGGGCAGGCTCTAATGCCATCACATGTAACCTTGTGAGAAGGGACACAGAAGGAGACTTGATAGAGAAACATAGAGGAGCAGACATTGTGAAGATAGAGACTGGAGTGACACCTCCAGGAGCCAGGGCATGCCAAGAGTTGCTGAGAGCCCCAAAAGCAAGAAGACATAAGGAACAGATTCTCCCCAAGATCCTCTCACAGGTACCTGGCAGTGCCAACACCTTGCTTTGGATGTCCGACTTCCTGGATTTGTTGAAGAATAAATTTTCATTGTAATAAGCCACCAAGTATGTGTTAATTTGTCACAGGAACTAACAAAATCGCTTCCTCCTGGTTGGGCCTAATTCTGTCAGGTCTGAGCTCAAGGTCACCCCTCATCTCCCTGTGATCCACCACCCTACAACCATACTCCCATGCAAAACCATGTGAAGGTACCAAATCATCCACCCAGGTAGGGAACAAACATTTTTATAACTTCTTTGCCCTGATGTACACCAATCACAAAGAATAGTACCTAGCACTCCTGGAGTACCCAAAAACAATGGCTAGAGGGTGAATCTTAACTGCAATTAATAATAATACCTTTCCATTTTTCATTGAGCGCAAGCTATATGTCAGGCAGCAGATGAATACATGAGTCCTTAGTGACACAGAAGAAATCCAGTACTTTAAAGCTCAGAAGCCAATATGAGAGACAGATAAGATTTATGATATAAAAGTAAAAAATGAGCACCCTGGAGTCATAGCTGTTTCTCTGTGGAAGTCTTGGAAAATTATTGAAAATGGCATTTAAAAGAAGAAATTGACTTTTTCCCTATGATCTTTATAATTTTGCATTTCCACTAATTCAGATGCTACCCCTTGAGTTAGAAAGATATTACTAGATGCACTGCTTCCCATTTTCCCTGAAACTGAGTCATACTGTCACGTGCACTTGTATTGTTCACCCTTATTTTCTGCCCATAGCAAGACTGCCTCAATGGCGATTCGAATCTTAGCCTCTGAAGTTCAGCATGGCTCCACATCTGCTGAGCTCTGCTCCCAGCCCAGCCTGGGTTCATGCTGGGCTGTAGAACTGGGCAGTGATTGCTGTAGGATTAAACTCCACAGGAAGGGGCCAAATGTCCTGCTGTAAGACACAGACAGTTGAATGAGGTGACTGGACTAAGTAGATGTATCTTCAGGCCCAAGCTACAACTTGGATTCCTAGGGAAGGTCTTGCTGTATATCAGCTCTACATGTACATTCAGCTTGGTGGAAAATATACATTGCATTGCAGGAAGAAAATACAAGTTTGTTCTCTCTTCTTTTTCTCCTTGCACAAATGCTAGATGTCAAGAGACTTGTCAGCTATTAAAAGTGGTGTTAGTTGAGTTCTTCCTCCATGTGAGAATCAGCTACTGCCGCTGCTTCCAGCACTATGTTATCAACAAGTCAAAACTATAAAATGATAGGCAGAAATTCTTCCTTTTATGTCTTCAGGCCTACCAAACCCTGCTCAGAAATATTTCTTCAAGCACCTCATAGATAAAATTACAGATTTCGTTAACTTTTTGAAGTGTTTTAAAGTTATAGTTTCCATTCCTGATGGGAACACTTGAGCAAACTAGGTCACCATGTCACCTGGAAGCCAGTGGGCTGAATTTCATTAGAAATATACTGAATGATTAGGTACTAGGTTTTAGAAAAATTTTAGATTTTGATGCCTCTATAGGGCAAGTGCATCACCCTGCTCCTCCACAGCCCCAACATCAATGGTTCAATCCCAGGGTCCCTTTTCTGTCCCCCCAAAGCATCCAAGTCTGCCAAGCAAACAGGGATTCACTGACTGAGAATTTTTCAGTGAGGACAAAATGAATCAGAGAGTCCTTAGAGAAAGACACTGTAACAAGAACAAAAAGAAAGCAGAATCAAAAAGCTATCAAGTTGGTTACAGACCAACTTTCCTGCTTCCATCAAAATAGAACATAACTATGTGAATCTGGCGGGTGTAAAAATTGCTGTCCTGAGCCATTCACCCTGAATAAAGTTAGACTGTGGTCTCAAACACAGCTGTGTGAGTGATAGAGATTGAGTCTGAGAACTTAGTGTGCAAATAGTTTAGTGATATGAAAACATTAGCAATAATTAAAATTCCCCAAGCAAATTCCATTTTTATCACTGAAGTTGTAAGGGACCAGTGACTGAAATGGCAGGAGAATGCTTGCACTATAGCTATTTTTGTGATTTAAAATTCCCAAGAGTAACTTGTTTGACTTTGAATTTCAAACCAAAAAAAAAAAAAAAAAAACCACCGCACCCAACATAGTCTTTGAGTTTTAAGTCCTTACATGAAAAACTTATCACAATGCAAAGTTTTGTTGATTTTACAATTGCTAAACTCTCTTAAACCGTAGGCAGCATAAATGCATCTTTCTGCAATCAATGATAAAAGCTGTCTTTATTACCACCCTGCTTACTAAATCTTAATAAAAGGCCCCATCCTGCCTAATGCCATAGGAATATGACATAACTTTTCCCATAAAGAAGTAGCCACTAAATACAGAGCTTTTCTCCTTGAAACTGATAAATAGTAAGTTAAAGACCTATTCAGTTTCATTTCATTCAGATCTTTGTAGAGGAGTTTAAATAAAATTGGGGGAACTTCTAGGGCTGAGTCCAAAATCATCTTGGAAACCAATTAGTTATGTAAAAAAGCACAGCCCATCCTAGAACCCTGGGATGGCAGAGCCAGGAAGGAGGAGTCCAGCCTTCTAGTGCAAACTTTTATTCTCAGGTGGGAGCTTGGGATCTGTTTAGACTCCTAGCCATACCTAAGCCCTTAGCGTTTGCACAGTCAAAGGGTAAGCACCTACTTCCCCTAAGCCTGGAGCCCTTTCCAAGATGCCACTGTCCCTAGAGAGGTTCTAAGTGGCTGCAGTGGACCTGCCACCCAAAGTGCCCACCTCTAGCTTGACTCAAAATTGACGTGGAAATGTGAACTGTGAGAAATGGCTCCTTCCACAGCAGTCTTCCACATAGGTGTGCAAGAAGGAAGACTGGGGCTGGGCACAGACTCCCTGCCAACTGTGTCCCCTTCTTTTGGAAACAGCAGTCCCCTGCAGATTCCCTGTATGCTGGCCTAGCCAAGCCCAGGTTCCCAAATCCTGTCCAGGCTGGAGTCTTTCATCCGTTAACTTATGTTCATGAATTATCAAAGGATTGTCTTCTGTGATAACCTCAAGGTAATTCAAGAAAATGACCCCCAGTTCCCAAAGGGAGAAATGAATGTAGACAACTTCTTTTTCTGCAGTGTCCACTGTGGGTCAGGAGTCAGGGTGAACTTTTCCCACCGTTCTCAGGATCAGCTTAAGGAGTGAAAGTTTGTGATCCAATCAAGAGGGTCAAACGAAGCCTCACTGAGACCCAGGACAGGACAAAGCCCAGCGGAAGAAAACCAGGGCAGACCTGGTTCCCTGAGGCAGGAGAGGGCAGTGCAGCTGGGATGGGTAGGGAGGCCTGCATGGTGGTGCCCTGCAGAGATGGCATTAGGGTGGAAAGGGATAGAAAAGGGGGGATGTTCAGAGTGGCTTCTGGAGAGAGCGGATAGAGCTGACAGGTCAGTAATGGTGACCCATGGAAGAACAAGGCGATAAGGGCCTCTACAGACCTACAAAGAGGCTGAACCTTAATCTGGGCACTGAAGGAGCCCACACCCTACAGCCCCAGCTCCAGACTCCAGGTTCCAAAGCACCAGCTGTCACAGCAAAAGGTCCCTTGGGCAGGGCCAGTCCTTTGCCAACAGTTGCTTCACACACAACTGTCCTGTTGCAGGGACTGAAAACACTGTCTACTCTGGGAGTTGGCCCACATGAGAGGACCATTTCCTTCTTGGGAACAGCTGGCTGTGCTATGAATGGATGGGCAGCCTCAAGGACCCCCAGAACTGAATGTGTCCCTTGTTTGATCATCCACCTTGACCTGCAGGCGATGGCTGGCTGCTGAGGTCTGAGAACGCCACCTCCTAAACTGCCTCCTCGTTATGAACAGGCTGCATTCCCACGTTCTCAGATGGAACATGTCACCCACACCGACAGCCCTCCCAGGGAGAAGCCACCCACTCAGGAAGGACACGAGGTTTCCTGGCGTCCCTGGCCACCCAGGATCAGGGACACACAATGGAGAGAGCAACTCAGCACTGTGAGCCCTGGTCATCCACAGGCAGCCTTCCTCCTCTGTACAAGCACCGGCTTGTCATTGTTTAACAACCCAGGAAAAGAGAAGGGAGAGAACAGTGATTTAAACACAAGGAAGATGAGGTGCGGTCCCCTAACAGGGCCCCCCAAGTTCACAGTCACCCTAAGGCCAGGTGTTGGAACCTTAACGTAATCATCTTTCCCTGATCGTGCAGTGAGTGCCAGAGCTGAACCCAGACACCTGGATGTGATTCCTGGTTTCACCGTGTGTTAGCGAGCTAATTAGGGCTCTTGGGAATCCTGCTTCCTTGTGTTGTCAGATGGAAATAAAAATAACACACACCTAATGGAGCCATCATCAGGTGAGAAGAGAAATTCTCCACCTGGGCACTGCTGGCAGGTAGGGACGGATCTTTCTGTGGCTTGGGGGCTGCGCCAGGCATTGCAAGACGCTGAGTGGCATCCCTGGCCTCTACCCACCCCTTGCACCCCTCCACCCAGCTGTGACAGCTGGAAACTGCCTCAGCAATGCCAAGTGTTCCAAAGCCCAGTTGGGAACCACTGGATTAGAAGGACCAGCATTTCTAAAGGCCCACAGCACTGCTGCTAAAGTAACTTGGGCCTCTTATACCGGAGGACCCTCCAAGCCTCTCTACCAAAACAACTGGGCCTCTCTGCCTTACGATTTCCCCTGAGCTGATCAAATCCATTGTTCTTGGGTCTCAAAGCCCAAAGGTCATCAATTTTAGAAGCACAGAGTTAACCTTTTCTTGACATACTTGTTTTCATAACTTTACGTGGTGGCACAGGCCTGCGATCCTAACTACTCAGAAGACTGAGTCAGGATTATGAATCTGAAGCCAACCCAGATCACAGAGTATGACCCTGTCTCAAAGTAAAAAGTAAAAAGTACCAGGGATGTAGCTCAGAGGCAGAGCACCCCATCCCTGGTACAAATAAATAAATAATCTCACACAGAAGCCAAGATTTTTTTTGTAAATAATCTGTGCACATCCATGAAGAAACTAAAGTGGTTCCTGGTAAGACAGCTCAACAAAGGACTCCAAACCCACTGCTCACCTACTGTGTGACAGTGAAGCAGTGCGATTGGAGAGATATTTGGCCCCTTCTCTCAGGAAGGTAATGTTTTGCAGTAAAGACTGATCTTTTTACTGAATCACACTTTCTGAGTGTCACCTGTACCTCTGGCACGACCTTGGACTGATGTTTGTGTCTTTGCAAAATTCACATGCTGAAATTCTAAGATAGGGAATTAAGAGATTTGGGAACTTGGTCAGGAAAGGGGAGCTACTTGTGAATGGGATTAGTGCCTTTATAAAGTGACCCCAGGGAGTGCTCTACTGTATGAAGATATAGTGAAAAGACAGCCCCCTCCAAACTGGGAAGAGAATCCTCACCAGATGCCGGGTCTGCCAGCACATTGATTTTAAGAAACAGATTTCTGTGTCTGAGGTCCTCATGCTAAAGCATTTTCTTTCAGCAGCCTGAATGGATGAAGACTTGTTTCAAAAGAATCATTGACCTCTCTTTCCAGGTGTCCTTGTGAGAGTGAGAGTGACTGTCTTTAAAACCTGTGTGGCAATCCCTGACACTGCCATGAGGCCAAGGACAGATCAGGTGACCTGGAAGTCCAACTACTTCCTTAAGATCGTCAAACATTATCCAAAATGCTTCTTTGGGGGAGCAGACAATGTGGGCTCCACAAAGAGGCAGCAGATTCACATGTCCCACCGAGGGAAGGTTCAGGTGCTGACAGGCAAGAGCACCATGATGCCCAGGGCCATCCAAGGGCATCTGGAGAACAGCCCAGCTCTGGAGAAGCTGTTGCCTCACATCCAGATTAATGTGGGCTTTGTGTTCACCAAGGAGGACCTCACTGAGGTCAGGGGTATGCTGCTGGCCAGTAAGGTGCCAGCTGCTGCCCGTGCTGGTGCCAATGCACCCTGTGAAGTCACCATGCCAGAACTCTAGTATGGGGCCTGAGAAGACATCCTTCTTCCAGCTCTGGGCATCATCATTAAAGTCACCAGGGTGCCACTGAAATCCTGAGTGTGTGCAGCTGATTAAGACTGGAAACAAAGTGGGAGCCAGCGAGCCCTCCTCCTGAGATGTTCACCCCCCATCGTCCTTTGGACTGATCACTCAGCAAGCGTTTGACAGTGGCAGAGTCTACAAACCCAAAGTGCTTGACACTGCAGAGGAAACTGCAGTCTCACTTTCTGGGGTGTCCGCAGGGTGGCCGGTATGTGTCTGCAGATGGGTTACCAACAGTGCCCCATTCTACCATCAGTGGGTACAAGCAGGTCCTGGTTTTGTCTGCAGAGACTGATTACTCCTTCCCACTGGCTGAAAAGGTCAAGGCCTTCTTGGCTGACCCATTGGCATTTGTGGCTGCTGCCCCTGTCGCTGGTGCTGCAGCCACCCCAGCCAAGAACGATACCAAGGAAGAGTCAGAGGAGTCAGGTGAGGATGTGGGATTTGGTCTCTGATTGATCACCAAAAAGCAAACTATTGAGCCTGCCTGCCTAGCAAAGCAAGGAACAAAGGCATAATTCTCTTAAAAAAGAAAAAAAATCATTGATCTGATTCAAAAATGGTCCACAGCTCCTGAGATGCTGTCATGTGGTAAGACTGGGGGAGTATTTTTAAATTTTTAAATTGACATGTATATGAAAAATACAGAGCGGTATTTCAATATATGTATACAAAAGTCATGAGTGTATTTTTAATCAAAGAATCATTGGATCTAATACTTCAGCACAAATGAATCTGTGTCCTGCCAATTGACAGACTATAGAGAAGATGTTTAGTTCAAGAAAAAATCCAAGAAGCCTGATAATGACCAAGAGGGTCTCTGTGCTCTGTAGGACAGACAACAGCCTAATCGCCAGCAGCACTGCTAGGGTGGACTGGAGCTAGTCCCTTGCTGGCTCTGGGCCAAGCTGGTACAATTGAGAAGGTTGCTGTGAAGAATGACCACGCCAGGCTTTCTAAGCTCATTAGGACAGAACCCGGAAGTAAGCATGCACTGAATGTCACTATGGCTTTGATTAGAACACCCCCACACACAGCTTTCCACGTGAGCTATCCATAAGAGAGTCTTGTGGTTAAATAAAATTAAAGTCTCCCCCAAAACAACGCATATACTTATTGCTGTATTTCTTACGGCCTTTAAAATGCTGATATTCAACCCAAATCTGAAGGTGATCTGGTATCCAGCATGTAATACCCAGACCCTTTTCTCCTAGGGCAATTCCCAAGACTTGTGTTACACAAAACATGAGTGAATCACGGCTGCCCAGATGGTCTTCTGAGCAGGACACACAGCGTAATGTAACTGTGATTGCTTATCAGACTGTGAAGAACTCTATTAGAGACATAAACATTAGTGACTACCAAAATATGCTAAGGATCTGACGACAATAAATATTCACAATGGCTCAAAATCTAGCTATGCTGTCTCTACAGATAATGATTTTTGTATCACTTACCCGGGACCCCTTTTCAGGAAAGCACTGACAAACAGAGCAATCTCTTCCTCCACACGGACCGATGTACTTCTTTCCGCTCTGGAAAGTGAAGCAGCTCATTTAGTATGGCAGTCCTCATCACCATGTCGAACACATAAAACACCCATGATAGCAAGCGCTCTTGGTTTGGCTGCCTCATAAGGATGGCACAGCACTCTTGCTACCTCTGTGTCCAAGAGAAGCAAAGATTAATATTGATATATTAAAAAGACAAAGCAAATATACTGATGCTTAATAAAAAGGAGGGTTGGTTATCTGAGCAATGAGCTTCCAGCACAAGGACACTGGAAAGAAAGAAGAAAGAGAAAAACCTCCTTCTGGCTTTAGCCAAAATCTTTTATTTTTTCTCTCCCAGTAAGACTTAATGTACTCCGTTGTGAACAATCTTAGCATGTGAACTTACAGAGTTACGCAAACTGATGTAAACATAGGTTTCAGTTTAAATGATACCTTCAATTTCTTTCCAACACTGCCTTGCTTTGCCCTCCAGATCAGCTAAGGTGTATCTTCCTCACCAAGTCCTTCTAGGAGAATTCTCTATGCTCAGGGATGGGTTTCAGTTTACATTTGTTCTTCCTGCAATTTGCTGATATTCCAGGATTGTTCCCCTACTGTGTCCCTCAACTGGAAAGATTCTGAACTGTAATGATTTGCTTTTCCCACTTTTGGCTCGTTTTTCTTCAACACTTATCTTCACAAAATCAACACATATGCATTGCACGAGCACGCACACACGTGCACACACACACACACCAGCACAGCCTTTGAGAAGAATCATTATTTTGTTCTCACAATTCCTTATCATCTATATCCAGATTCACCACCCACTAAAACACAGAAGTGTGATCCCAGAGTAACTATTTCTGTGAGCAGAACCCTGTGACAGTTGCCAGGGAGCCACTGCTTCCATTCACAGGCAAGGCCAAGGGTGGGTGGGAGAGGCGCCTTAGGCCCCCAAGTGGAGATGAGAACAGCTGTAAGCAGCTGGGTGTGGTGGTGCACGCCTATCATCCCAGCACTTGGGAGGCTGAGGCAGGGGGATTGTTGCATGTTCAAAACCAGCTTGGGCTACAAAGTGAGCTCAAAACCAGCCTGAACTGCATAGTGAGACTCTCTCTCTCTCTCTCTCTCTCTCTCTCTCTCTCTCTCTCTCTCTCTCTCACACACACACACACACACACACACAACAACAACAACAACAGCTGTAAGTTCTTGGAGCTGAGGAAATGGACATCAAGAAGCCATCAGTGTCACGCTGCCTAATTTATGTTGCTCTTGTCCTGCCCCTACAGCAACGTGTACATAGTGAATGCACATTTCTATCACTGACAGATCTTGTAACACTCAAGACTAAATTTAAGCCTTTAGACTATAGTATAAGGCAACATAAAACAGTTAAACCAATGTTTATAGTTCTGATGGAAGAAATACATACACAGACAGGTATATGTTATATATGTGGATATGATATATCTATTTTTTTTCCAACAATTTTTTTCAGTGACACAATTTAGACTTCTTTTGGGAAGCAAATTTGCTTAGACAAAATCCAAAATAAATATCTTTAAAAATTAATGAAAAAGATATTCTGTAAACAAACTTCTCATGGGTCATTAAAAGGTATATAAGAATTTGAAGCTTCACAAGAGCCAAGCTATTAGGCAATGTAAGCTTTTAAAAATGTATTTGAAGTTTGAGAAACATATGCCTCTTAAGTTCTGAGTAGCACTGTTATCTGTGAACATCTAAGTTCAAAATCCTGATAAAGTTTAAAAAAACTAAAAACTCAGGGTCAGGTCAGGACAGCACAAAGGCACTTAAAATAGCTTGTCTGAGGACTTAGGGGTCATTTAAGGTTTGGCTTCATTACTGTGTATTCACTGAAATATCAAAATACTAGAGAAAAAGAGTTGATTAGATGGCTTGATAATAAACGACTCTGGGATTTATGTATTTATTTTCGCCAAACAACACTGAGGCACTTGTAGCAAAATTACCTTTCAGGGAAGAATCAGTTTAAAACAGATTAGCAGATTCTAATAAAGTAACATCCCAATAAATATCTAAAAGGGGGTGACAAATTCTTAAGAGAAGGAATCTGCACTTCAAAAACTGATTGTATAAACCTGTTGAAAAAAATAAAGACAGGTAAATATGCAAAATATGAGCCACTCTCACTAGGAATTTACTTAACTCTCAAAAAACAATGTTACTCTTCTTCAAAGGGAACAATAGGAAAACTCACTCTCTGCCTAACCTCAGACATTTAAAAAATGAATACATGTTGCATTGAAAGTCCATGAAAATGTCAGTAATTTTTCGAAGATTCATCATCTGTCTTTCATTTGCACTGTTACTCTCTTCTTGGTAAAACAAATAATATAGGCACAAGGTAAAAAATCTAATAGTGCAAAAGAGTGTAACAAGAAAAGAAAATTTCAAGTTCCCTACCCCAGAGGATTGCTGTCTTTAAGCTGGTATCTGGGAATTAATAAGCATATTCACACATGATTGTACAAATATATATGGAAATACATGTGAACAAATAGATTCATGTGCTGTTAGGGCTTGTGTCTAGGTGACCCCAAAGCCTCATGCAGTCAATGTGGGGCTTTTCAGAGGCGGCTGGATCTAGAGTGTGTGACACTGGGATGAAGGGCGTGTGATTTCTAAATCAGCCCCGACTGGTTTGGCAGAATTCTGGATGTGGTAACGGGATGGTCCTCCCTGGTGTATGTGCTATCTCCCCTAAGGGTGTATAGCCTGGATCAAGTACAAGGGGCAGAAAGGGGGCTGCTGCTGTCACTTGCTGCTTGTTGCCTGCTGCCTGCCTTGGACTTTGTCCCCTGGATGTCTCTCTGCCATATCACCCTGGTTTGTAGCCAGCCAACTGTGGACTAAAACCTCTATAAATCATAATCCAAATTAAAGATCTTAATATTATCTTGAAGACATTGGTGTAGGAAAAGACTTTATGAACAAAACCCAGAATGCACAGGAACTATTGCAAAGAATCAAAAAATGGGATCTTACCCTACTGAAAAGCTTTTGCACAGCAAGATAAATCACCAACAGAGTGAAGGGGCAATGGGAGAAAATGTTTGCCAGCTGTTCCTCAGACAAAGGATTACTATCAAGAACATATAAAGAACCCCAAAAAATCAGTCCTCCTAGATTTACACACTCAATCCAAAAATGGGCTTCTGAGATAAATATACACTTCTCAGAAGGAGAAATACAAACAGTAAATAAATACATGAAAAAATGTTCAACATCACTGGTCATTCAAGAAATGAAAATTAAAATAATACTGAGATTATACCTCACCTAAGAAGGAATGGCTATTATTAAGAAATCAACCAATAACAAATGCTGGAAAGGATGTGGGGAAAAAGGAACCCTTCTCCACTGTTGGTGGGAGTATAGAATGGTTAGAAATCAGTGTGGAGATTCTTCAAAAAACTAGAATTGGAGGTTCAATTCAACCCAGCTATTCCCCTTATGGGTATCTTCCCAAAAGAATTAAAAACATCATACCACAGTGATATATGTGCACCCATGTTTATAGCAACACAATTTATAATAGACAGATTTTGGAAACAACCTAAATGCCCACTGACTGAGGGATGGATACAAAAATGTGTTATTTTTATACAATGGAGTACTACTCAGTCATAAAGAAGGATAAACTGTACACTTTTATAGATAAATGGATGTACCTTGAGAATATACTCATTAGTGAAATAAGTAAGATGCATGTGTAAACATCACACTGTTTCATTAGTGTAACAAGATGAAAGAAAAAACATGTATATGTGTATGTATATAAAAATAGTTAACATAGTTATAGTACTGATTTCTCTGAGTTCACTGAAGAGAAAGATTTGTACAGGTATTGTTCAGACAATGGAATGCAGATGTCTTGTGCTCTGGGTGAATGACGCCCAGAGATGTCATGCTGTCATGGAGATGACAGCGTGCAATGTATGTACCACTGTTACCCCCGATTGACGTACTTTAAAATTTTGTTGTAGTTTTTCTACTTCTTCTTCTTTCTTTCTTTTTATCTACAAATAAAATGGATTTGAGAAAAAAATCATGATCCAAAATAAACCCTACCTTCTTTAACTTTGGGTGTTGTGTATTTTGCCTCAACAAGAAAATTAAAATCTGCTCACACATACACATGTGCACACATATGCATGCATGAACACTGTCTCTCTTGCCCTCTTCTCCCGTGATTTGGGACCTGTTTTATTTTATTTATTTATTTTTTGGGACCGGGGATCAAACTCATGACCTCACACTTGCCAGGCAGGCACTTAAGCCACTGAGCTAAATCCCCGACCCTTGGGACCTCTTTTATTATGACCCAAATGGTGCACTGCTTTGTATTCTGCTGCTTTCATGTAATTGTTTGTCTTCAAAGTTGTCCCAGTGTGATCCACATGCTAGGGCAAACTCACCACTTATTTAAACTCTCCTGATTGCCAGCACGTATGTCCCTCCTGCCTTTAACTGCTGAACACTACTCTGCCAATTATTCTTCTGCATCCACCTTGTGCATGTGGGATAAACTCCAAAAAGGTGCAATTCTGTGTCCGTCAGTGTGTGCATTTAAAATCCTGATGGACAACGCCAAGACACTGCAACAATATATAACTGTCTTTAAAGTCCAGTTATCACAGGGACAGTCAATGTGTCAAATCCCTACAATCTCTGTACACCACATGCTGCTGGGAGAGCTCAGAATAGAACAACCCTTGGTCCAAGAAATATAAATATAAATATATAACTTGAACAAAAAAAGCTACATTTAGTACTCCAAAGAATTTTATAACAGAACACAAAACAACATAATACTAAAAAATTAGAAAAAGCAGGTAAGACAAGTAGAAAAATGCAGACATACATATCGCAGTGTGTTTTCATTTGTTAGGCAGTGCTGTTGAATATATGTGAATTAAGTGGGCCACATTGTCTGGTTCCCACTTAATACTGGAGAAAATGAGCCTCAGGTTAAGAGACAAATCATTGGCAGTTGTCTCAAGATCAACCTGAGTTACAGAGAGCTCATGCCAGGGTTTCCCAAAAACTTCTAAAGTTTCAGAAACTCAGATTCTTTAGTGAGAAAGCAAAAGAAAGAGCACTTATTACAAAATATGCTAGGTGTATCTTTCTCCAGAGCTAAAATGTTCAAATTTAATCCTGTATTTCTTGGTTTGTCCTTAAAATGGCTCAGGTGCCTCTTGCCTAGGTCAAAAACACCTTTAGAAAGGGCATATTAGTTGTAAAATAAAGCTATCTCCAATATTTAGGTAATTTTATAAGTAATCCTAGCTGCAAAATACTAAAGAAATGTCAGCATCTATGTAGTCCCAGCCTTGTGTTACAGATGAGAAAACTAAGCTTAAGCCTCATAGAGAACTTGCCTAAGAGTATAACAAAAACCATATATTCAATAAAGGTAATTTCCCTATGTGTTACCAGAGTGAATTAATGTACTTACCCCATATACATGTTGTATAGAAAAGAGGAGGAGTATAAACGACCTGTGGAAAAACAAGACTGTAAATTAATTCACACCGTTCATTTTCATGTGAAACAAACTAAAAAGAGTGAAGTAATCCATTCCAGAAAGCTTTTATTTTCCATTTCTAACAAGTACCACTACTACAGGTACCACCCAGGGCAGTGCAAATGCTAATCTCTCTCTCTCTCTCTCTCTCTCTCTCTCTCTCTCTCTCTCTCTGTCTCTCAGTCTCTCTCTCTCTGGCAGCTGTCATTACCTTTCTTTGTTAGCAGTCAGAAAAAGACGAATTGGTCACCTCTGATTGTGACCCTTGCTGTGCTGGGGTCTATAGGGGACATTCTGAGGGTCAACTCTGGATCTACAGATGAGAGAAGGGATTCTACAATGAAAACTAGTGAAGAGCAGAAAGTGTTCAGGGACACGGCTGAGACCAGTGTACCCTGGATGTCACTAAGTGGAACCAACTCCAAAGAGGTGAGGTGGAAGGAACTCTAGCTGGATTGGAATGATTTGAGGAAAAGGGAAATGACATGAGACCAGTAGGGAAGAGTTAGGCGGTCACTTTATAAGTGACACAGAAATCCAACTGGGGTGACATCATTATTATCAGCCAATTTTCACACAGAAGAGATACAATCAAGGTCACCAAACAATCACAATCATTTGTTAGTTCTTATAGTTGTCAAAGACAACCAAGTTCCATCATCTCATTTGAACCTTAAAACAGCAGTGATGGAGTCATATCTTCCAGGCACACTGTCCCCATGGTATCAGGACAGAAGCCCAGGCCTGCTCTTGTTTCTGTGTAGAGGCCTCTTGTCCCTGAAAGCCACAATCCCCCAAGGGAGTCTTGCTTCTACTTCCGCTACTCCTACCTGTTATGCTGACATGCAGATAAACACCGTAGAAATCTGCAGGGCACTCTAGCTTTGTAGCTGGATCCCTAGGGAAGTGAAGGGCTCTCACTTTATGGTGAACACTAAAGGACCCTGGGTGTGCCCCTAACTGGAATGTGGGTCTGGGAGGCCGGGTATAACCTCTGTTTTTCAGCCTCTATTGTGAAACCTCTTTTCTTCCAGCCATTCTATTGGAATTCATGACTACTGCAATGAATTTGAGATTTTAATATAGTAACTAAATAAGGGAAAAGTATGATGGTGTTGAATCCAGGGAAGAAACTGTTTTAAACCAAGCTGGACTTGTATTTCCCAGGACTGCTTGTTAAATGTGTTCTTATCCCTTGGGACATCTGTCAATGATACAGGTTGCACCTTACAAAAGTTGTAGCCTCTATTCAATCTCATTAAACCCATGGGCATGGCACATTTTTTCAAGCTCTCACAGAAGAGCTAATTGACTCAGAAATGTTAGAGGCTGTAGCAGAGCTGTCCCCTGAGGGTATGGGTCATGTCAGGTTAGAATCCTGTCATCATCCTTTCACCCTGAGTTCTGCTTGGCCTTCTCACTGAGGTAGCTATTAAAAAATTAAGATCATTTTCCCCTAGCCATGTATCATAAAATATTCCTGGGTTCCAGATATTAAGATGTGGACATGGGTGGGAGAAATGCCTGCTACACTCATGAGGTGCTGTGTTCTGATTCTTCTGGTTACAGGAACCTGGGAGCTGTGGGTGTATAAGGTGTTCACTGTTCAAACCTAGTCACTAAGACAGCAAGAGCCTGGGGACCTCAGCCATGCAACTTCCCACTCGGTGACCATGGGGTTACATTTCAGGACAACAGACAGTGCTGGGGTTTCATGAGGAGTCGTGCACGCAGGCCTAATCCCTAGCTTTCTGGAACAATTTGACTTTTTGATACATGAAGCATTTAATTTATATCTACCAAACCAACATTTAGGAGAGACGTTACATAAAGCAAGTGACCACACTGAGGACACTCACCATGGATCTGTGCCCAAGGGTTTGGTCCCCCTGGAAGAGCACCCCATTAACACCATGAGCAGGGGCTTCACAGGCAGGTGCAGGTGCTTCAACAATGCGGCCAGTCTGCTCCTCTCTTCCAGGTCAGTCTGCTCCTCTCTTCCAGGCCAGTCTGCTCCTCTCTTCCGGAAGGCTCTTGTTGACAAGCAAGACAGCAAGTCTTGAGTTAAACTCTGCATGTGTTACGCATAAATAGATCTCTTAAGGCATGGTACACATTCTAAAGCTGAAAAGAGTAACTTTCAGTACTCATAGTACTGGAAAGTTTTTCTAGAGAGGCACTCCAATGGTTTTGATGTAACAATCTTTTCTTAGCAATGATAAAATGAATAAATATCAACTTTTATCCTTTAGAAACAGAAGTAGTCTCAAATCCTTTATATGGCATAAATATCTTTTAGAGAAATGGAAAATAGTTTCATTCTGCCACCAAGTAAAATTTTCTTAATCTTTTTCTTGAAAAACTACCATTAAAGTTATGCAAGTGCTTTTTTTCACTTTTTGAGATGAGGGAGAGGAAAGTTCTAGTAGAGAATTATATATTTTGTACATATTACATCCAATACATGCAAAAATAATTTTATATGAAGTGGTATAACCCTTGTGGGCAAAACATTCTGACAGATTCTCAAGAAGTAAAACACAGAGTTGCCATAGGATCCACCAATTCTATTGCTCTGTGTAAGCTCAGGAGAACTGAAAATGTGTTCACACACTTTCTTGTATATGAATATTCTTAACAGCCACAAAGAGAAAATAACCCCAATGTCCATCAGCTGATCAATGGATAAGCAAAATATGGTATATCTATATAAAATGGAATATTATTCAATCATAAAAAGAAACACTAAGTATGTGCTACAACGCAGATGGACCTGGAAAAAAATCATGCTAAGAGAAAGAAGTCATGTATTATATGATTCCATATATGTGGAGTTTGCAGTAGGCAAATCCATAGAAATAGAAAAGAGACCAGTGGCTGTCAAGGAAAAAAGGAGGGAAACATTAGAAAATACACGCTTTATTTTGAGGATAATGGAAATATTCTGGAATTGAGTAGCTGTTATGGTTGTACACATTTTGAACTAAAAAGGCTACAGGGTCATAAAGTTTAAATGAGTTAAAATGGTAGATTTTACTTTGTAGTTTTATCTGTTATTTAAAAAAATATTTTTAAAAATTTACTCAAAAAATTGTTTGCTTTAATCAAAGATCTTTTTGGCTGAAAGAACTAAGACATCTCATTTTTTAAAACTTTGGCTTTTTAAAAGACCTATCCTTATGGGAACTGGAAAGAAAAGGAAACTAGGAGTGGCCAATGTTAAAAGCTATTTTTAAATTTCTGGAACAAATCTGAGTAAATTAATTCAAAACTGTATTTATTGAAGATTAGATTTCCAAGTAGGTAGCAGAGCTGCATTCCATGATACAGTTTCAAAACCAAACCAAAAGAAATCATTTTAATTGCCCAGACCCTTTCTACCTCTAAATTCATAATTTTAAATTCTCTTTTCACAAAGTTATGTCCTAGAAGCAAACCACAATAAAATGAATTATTGTTTTGCAAGGAAAACACAAACTGGTATCACTCATTTAACCTGTATTCCCCATTTAAATCCTCAAATTAGATAAAGAAGACTAGAGATACTTGCATATGCATTAAAAACAGATAATGCAATTAATCTTCATACATACTCCACACATATTGTGATACATGTGCAAAAAGGGAGACTTTATTAAAATAAAGTGGTGTTGTAATGACCTTTCAAAGGAAGAATGCCTGATTACTGTCTTAACTCATTACATTTTAGTAGATGGATAGACAGACAAACGGATGGATGGATGCATGCATGGATCCACAGATGTATGCATGTGTGGATGGATGCACAGACCAATCTGTAAATGCCCAACTGGTCTCCATTAGCCAAAGAGAATATTGGATGTGGCCAATGCATCTTAGCACTATGCACTCAGTTACCATATAAACTCTGATAATGAGGATTCTGTCCTTTTCTAATTCACAGATTTATCTCCATGGCCAGTGTAGTGTCTGAAATACAGCAATATATTTTTGAAGGATAAATTAACTTCTAGAAGATACTTTGGGACCTTAGGAATGGGAAGCAAGCATGTTAATAGAGAGGCTACGCAAGCCTATAAATGAGGCTAACTTTGAACTATGCGAGGGAGGGGAAAGGGATCATAGTGGCTCTGGGGAAGTGGAGAGAAGCCAACACTTACTGATCATTTGTAGGACACCTTCCAGAGTGCTGCCCACATCAAATGACTTAACTCTCACCACAGTTTGGTGAGGAAAGTATTATTTCCCATGTACAGGAAAAGCAAAGTGGATCAGCACACAGAGAGTGTATAAAGCCACAGAGCTACTGGAACTGAACCAGGCCCTTCTCTCTGGGATGTATTCTGTACCCTAGCGACACTCTAGCTCGGCAGCCTTCACAGTTTTCTGCTTTGTGTGTGTGTGTGTGTGTGTGTGTATGTTTAAACATTTTATTGGTACATTTTAGATACACATAATGGCAACACTCATCAGAAGGAATTTGTACCTATACATGGTACATCGTGCTTATCCTCCGATAAGAATTTTGAAACTATGCCCCCACGCCCCGCTCCCCCCACTTTTTTTAAATATTTAAAAATTTCAACTTCAAAAAAAAATTTCATCTTCTCTATAAATGAAGCAGATGATTTCTGAAGTATTGTAAATGCTGACCTTTAAAATAAAACCATTACCATATTATTTTAGATTCAGCCAAAGGATCATAATGCCCTAAAAGATGATTTTTATCACCATCAATTTGTAATGTTGCACACAAGCTCTTTACTACAAATTTCACAGATTTTTCATTTAGAATTCGTATTTCCATTTTACTTCCTCACATAAATTCTTACACTTCAAATTTTTACATTATAAATACTATATTATTCCATCACACTTCTAAGCATCAAAAATGTCTCATAAAAATATTTTTCATTTCCCATCTTCATAGGTCTTGATGTCTAATTTTTTTCTTACAGGATTGGCTTTTAAATATAATTCTTCATAGTATGTAATGCATCAAAACCATAAGTCAAATTAAATCTTGATAATTATTAAACATTAAAAAGAACTTTATTATTAAGATAATTAGAACTTTTGTTTCTAAATTACTTTAGCCCAAATTGATTATTTTTTCTGGAGAGAGATAGTTTCAGCAACAATCCCACGTTCTTTTTTTTTTAAAGCTGTGTATTCTAAAACATCTTGTTCAACACAAATAAGTTTGAATAGAAATGTCACTCAGTTACCTGAACTCCTCTTGAGTTGTATACTATGGCTCAAATGTCTGTATCTCCTCAAAATACATATGTTGAAACCTATCACCCAGTGAATTGGTTTTAAGAGACCCGCAGTATAATTGGTCCTGAGGGTTGCAACCTTGTATTATGGGATTACTGTCCTTCTAAAAGGGGTCTGGAGAATTTGTTTACTGCTTGCGTCTGTCCTCAGGGAATGCAGCAAAAAGGAACCACCTTACGACACAGAGAGTCCTTACCACACCCCAGCTCTGCCAGGGCCTTGATTTTGGATGTCCCAGTCTCCAGAAGTGTAAGCAATAATTTCCTGTTGTTTATAGGTTACTCAAAGAATTTTATTATAGCAGCCCAAATGAACTAAACTATACACCAAGAGCAATATAGTTACTTATTATCGAGGATTATTTTTTAATGACCTACCAGCTGATAAATCATCCTTCAACTCTCACGAAAGCCAAAAGTCAGAAACTCTCTGTCTCCAGAGACATGAAGCCCGTAACTATGGTGCTTTGGGTTTTCAGAACCAACAAGTGGATGGCCCTTTCTTGCATTCACATAGCCAGTCCTTACACTCCGGAATAAAGAAGGGTAGTAGTATTTGAGGGAGGAGAGGGATAGGGAGGTAAACCTTTTTTTTGAAAAGCAAGATGAAGAAAATTACAAAAGAGAAGATGAGAACTTTGTCCAAAGACAGACCAATTCTGTGAAATGGTAGCTGAATATCTGAAAATTGACTACTTTGGTTATTTTTCCACCTTAATTACATAACTTCTGGAGATTCTTTTTCTCCCCAAGAACCCATGTACCTAAGTTCAAAGACCTCTGCTTTAGATGAGGTGTCAAAGTTTAAAAGTTCTCGTTTCAGTTTCTCCAGGAGCAGACTAGATAATCTTGTATGTATCCTGCATGCCTGGCTAGCCGAGGAGCAAGTCACAGAAACATTTTGACTGTCCTCCTGCCTGAACTGCAGCTACCAGGTCACAAGTGAGTAGAGCCCTGTATGGCTGTCAGCCTGACACTAATAGCAGTATGTCCTGTGCATTGTATTTCACAAACAGGGTCATGTATGTTATCTACAACTGCCTATGGGGGTTTGCTTCAACCAAAGTTTTGACTGCACCAAACAAAACTATCCTATTATTCATAAAAGTATCACTCTAACAAATTAATGGTTATCATGGGGACTAGATAAGATGATACATTCACCAAGAGCTTCAAGTATTCATTGAGTGGGCTGTGGAAGGTGATTGGATCAGGCAGCACTATACTTAACAGTGGGTTAATCCACTGATAAATCCACAGCTGAATGTGTTGCTATGAGATGCAGTCTAGTCTTAAAAAGCGGGTCATGGAGAAGTGACCAGGGAGGGTAGACCTGCCTCTGCAGCTCTGTCCCTTCTCTCTGCTTCCTGGATGCCATGATGTAGCCAGAGTCTTCCATTAGGCACTCCCTACTTTGAATTCAGCTGACTATGAACTCAATCCTCTAGAAACCATGAGCCAAAATAAAACTCATCCTTTAAGTTGTGGATATCAACCATTCTGTTCCAGCAATGAGGAAAGTGACTGAGACAGATTTCGGTGCCAGAGAAATGGGGCTGTTACTACAACTATACCTTAGCATGTGGCTCAGAAGCCTTTGGAAGTGGTTCATCGGAAGAGTTTGAAAAGCTAGAGAACTTCTAGAATGCCATAGCCAAGCTGGATAGGAGATTCTAGTCAGGGCTTGGAAAACCAAAATGGTGACAGAATGCAGATGGCAAAGACAAGGCTCAGGAGATTTCTGTTGGGAACAAGGACTCCATTGGCAGTTAGGCCAGAGGCATGTGCAGAAAATTTGTCTACATTTTACCCAAGTGCTGAGATTTTGCAGGACACTAAATAATCTGGTGGAAGAAATTTCAAAGCAACCCAAAACCCAGGATTTGGTTCAGTGTTCAGCTACCCACTTAGAGGCCTCTGCAACTATGACCCCAGTGGGGCTGATTACTGCTTGAGCTGGCAGCAGACCTTGGCATCATCTATGTTGTGCTGTTACTCTCAGAAAGGGACCATTCTTTATAGGCACATCAGAGCTCCATCTTCAGCCCAGTTATTGGGGGAACAACCAGGCTTTTTATCACCTGATCCTGTCTCTCCAGCCACAGGAAGAGGAAAAATTACTGACTCAAAGGCAACCCAATGAAGAGTGTGGTTTTGTGACAACAGAATGACTCTGGACTGGAGATGGTACAGAGACTCTGGTTAGTCCTCTGGGACAATTTAACTTAGGAAACTAATAAGAAGGGAGGAGGCCAGGGATTTAGTTCAGTGGTTCATGTGCTTGCCTAATAAGCATGAGGTTATGAGTTTGATCCCTGGTACAAAAGAAAAAAAAAAAAAAGGAATGGAGAGGAAGGAAGTATTGAGAGATGTTCCAAGGGTCCATCGTTAGAGGGCTGAGACAGATCAAGATGCAGTGTAAACCCAAATTTAAAGGAAAGGTATGCTGAGTAAGCACAAGAGGTTGCTTTCAGGGAAGAAAATGAAAAAAAGATGATGAAAGATTACTGAACATTGGCCCATTCTTTTTGTAGATCTTATAGCCAATATCCTTACTGGAGTGAGCTGACCTCTGCAGCCCCGCTGGGCAGAAGGCCACAACCTTTGCTGCTGTTTCTAGGACTCCTCTGCCCCAGTAGGTGCTCACTTCCTCCTCTTTCCCAAGAGGGAAGCCGAGCATCAGCAACAGGGCCTAGATGTCCACCTGTGCACTGGCCCCCGTAAGATCTATAGGCTCTTCCCCACAGCGCCTAGCATGGCTTGTATCTAGATGTCCCCCAAAAGCCTCATGCACACTTGTGATACTGTGTTTAAGGTTGCATGGTACTAAATTAGTCCACTGATTGGTTCAGGATAGCTCTGAGTGTGGATGGTGGAAAGGCCCATGCTGGGTGTGGGTGGCACCACCCAAAAGGTCTGAAGCCTGTTTGGAATGAAAGCAAAAGGCAGGTTCTCTTCTGCTACAGTTGCTGCTTGCTACTGCTGCATCTGCCTGCCTTGCCATGGACTGTTTCTCCTCTGCCATGTTTTTCTGCTATGCATCCTTTCCTTGTCGCCAGCTGACTATGGACTGAAACTTCTACACTTCATAGGTTGAAATAAACCTTTCACACTTAACTTTGGGTGTTGGGCATTTTATCTCAGTAACCAGAAAAGTAACTAAGACAATCTATACAGCAATAATTTCTAGCCATGTGCATTCAGCAACATCATCTCAATACCTTCCTCTAATTCCCCAGTATTATTTTTCCCTTTCACTCCTTCATGAAAATCTCGGGACCCCAGTTCCCCTGGGACTGCTTATGAGCCTCTTTCCAATGTTTTCAAAATTCTAGGCTTGGGAACAAGATCTGGGATCTTCCAAATAATTATCTCCACCATAAGAAATTTGTTTTCTCTGCAACATGATCTTGAAATGAAATACACTCTGCTAGGGTTCTCATCATTAGAAGGGATGAAGTAATGGCTAAAACTGGGGAACCAGATGAAGGGGACACTGGACTCTCATAGTCTCAAAAAGCTACAGACGCTTAGTGTTTTCTCTTTACCCAAGTAACACTGATACTCCAAGATCTGTTTAATGATAATTTTTTGTTCTCTCAGTGAAATAATTTCCGGTTAACTCAATGACTGTGTACTTTTGACTATCTGACAATAAACCATCTAAAGACTGTTTTTCCAAAACTAAATTTTTCTGTCTAGATACCTACTTTATATACATTTCCTTTCAAAATAAAATTATTTCTCACAACAGAATAAATGAATATTCTTCTTTTTTAGGATATATTTGCAGTGCATAATGCTTACATTCATGGTGTAGAGTTGGTACACGTACATAAAACATACTAATTTCTTTTTTATCCCCTTTCCCTCTCCTTTTCACAACTCCCTCCATCTTTTGACACTTTTCTCATGTGAGAAAGATCTATCTCCCTACTGCAAATTGTTGGTCTTTTATTTTGCTCTTTATTTATAATTTGTGTTTCTCATATAAGAAGAAAACATGATATCTAAGCTTGTGTATCTGATTTATTTCACTTGACATTATGGTCTCAATTCTTAAAGGTCCAGCTTTTGTAACGAGATAAGCAAAGTGTCTTAGAAGTTCAGAAACAACTGTCCGAAGAACAGCATGGCTTGTTCATCTCTGTCCACTTGGGCACCATATTTTGAGACCTGTACCTTCCCTATGAAAAATGAAGCTGACCCATTCCCAACACATAAATGGATTACTTGGTTATCTTTTTAAAAAATCTTTTAAAATTTATTTTAACTGATAGTTATAAACATAAAAATTTTACATATAATGTAGGATCAAAAGTATTTTTACCTTTTTTAAAAAATTAGACAGTAAAAAACACATTGTTACTAATACCCTTTAAAATTGTCCATCTTGTGTCCCACATACTTATTTTGGTGTTCTTGCCACTTTCTGAAGCAGTTGTGGAAATCATCTTGCGTGAGTGCCTTCAGCTGTGCTCATGTAGCTACCTTGATGTCCTGAATCTACTCAAAACATTTATTACCTCCATGGTCATTTTGACTTTGGAATGAGCCAGAGGTCACATGGTGCCAGATCAGGCAAATGAAGTGGATGAGGATGCTGTGGCGCTTTTTATCAGCCTGCCTTTCCACTGGATGGCACTTAGCACAAGTGTTTGCCCTATTTGTTACCACATCCGCAGATACACAAAAGTGGGCTCTCAGAACTGCTTTAGAAAGTGACAAGCATGATGGGATAGGTGTGTTTGAAGACAGGGGTGTATTCTGGGGACAGGAGTCCATGACAAAGTATTTTTGACTATAATAGGTTTTAAGATCTAAACATTCACCATGTGTCACGTATTTCTTTGTAGCAATGTGTTCTATGTGGTGCTTCAATACATGCATATGCTGCATAATATTTAAATCAAGTTAAACATACCTACGTCCTCAAACATTTATCATTTCTTGGGGCACAAATATTCGAAGTATTTTCTCCTAGCTTTTGCAATGGTACATAATTGTCTTCTGCAGTCATCATACTATACACACCGGATCTTCTCATTCCTAAGTGTGATTTAGTGCCTATTGACGAACCTTTCCCCATTCCACCCTCTCTCCTTGCCTCCCTTCGCCCTGGTAACCATAATTTTCCTCCCAACTTCTATGAGATCATTTTTTTTTTAAATTCCATGTACAAGTGAGATCACACAGTGCTTGTCTTTCTGTGTCTGGCTTTGTTTCATATCATACTGATCTCTGGTTCTGCATGTGTATTGCTCTTTCTAAAAATCTCTTGCTACTCAGATGCCACCTGCCGACTTCCAAAGAGTTCAGGTTGGTCTGAACTCCTCAGCAGAAGCAGTCGATCCAGTAGCACATTACAAGGTTTTTAATGTGGGTCGGAACCTGTGTGGTCCAGGGGCTACTGGAATGCAGCTGGAGCATCACATTCTCTGAGAAGCAACAGGAAAATCTTGATAACTACTCAAGCAAATTCTTGAGAACAACTCTGAGTTCCAACCTGAACAGAATGCTGTTGGCCTAGGACCAATCCCCCCCTTCCTCTCCTCGCCTCTAGATTCAGCTGAAGTGTTAGAGGACTTTAGAGTCCTCAGCAGACACTGGAGTGGAGATCAAATGGCAGCCTGCCTTCCATTCTGCAGGTAAAGACTTCTATAATCAACAGAAAATCTGACAGCAACATAAAATGTCATACTTGGAAACCCCAGGATGGTGATACGTGTTCCAAAAATAGATATAAATGGAGAAACTAAAATGTACAATGAGAAATATTCAATGCAGAAACTGAATCAGACAAGCCTTTTTCCTCCTAGTTAAGAATAACATTCTTGACCCACAACCATTGAAATCTCTTGCCAAATAAATCAAGCAAGCAAGCAAGTTAACCTCACAGGTTTCTCATAGTCTGTTTTTTCCTTTTGGGTAGGGCTGAGCACTCTGAATTCTCTGGACCTTCCAGATTCCCCAGAACTAACTCTGGCATGAGCTCCTGCAAGGCTCCTGATGATCCCACCCCATGGGGTGCCCTCCAACTGCAGTGTGAGGCTTGCCTGATGTCCTGCCTCCTCCGTGATGCCTCCTCCGCTTCCTCGAAGACAATCCACTTCCTCCCAGGTTAATAAATGCAAGTACAGCTTCGGAATTAGAAGGACCTGGGTTTACATTTGGATTACTCCAGTAACAATCAATTATGCAATTTAGTAGTGTAACTCTGATCAAGCCTTTTAATCCCTGAGCTTAGGATGTCTCAGGAAGTATAAACATCACAGGATACAAAATTCACACCTGAGAGATTTAAATGAGTCTGAATTAGTGTCTAGTCCAGTGCTTTGCTCCGCAAAGAACGGTTTCTTTCCTTTCTTCGTAATTTGTGATAAAGACAAAGAGGTCTCGCAGTGTATTGGAGAAGGTTGTAGAAGTAGAAACTGTGACAAACGGAAGACTCCATGGAGCGAGGAGACCTGATTTAGAGAGGAGGAGATCTGGGGAAATAAAAACAAAGCAGCAGCTACTACAGTGTCTTCTAAAGCACCTTTTAGTTTGTTGATCTGAGATGGGGTCCAAGCCCAGGCTGGTCTCTTAAGCCCTGAGTTCAAGTGATCCTCCTTCCTCAGCCTTCTGAGTCCTGCATTTCAGGCCTCTGTTGTTGTGTAAGGCTCAAAGTGCCTTTTAAATATCAGGAGAGAATTGACTGAGAGGAATAAATCTTTAGTTAATGTGGAAGAAAGAGTGTATTGAAGGACAATTCTAGGTAGAATAGCAGAATTCACCTAAAGCTATGCTGAGAAGGGTTTTAAGGAAGAGACTGGTGTTTGACTTTATGACCAATAACCTGCATCCACAGCCTCCCTTCCTTCCTGCCTCTTCTTCCACCTCCTGTTTCTCCCTTTCTCTTTTTCTTACTTTCTGCTCCCTTTCTACTGCTCCTCCTGCTCCCTCCAAGCCTCTTCTTTTCTCCTCTTCTGCATTTATGTCACCACCATCATCATCCCCATTATTATCACTCCCACTGTCAGAGCCAGTAAGGGTCAGTCTGTACAGAGGGTCATCTACATGGTGAGCTGTAGGCTATGGGCTTTGCAACAGCCCTGCACGGTAAGCAATGTCACTGTCTACCTGACACAAATGACTCACCCACTTAGGAAGCGACATTTCCAGGGCTCAGACACCAAATCCTTCCTTAATAACCACTTCACTATAGAGCTTCCTAATTCAAAAAAATTCATCAGTAAACATTAGGGAATTCATATGTGGAAAGAACAACCTTAGCCTCAAGGACAGCAGGAGCACAGAGAGCCGATTACAAATTAAAATGGTGCACAGATACAAAGACATTCTGTTCCCTGGGAATCCTGAAACACTAGAGCTCTCAGATGGATGCCTTTGTATTTGGAATTTGAAGTCTAAAACCTTCTATGGGACAGCTGGGGGTCTTAAAGGTACCATCTCTAAATAGGATATAGGGAAGTCAAATGCTTTAAGCATTTACATGTTTAAACAAAGCAAGAATTCATAAAAATGTCCAAATGAACAAGCAGAAATACTGAGACGGGGTACAGTTTGTTCTGAGGGAGGTAGTATTTATGGGAGTCTTGGTTTTTCCTAAAAAGAGCTTCACCACATCTTCCTCACAGCTGCTTCTGTCTGGCCTCACACCTTCCCTTGCTTCTGAAAAGAAGAGATTCCTAGAGATTCAGAAACTCTTTAGTCAGTCTCCAGACCAGAAACTAGACCCCCTTTCAAAAAGTTTGGTCACTCTGTGTACTAATAAAAGCTTCAAGGACATCAGTCACACTCACGCTCCACAAGTCTGCATCCCATAGCTGACCTTGGATGATAAAGACACAAAGCCCCTGAACAAAGCCAAGAGGATGTTCTGGGTGCTGGCTGAGGGGGTGACATGGATATTACAACCAAAACAATCATCAGATGAAAATTTCACAAAAGCATAAAGAATTCTATAGCCAAAGTAAGATTTCTCCCTCATCCTTAAATTTGGAAATGCATCCTTTTAATTTCTGACATGAAAGGCAGAAAAAAAGTTTACATCAAGTTTTTACAACAAAAAAGTCAGTGTATGGGAATGCATAGAAACTAATATATGTTATAATATTTATAAATTTAAAATATAATGATGTTTTAAAGTTGAAGTGGCCCTCTGTAAACCAGTGTGGCATTAACAAAAGTTTACTTCAGATATTACCTGTAGACACTTAATACCACAATAAACATTTATGATTAATTTGAGAAATACCCACTGGCCTGGATATAGCTCAGTGGTAGATCTCCTATTTAGCCTATGTGAGGCTCTGAGTTTGGAATCTAACACCACCAAAAAGTAAGTTACCTTACATTGTGTCTATGCTTCACAATGAAGGTCTACATAAAGGTTTCCATGGACCAGGATCTTAAAGCAAAGTAGGCTACATCTGAGGGTCCTCAAAGGTGGTAGAGACAGCGAAGACTTGCAGGAAAGGTATGTGTGTGGTGAACATGAGAAAACAGCAGGAGCTTGGGATGACTGAGGAGATAAAAAGAATAGATCTGGGACCACTGCACAGGACCTGACTGGGTGATGGGTATGATTATGGTTCCCCATGTATTTCCACCTCTTTCCAGGCATATGACAGGTCCACTTCCCCGACCTCTTGCATAATGAGGCATGGTCACATGACTCACCGGGCCCATGAAATATGAGTGAAAGTAGTTACATCACATCCACTGGCAGCTTTCAGAGCAGTTTTAATTTGACACATTCTCTTCCTCTCCAGAGGCAATCAGAGATGTTGAATCATGTTGATCATGATCCTCTTGAGTATGTAAAATTTCCAGGAGCGTTCCTGACTGGCTATAAGCAGAGTTCCTCCATCCCCTGGCCCACCTTCCACCTCTTTCCATGAATACACGGTAACCAAAAGCTGCTGGACTTGGGAGACTGTGACTGCCCCCAAAAGAGCCTGTCTGTTGGGGATTTAGCTCAGTGGCATAAGTGCCTGCCTGGCAAGCATGAGGTCATGAGTTTGATCCCCTGTACCAAAAATAAATAAATAAATAAATAAATAAATAAATAAAGAGCCTGGGCTTCCTGATACCACGTGCAGTTTTAAAGTCTGACAATAACATAAAGGATGAATTTCACAGACGGGAGGAAACTAGCGAAAGGGCTCCTGGACTCTACAGGTGATGAGTGCAGACACCAGGGCAGGAGTCATGAGCTAACAAAAGCAGCAAATGAACCTAGAGATATGAGAGCAACAACTGACAAGAGGTGACCATGACTTTGAGATTCAAAAGCACCGAAGAGTCTCATTTCAGTGGTGTTGGAAAGGGAAAATCTCTGAAATAAAACAGATGACTAAGAAAGGACCTGAAGCTTGAAGATATTTTAAAAAAAGAAGGTATGAGCAGCCAGAGAAGTGTGTATCTCAGCAAAAACAAAGGCCCATCTCTACATGACGAAGGCTTTAGAAGATCATGACTTTAGAAGAAAACAGTCCTGAGTGTGAATGCTGGGTGACAAATCACCTCCATTCCTACACTAATTCAACAATAATTAACACACGCACGCACACACACACACACACACACACACACACCCTGCCCTAATGGGGCTTATGCTGAAATGTAGAGAAGCAGATATACAAATGTAGGCATTATGTAGAAAACAAAATAGTGTGATTTTAAAAGGAGGTAGACATAATTCTTTAGGGCATGTCAAAGGCAGTGACCATTTAATTTAGTTCAAAACCCCCACCTGGTGTCAAAGTCAAAAGAAGACACTTCTGTGTCCACGCTCCCTCAACCACACCACTTTCTGTTTATTCCCATTCAAGGACCCAACTGAGAAAACTCAGTTTTCTTGACCAAGGTTTTTTAGAATCAAGAATTCCAGTTAGTTAATCCCAGAGGTGAGTAGAAAAACCACTCTAGTAACTCTAGATGTGGGTATGGAGGCAGGGTGGGAGAGTCGGGGTGGTTCAGTCTTGGTTTTAGACAAGCCGCTGGTCCAAGTTTCATGTGTACATGAGTCACTGGAAGCTTCTAGAGAAGGTAAAGCAATCCAGTGAGTCTGGGTGGGGCCTGAGACCCTTCTTTTCTTATAGGCTCCCCGAGATGCCAAAGCTGCCAGCTCCAGAGATGCAAAGGCCAGGTTCTAGATGCCTCCAGAGTGCATTAACCTCAAGGAGCTAAAGCTGTTCCCCTTTAGTACTGAGCTCAGAGACATCACTATCCTGTTTTCTGTTTCTCACTAATCCTGTTTTCCCTTTAGCAACTGGAGAATCGGCTATCAGTATCCAGTTGTCTAGTGGAGATGTCGGACAGAGGGCTTCCGATGGACTCATATTCCTGCAACTCCCTGAGATGGTTACTGTGATTGTCCTAACATGATAGAAGGAAAGATTCCATCCTACACTAAGTATGAAGTGGATTCACAATTCAGGGTCCGTTCCAGGGACCAAGCTCTTAAACTACAGCTTATCCTTTCCTTGTATTATGATTCTGTCCTAGTCTTGCTATATCAGTAGCGACACACAGTTCATTTCCGCCTTCCATTCCAAGATTGATAAAACCAAGCTTGATCTTCCATTAAAATGACACAGCTTCAAGAAAAGACAATTGAAATTCAAACTGAGAAAATTTCTGCAATTCAGCAGAGTAAAGGAGCACTGAAGATTAGAACTAAGATATTGTTCTGTTCTTTTTTTTTTTTTTTGGTAAGTAATGTTGTCCTTGTTTTGCCCGAATTTCCTCATGGATGGGGAGAAGCTGCTACATAGCACACTGCAATCTCTACGGTCCCGGCACAAATTCCAGTGTCCTTAAATCTTAATAAAGAGGTTAATATATGTCCTTTTTATTATTCTACTAAGAAGACGCCCTAACTCAATACTGGTTAACCAAAACCTGTATGCAAAACCAGTCGCTCCCACACTTGCCTGCAACCAAGTATCTTCAGGGACCTCTGGAGAGTCTGATATAATCGGCTTGGGATGGGCCCTGTGGCCAGATTTTTAGCTGCCCTTTCAGGAATTCTAGTGCACAGCCACAGGTGAGAACCACTGGCGCAAAAGACACAAACTCTCTTTCACTTTACAGTCAAAGAATCAATAAATGAAAATGTGGGAGGGCATCTTTGCTCACTCGGGGAGTTTTGCCTCCCAACCTGGCTACACAAATCGAAGATACTATTAGACCTCTATTCGAATCGCAAGCGAGTCACAATCAGTGCTAGACACAGAGTTCACACTTGCAGAACCAAGCAAAGCGGAGAGCAGCTACACTCTCTGCAGCAAAGGAGAGAGGCTACACTCTCTGAAGCAAAGGATGCAGCCGGGGGATGGGGTTCAGGTGGTGGGTGAACTTGGGTAGGAAAGGGAAAAAAATGGCATTTTAGTTTCACGGATCTTGTATGGTTCAGCATTTCCTTCAGCATTATGAGTCTAGGCAACAGACCCCATTCGCAATAGCTGTTTTTTTAGCATCTTTACCCACTGGTATGCTCATGTCACATTTCAGTTTGGCCAGCTACTTAAAATATTATTTGCAGTCATCACTATATTGTTATTACAGTTGTATAACACACCTGCTGTTAGAGCTGTTTAATGCAATAATAATAACAATAATGCACGGCTGTTGCTATTCATAACTTCAGTATGGCACTGCGATGATTGTATTCCAGAAAAAGTGATTCTGATTTAGTTGTATTTTATGCAAGTAACACTATTCTCACAAGGAGTCTAAATTCTTCACTCCTTGCTCAAAGTCGGGCCCCAACAAGCCTGAGGCGGCCTATTTACATCCTAGGGCTTGAGGGAAGAGCGCTCCCCTCCCAGGAGGGCGATAGCCTGGACAGGAGTTGGTCTTGTTTTCCCCGCATTTCCGCAGATAAGATTTTTGCAGCCTGAAAAGCCAGTTAAGCTCAGCGGAGGATAGAATAGGATGGACTTTCTCTTTCCCCTCAGCTGCCTCTTTCTCCTGGCATTTGGGAATGCCCCGACTGCCAGGCAGGTAACTCGAGCCTCCAAATTAATCAAAACACACAGCTCCCAGTTCAAGCCCTGGCAGCCAAGCCTAGGAAGCCAGACGAGCTCTCTCCTCCGGTGACCCCAGAACCGAAACTCCCGCCACCCCGGGCCCCCGGATGCTACGGTTCCTGCACCGCCCTGCTCGCCGCAGGCGCCCGGGCCCGCCACAGCGCCCGTCTGCCCGTGCTCCTTACCTGGGGGACCCAGCAGCACCAGTGCCGCGCACCCCCGGGCTCCGCCGCGCCGGGATCCACACGCGAAGCTGGAGACCACGTCGGCTGCAGCTGGGAGGCGGCGCGGGCGGCCAGAGGCATGGGCGCGGGGCCGGGAGCGAGCGGCCCTCGAGTGCAGACGCCGGCGCGCCTCCGGCTTAATCCGGGCAGGGCCGCTGGCCACTCCCTCCGCGCTGCACCGCCGCCTCCCCTCGGCGCACCCCGGACTTCCTCAGCCCGACCCGCACCCCGGCCTGCTCAGCCCAGGGGCCTCAGGGGCATCACCTGCTAGTGCTTACCCTAGACGCGCGCCCACCTGCCGGCCCGCGGGCGTCCTGGGCACTACGCCCGGCCCGGGGACAGCGCCCCGCGGCTCGCGAGGGCGGGGGCCGAGGGCGGGACCTGCGCCGCTTCTTCCCTCCCCGGGAGCCGCGGCCACGGCCCGGGCGGGGAGGGACCGGCTGCGCCGCCGCCGAGCACTACAAAACCCTCCCCGGGGACCGGAGGCGGGCTTCAAGGCTGGGGACGCGGTGGCAGGGAGCCCGCGGGTCTCGCACCCTGGTCCCGGACGGCGCCCACCATGCGCCCCGGCGCTGCGCCCCGGCCGCCCGCGCGCCTGCTCTGGCTCCTCCTAGCGCTCCTGGCGGCCGCGCCCGCGGACTGCAAGGTGAGTGCGGGGCTGGGCGACCCCGGCCGCGGCGCTGGGGGCCACCCCGTCCTGCCTGAGGGGGGCACTGTCTTCGAGCCCGGCCCGGCTCCGGGCGCTCCTTGCGGGTCCGGACCGGTGTGGCGGGCGGGGTCGCCTGGGAACAGGTGGAAGGCGCGGCGCTGGAGGAAGAGGCCGAGGGGGGCGCTAGGGCCAGGCTCCTGGAGTCCGGGTGGAAGGGAAAGACCTGAGCATTAGAGAACAGAGAGGCACCTGACCGGTAGGTAGACAGGCTTGATACGAGTCGCCAGAGGGATACTGGAAAACCCCAGGCAAGGCGGGGTAGGGGACCTGGATGGTGGCTGGAGCTTGACCTGGTTCTGGGGCTCAGAGCGCTGCGGAGAAACCTGCGGGGCGTCTCAGCCCTGCCTCCTTCCTGCTTAGGACCTCGCCCTTAGGCGGACCTCTCCGGGACTCAGTTCCTTCCGTGCCAGAATTGTCCTTGGACACTGCTGGGAAAGTAAATGCCACCCCTTAATCCTGAAGGAGCTGTGAGGGTAAATCAGGCAATCTCCCTTTGGCTTTTTTTCTATTTGGAATCCTGAGTTTATTTAAAGCCGCTTCCTATTTCTTATTCTTTACCGTTAAACAGAGAGCATCCTTGGAACTGTAATATGCCTCCTAGAGTTGCTGACTGGATTTTGATTTGTGAAAGTGAAATTTAGCTTTTCTGGGGCTTTGTGCTATTTTCACACTTCAAAATTAATTGGGGTGATAACACAGTATAAGAAATGAAATTTATTATACTGCATGTCAAGTTTAACCTTTTTCTTTGCATAGGTTTTTCACAGTATGCCAAAGTTAATCGAACCTTTCCCATCCTTGTATGATTTACATTCTAGGTTATTTAGTTTTTCACATCCTAAAGAATTTTCGTAAGCCCTTTAATCTGTTTATGCACTTTTCATGGAAGAGGAATGCCCGATCTGGGTTAGTAAATACGGATATAGCTCGTTCAAGTCAGTGTGGGTCTGCTTTAACCGGAAGCAAATAGACCCAAAAGGCAAAAAGCCTGCAGGAAGTACAGACCGTGGGACATTGTGACATAGAGTTCCGGGTCGGGGTCTGCACATCCTTCTGGGCTCAGTAGAAAAAGAACAACACTGAGGAGGGTGGGAAACAAGCTGGAAAAGTGGAATCCTGCGACAGACCATTCAACCTGTGTTTTCACCATTTTCAGCTATATTCCCTTATAATTGACATGCAAATTTTTCTGTTTTGAGTTGGGCCAAATCTTGGTACCTTACTGCTTTAATCAGTGTTATACTTAATTATTGGAATTAACACACCTGTTGTGGTTAATGTTAATTATTGTAATTCATGAAGCCATCTGCATTGTTGCTGATCACCGTTTGAAGTAAGTCTGCATTAAAAGCCTTAAAGACGATCATTTCTATTGTACCTGCTGGAGTAGACGGAAAGTAGGGTATTCAAATCCTGAAGTGGAAAGGGAGGAGCCAGGGGAGCAGAGAAGGGGGGAGGGGAAGTAAAAATGACCAAGATGCAATATTTTATGTACCAGTTTCTCAAATGAGTGTAATTATTATGTATTGCAAACATATACTAATTTTTTAAAAACACTCAAAATCACAAAATGAGCTTTCACCTGGTGGAGAAAAGGAATCACAAGTTAACTGGTAATTGGCTGTCCTGTGCCAACATAGCTCTGCTCTTTGCCAACTAACTCTAACTTTGAGCAAGGCCCTTACCACTCTGGGCTTCAGTGTTCCATCTGTGAAGTGGGTAGGTGAGACTTCTGCTGGGGCCAGCAGGTGAGGGCGTGAGTGAGGAGGGGACAATCTGCATTGCCAACCAGCTGTTGGCATCCTGGAGCTCAGGCCTAATTACACTGAGATCCTTTCAGAAGAAAAGCTAGGGGGGGACCCAGTGTTTACTAGAAATAGCTCAATTTCTAAACATTAGCAACTGAATCAAAACTTTACTGAAAGCATAGTACGAGCCTAACAGTGTATAAATGAGAGTTAAATCTGACCTTTGGGCCTCCTGTTGATCATCTTTGTGCTACATGAGCTAAGGATGCATTTTGCTCTAAATTTCTCCAGTGTTACCTAGCAGTCCTTAAAACAGGAAGATAGTGATAGTGCTGACCCTGCATGCTGAGCTTGGACAGGGTGGAACTGTCCACCCACAGTTTGTTCTGGAACACTCAGAGGAAGTGGCTCTGCTGCTGGCCTCGGCACCATCCCCAGGACAGGCGGTGTAGCCAACCTCCTGTCTCTAGCTGCCTCTTACCCAGAAAAAGCCCCTACTTTGATCTCTGGGTAAGGTGAAGTTCACCAGTCAGGGCCCCTTGGCTTTTTTAAATTTTTTTCTTTACCTTCATTTCTAGACAGGGCAGAACTGAGAAGCAAATCGCAAAAGCTGGAAAACTGCTATATTTTGGAAGGAAGCATTCTCCGTTATTTCATTTTTAAATTGAAAGAGTTCAGTTGTACTGGGAAGCATTTCAAACTGACAAAATGTAATGTAACAAGCACCAATTTATCTTTCCCTGAGATGAAGCAAATATTAATAAACATTGGTTTGTTGATGCTCAGGTTTCTCCCTTGGGAAAGAAAAAAAAATTAGAAAGTCATACACACATTCTTTACCCTTTCTTCTGTCTCAGCAGGTTTATGTGTATCATTCCTGTGCAGTTTTGTATTTATACTTTATAAGTCTGTGGGGTGTGTCTGTGTGTGTGTGTGTGTGTGTGTGGAGTCCCCCCAAAAATAAATATTACTGTTTTTTGGTCTTTCAAATATAATAAATAGTTTTACATTTTACTGCCTGTTGGAACTTATATCACTCAATATTATGTCTTTGCATTTTCGTCCGTGTCGATACACAGATGTGATTTATTTATGATAATAGCTGCTACATAGCATTCAATCACTGTATATAGATAGATAAGCTGTTTATTTTGTCACCCTCTCTGCACAGACTGGGTTCATCTCTGTATATTCATTGTACAGAGTTGCAGTGCATGTCCTTGTATGTGTACCATTGTGCCAACCTTGTTTGAATTCCTAGGTGGTTCCCAGGGGAAGTATGTTTTAAGCCTGTCAGGAACTGTCACACTGATCTCTAAATGAGTTGTGCAATAAACAGTAAACCAGAGTGCCTATTTCCCTACATCTCTGGTGAAAGTTATTGTGCTTAAATATTAATGAGTGGGAAGTGAAGTCCTGTTTGAACTAATGAGTTTGTGAGCTATTTCACATCTTAATTGGCCATTTATATTTCCCTCAATGTAAATTGCTTATACCACTTTTTGCCTGTTTATCTATTGTGAACTTTGCTCTTTGTGGCTAATTAACTGGAAATTATTTAAGTTTGTATATTTTTATAACTATAAATTTATATATTCATATATTTGTTATTTATATATTCATATATTTTCATTTAAGTGTTGTCTTGGTTACTTTTCTCTTGTTGCTGAGACACAATACCTGATGCCCCAAATCCAGAAAAGAAAGGTTTATTTAGCTCATAGTTGGTGGAGGTTTCAGTCCATAATGAGTTGGTTCCAAACCAGGGTATCCTGACACAGGGGCAACAGTTCAAGGTGGTAGAAGACAGCAAAAGCAACAAGAACAAAAGTCGGGGAAAACAAAATTCTTCTCCTCCCTTATGTTGTAAGCAGCCTACCATCCCCCCAGGGCTGGCCTTGCATTCACAGCACCTGTGCCCTCCTCTTGCACAGGTTCAGGATCTTTACAAAGTGAGGACCCTGGCCCCCTGCCAAGTCACTTAGTTAAACTTCTAAACTCAAGTTGGCATAGTGTGTCAACCATAAGGAATATATAGCCAATATTTTATTCCAGTCCTTGATTTATTGTTTCAATTAGTTATTAGCACTTAAGCGTGACATTTTTCACCATAATCTCAAACTTATCCATCTTTCTTTGATTAGTCTTTTCTACCTTGTCAAACAAATCCTACTTTACCTGGGATTAAGAAATGTTCTCCTTTAAGTTTTTAAGAAGTTTTACAGTTTTTGTTTTGCTTTGTATTTTAAACTCTCACTGCTATTTTTTCCTCTTTGCTCCCCTGGCTGACACTTAGCAACTGCTTGTGAAAGTTCCACCCAGAATCCCTGTGGGATGTTGACAATGCTCTGAAGTATGGGTTCAATGTTTGTGGCTAGACCTGAACACTGACCGCATAGAAATGCTTCTGGTTTTTAATTTGTAATCTTGGATCCCGAAAGCTTCTTGGATTTTCATATCATTGCTAGCAGCTGGCAGATGTACTTAGATTTTGCATGTAGTTGGCCTTATTGTCAGTGAATAGTTTTCCCCTGCTAATCTTTGTCTCTTTTTTACTCTTAAAATTTTGCTGACCAAGAATTTTAGTGCAATGCTAAATATAAGCAGTAATCTCACATAACGTTAAAGAGAATGCTTCGAAAATTTTATTAAATACCATTTTTGCTGAGAGTTTTTAACATTAATCATAATCAGTTTAAGGAGCTTCTGTCCTTAATCTTGCTATTTTTGTTTTATTTAACAAATGCCTATTAATTTTGTCTGTTTTTTAAGAAACTTAAATATGATTTAGGCAATGTGGTAAATTAATATTTAAAAAAAAACTAACCATCCTTGCATTGCTGAAAGATAAACTAATTGTTCATAATGTCTAAAGTGTGGCGCAATATGAGAAACTGTATTAACAAATGGAGCCTTTCATGGTTTGCTAACTGAATGCCAAAGTGGAGACCATTAGACCCAAAAAATAGACCATTCACAGCTCCCAAAGTCACCCTTGCATCCCTCTCTGTCACAGTTCCTTCTCTTTCCTGAAAGAAACTAAAATATGCCTTCAAGTAACCACTTCCTTACTTTTCTTTATACGTCTATCATCTAGTGCTCATCCCAAGTGCTATATTGTAATTTTGCCTGTAGTGAATTTACATAGATTGACACAGTACAGGTGCCTCTGGTCCTATCTTCTTTCATTCTGTGTTATAACTGTGCAGCTGGCCTCCTCATATTAGGAAGCTGAGCCCCTTTCCTTCCTGTGTAGTATTCCACTTTGCAGTTAATAGGCAGCTTCTAGTTTGAGGCCATTGTAAGTACTATGGTAATGTACATCTATCTTTAGTGAGTTTTAATTTCTTACAATGTTTTACATTTTTGTTTCTTTAATTTTCAAGCAGCTTGTATCCTTGGTGATATGGTAAATGGTACAATTTTAAAATTTTTTTAACAACCTCCTTGTTAAAGACACAATAAAACATGATCTATTTTGTATTTTGACTTTAACAAAACAACTACAAAAAGTTCAAATTATTTTAAAATTAAAAACTTTCTGCCTTCACCGCATCATGTAAGTACTATATTAGCATCATTAAGTTAAAAGTCTTTCCTAATATTTATTTTGATTATAGATGTCCTTGTTATATAGATGTTTATTTCTTAATTTCCAAACACATGAAGTGTTTCTAGTTATCTTTTTGTTTCTAAATTGTGGTAGCAGTTATATTATGATTGTGAAGTTTCTACATAGCTCAAGTTTTATGATATCATTAAAATCATAATGTGTGTGTTTTTACCATTTCCTGCTCAATTGGTATTTAATCTGAGGTTGTGTATATCAAATCTTGTAAGTCCTCAGCCACTACTTTTTAGTATTTCCCCTTCTCCATTCTCTCTGTCTCTAATTCTTACTAGGCCCATGCTGTACTTCTTCACTTCAGATACCTTTCATAAGCCAGCAAGATCTTGACCTCACTTACCTGGTACTATGGCACCGCACCCTTGTGCCATTTACCTTGGGAACAGACTGACACAGATCCTTTAGGATGGCTCCCTGGACTCTGTCTCTAGCTCCCCTATCCTAGAAGTACAGAGCTTTGAAGTGTGTGGTGCAGTTCTTTCACCAGTAGGAAGTGGAAACCATTGGCTGTGTTCTCTTCTCCTCAGGAAGACTGTCTGGAAGGGTAGAGCTTCCCAGGAATTCTTAAACAGTCCTGCAAGAACGTTGCAGCTGACACCATGTGCTGAGGCTGGTGGGCCAGGTCAGGGCTTCTCAAAGGTGCACAGAGACAGAACACTGCTGATTTTATCATTCCGGAGTTGTCAAAGAATAAAACCAAGCCCAACCAAACTTAAAGAGAAGTAAATTTAAAGGCTGAGTTTTTTATTCATGACAAAGAGCATGTACACCCTGGCAGGAAGAGGCTGAATATCTGAGACACACAGGAGAGGTGGTAGGCAGGAAGCCTGTGTACTGTAAACACAATGGATTCATTGTACTTACCTGGTTATGTCTGCAAGTTGCTCTGCTGGACAGGGAGTGTACTAGTCAGATTTCCCTTAATATAGCAAAATGTGAGAGGCAGGGTACTTAGTAAGGAGAAGAGGTTTATTTGGGCTCACGGTTTTAGAGGCTCTGGGCTGCATCATGTCATGGCAGGAGTGTATGTCTTTGCATGTGGTCTCTCTCTCTCTCTGTTTCTCCCTCTCCATATAAGTCCACCATGATTCAATCCTGGGGTTCCACCCTAGTGTTCTATTGTAATCTAGTAACTTCCTAAGCTTCCTCTAAACATCATAATTGGATTAACTTTCCATCCTTAATGTACCGTAAGTAGTGTTATGGGGATTCACTGTGGGGAATAAATCACATTCAAACCATAACTGGGTGGAATAAGCATACACTCCTGTACATGGCTTATCATGTTCAGGATATAATAATAATGTTACACTTAACAAGTTAACAAAAAAACTATGGGGGACAGTGCAGTGCATTTACCTTATTCATAAGGCAGCTATTGCATTAGTGATGAACTCTCTGTGTGGCTTGAGAGTGAGCCCATATTTGAAAATATTCTTTTGTTCCTGTTGATGAATCTCCATCATTCTGTCCTCACTCACCAAGATGAGTCTGAATTTGCTCAATGTGCCTGTGAAGCTCAGGGCAGGAATTTAAAGTGGGGCCAAAGAACTCTTGTAGCAGCTGATGTAGGCTCAGGCCAGCGGAGGCTCCAAGACAGGGAAAGATGAAACCCAGTTAAAAGAGGCAGGAGGAAGTGACACCCTCAGATTGCCAAAGCTGTTGCACATGTCGTGGGAGATAGCGTGTGTATACATTTAAATTCACATCACCTGTATTTAAAGCATACCTTACCAGCATTTTTGTATTCACCATTGCAGTGAGACAGTGGTTTTAAAACATGTAATCTTAGGAGCCATTTAAAATACAGTCATATAAATTATTTTATCTTTTTTGGTAGCAGTTTTTGGGGAAATTAAAAACTTTCTAATTTTAATCTTTAATTTGGTATTTGTTAGGTCGATTGCCTCTCCCAATTAATTTCTTAGAGCAAGGATCTCTATGTTTAATACTGAGTTCAAGTGTATTTAGAAACATTTGAAAGATTAGTCATTATGTAGACAAAACAGTCATTGGATTTTTTTTTCCCACAAGGATATTTTTATTGTTATAGGAACTTCCCGAGGACAAATTTCTACAAGTGGGAAGTTGAGAAATCAGTGATGTGTCCCCTTGGTATCAAATGACAAAGTTTGTCTTGAAAAACTCAAAGCAACAAGGCAAGATATTTATTTTTCTTTGACCAGGATGGTAGGATAACTATGCTGTTAGTTTTTGTATAATTTTGGGACAGTGAAGCCAGGTGTGGTGGTACACACCTGTAATCCCAGCACTCAGGAAGCTGAGGCAGGAAGATCATTGCAAATTTGAGACCAGTCTGGGCTACAAAGTGAGCCCAAGGCCAGCCTAAACTGCATAATGAGACCCTGTCTCAAAAAGACAAAAAAAAATATTGGGAAAATGGAAGATTTTGCATGCTACTTTTTAAAAAGTTACATGTATTGTAAAAAATTTGAAAAATGTTCAAAAATACAAAAAATAAAAATTATTGATAACCAAAGATGATTATTGTTATCGTTTTACATCTCTCCCCTTCCTAATTGATTTCTTTCCACTTTTTTACTTAGCAACTGACTTTTAAGAATTTTTGTATCATTTATTTTATAAATATAGTTTCCAAATGCCTACAGGGGACTTCATTGTAGGTGTATACTACACCTTAATTGAATAAGGCTGTCCTTCTGGATATGTTATTTATTTCCAGTTGCTTAGAAATAATGGTAAAATGGAATTTTCAACAATACATCGTTACTAAAACTGTATTTGAAAAGTGATGTGGGCAGACACTTTCTTACCAGGTGTCAGGCTTTGTTTGTGCATTCCTGAATGTTAAATGATGTGGTAGTCAGCTTTCAAGCTAGGCCACCTTAACAGAGGAAAGTTTTATTCTGGCTTTCAGTTTCAGATGTTTCAGCCCATGATCTCATCCTGGTGGCTTTGTGTTGAGGCAAAAAAACATGGCAAGAAGACCTGGTGAAGCAAAACTGCTCAACTCACTCTAGCCTGGCAGAAGGCAGAGGCTGTTGTTATGCCAAAGTTCTTTCCCCCAATGCATGCCTTAAGCTGTGAGCCATAACAGGACTAACCCGCCAGTGAGATCAGAACCTTCAGGATCCTGGCTCCTCCACTAAACACTGCTGCATTGGAACCAAACTTTCAATACAGGAACCCTGGGGGACATTTTAGATCCAGACCATAACTGATAGCAAGGTGATGCCAACTGTGATTTACAGATGAGAGTCTGATCTAAGACATTCATCAGGGTAATGGAGGAAGTGAGTTTATAACTGGGAATTCTGATGCCAGAATGCAGAATAAGTCCAGAAGCATTCCAGATGATGGAAAGGAATATAAGATGCTGTATTAGTTCTTCTCCTGTCACTGAGACAAAATACCAGTACCAACAATTTAAATCATTTTGTCTCATGGTTTCAAAAGGTTCAAGCCATGCATAGTTGGCTGTCTCCAAAGCAGAAATGGCATGGTCAAAGGCCAGAGCAGAGAAAAGCTGTCCAGTCCATAAGAGCCAAAGCAGAGAAAGAAGGGTGGAGCCAGAGACAAGAATTCACCCTTCCAGGTCACACCCAGTTACCTGCCTCCAGCTAGGCTCCACCTCCTAAAAGCATGGTTAGCTATGAACTCAACTGAACTCAATCCACTGAAGAGTATAATCCACCTATACTCCAACCATCTTCCAAAAGCCCCACCATTGAGCACCTAGCACTTTTGGGAAACATTAAGCGAAGCCATAAAAGTTGTCACTGTGTGTACTGGAGATAATACTGACTTTTAAAATGCTTTGGTTATCAAAGATGAACAACTCCTGACATTCTTACTGTTTTATAATTAGAAGCATCAGTTTATTTACTGAACTATTATTCATTTCTGCAAACTAGAAGTAGTTTAACCTGTTTCCCTGTTGCTTCCCCTGCTCAACCCCATGAAGATAGGCATCATATTTTATCCATCATGGTGCAGCTCTAAGCTTCACACTGGGTATTTTTGGCACTGCATGGGGCACTTGTAGAATTGGAACAAAATTTCATTAAGCAGCAAAATTAAAATCTCAGTAAAGAATTAATAGATTTGATGTAAGAATAAACATTGCTTTCGGCCGAAATATCAACCGCTTCATTCACTTTAATTAATAATTCAAATACTTCTCACATCTTTACTGTGTGCCAGCCCCAGCGCCTCATGCTGCAAACAAAAGTGAAAGCAGTTACAGTTCCTCTGTCCTCATGGAGCATGTGTCCAAGTGAGGCTCCTAGGAAAGCATGCAGACAATAAAATTATAAATGCTGTACAGAGTAAATATGGAAAAGCAAGACCTAAGTGGAGTTTAGAAGGAGGAATAAGGAGAATTGGCAAATGTACAGAGCATTTAGATAGAAATTATATTTAGTAAATTTATAAGTGTAATGGAGCCAGAAAGTAGTAAGATTTCATTGGCGTAAAACCACAGTTTATTTTCAGAGTAGAGCGTTTTAAAATCTTGGCAGTGAGGTCAGAAAGTGACAAGTTACTGGGTGGTACTTTTATCTCCTTGTAGCTATGCCCTGTCTCCCACACTTGACAGGGCTCAGAAGCGCTGGTCCAAGGTCTACACGCAGGGACTGGGTTCTCCTTATCATTCTAGGCAAACACAGGTACCAAGATCCTTTCCAAAACATGAGTAAAACAGAGACCAGTGCTACATCTGAAATCTCATGCCTGAAGTTTCTCACTCACTGGCATCCAGGCCACAGGTCCAGCACAGGTGCCAGCGCTTGCTAATCGCTGCAGATAGAGCTGGAAAAGCCCAACGGGTGGGGGCACTGAGCTCCGTGCATGCCCAGGGCTGCGCCCACAGAACAGGCTAGAGTTTCCACTCACTGTGACCCGCCTGGGCCTTTCTGGGGCAGAACATTTGGAGCCCAAGCAACCTGAATGAGCAGCATCCCCAAACCCAAGGGGGCACCCATGGCAGCTGGGGACAATGGAGGCACCCTGCCATCCCAACAGGCAGTGGCAGAGTTCACCGCTCCAACATCTCGGGGCAGGCCACTCAAATTCCAAGACACTCTGTTTCCTCAGTCGTGAAACATGGCAGATGCCATCTGCCCTTTTATCTCCAGAAATAATATAATTGAGCACGTTTTGCACACAGACGGGCATTCCGCAGATGCTAAGTATTACTGAGAAAAGAATGAGTTTCAATATCAGAAAAGCAATAGTCCAAGTATGTTTCTTATACTCATGTAATTCTCCTGTTATTTTGTGACCTAGGACTTCCTGGAATGTACTAAGGAGTTTATTTTCAAAAATATTATTCAGAGCATTCTTTCCTGCTGGCATTTTTTTAAATAACTTGATTTGAAAACATCAGCAGAAATGACATCCTCCCTTACCATTAAAAAATGAAGTTTGTTTACCTTACGTTGTCCCGTGTAAATACAGATACTAAAACTTAGCCAGCGATTTTCTTACTCTAATGGTGTTTTGACCAAATATCTCAGCTAAAGTACTCGTTAATTACAAAGACATTCCTGGGTACAATTTAATATGAGTCAATTGTTCCTTTCTTATCTTTAAAGTTTGGAGTTCTTCAACATGAGTTTAAAAAACAAGCCATGGACCCTGCTTGGATACCCAGCCTCCCTCGAATTCCACTTACTTCTCATTGACCAAAAGAGGGTCGAGAATTACAAAAAGGTTCTGAGCTGTGCTTAGGGTGTTCTTTTGATATACCTCACAAACAAAGAGTGAATCGCTGAGAGGTTTCAAAATGAAGCTACTGGAACTAGTTGTCAGGATGGGCAGGATCTTTTTTTTTTTTCTTCTTTTTTTAGTGCAGTTTACATGTGAACATTTGAGATCTATAAAAACAAAAGTCATTCCAACTCTAAGAAACTAGGCATATTCCTAATAATTTGGTATATTAAAATGAAAATTAAATTGTATGGCTTGTGGTATTCTGAATCCTGATTTTTCTTTTATTTTTTGTGTTAGAGATCAAACTCAGAGTCCCTCTACATGCTAGGCAAGCATTCTACCATTAAGCTAAGCTTTATGTCTTACTTTTTCAAAATTATGCTGTATTGTTAATATTTCCTCACATTGCTAAATATTCCTTAAGAATAAATGCATAGTACTGTATCACATCTATACACATAATTTTACCTATTTTCTTATTAACAATTCTATCCATAATGAATTTTCTTATTTCATACCTGGTTTTTATATTTATATAGGAGAATTATTAGAGCAACTAGTATAACTTTTTTTTTTGGTATCACAAGTTCTACCTGTCAAATAATAGACACATTTTAAATACTGATAAGAAAAAAAAAATGAAACTGCCCCAAATCCTACCTTGTAAATACAGTTAATGGTTAATATTTTTGTATATATTCAATTTTTAAAATTTAACTGAAACTGTCATTTGCTGAGAATTTAAGGTTGACACTTAAAAAACTTTTCTTCCAAACAGCCAATTTATCTGGCATTAATTGTGGAATAACCTGCCTGGCACTCTTAATTTGTCTCAGTTCTGCCCCCCAAAGTATCAAAGAAATATCAGGAATGGAGCTGGCATTTTCTTGGAACACAGATCCTAACGGTTATTTTCCCTGGGATGGGCCTAGAGTTGGTAAAGTTTTGACGGACACAGAGGTCAGCCTCCATCAACTCAGGCTTCAAACTGCTCCTCCCCTAGGAGTGACAGCTGTGAATCTGGAATGAGGTGGGGCCCGAGGCCCCCCGTCATTGGACACCAAAGCAGGCAGACTCAAGACCATTTCAATCATCGGAAGAGAATTTTCAATGTGCAAAAGAGCAATTTTCTCTTTTCCTGCTTTCTCCCATCTCATCTCTCTTGCTCCTCTTACTAATTTTTATTACCCCTCAACACTACAGGTGGGTCTAGAATCTATTAAGCTTTTTTCTAGATCTCATGAGGTTTGATCTTGCTTAAGCTACGTATCTAAATGAGGGGACCCCCAGCCCTGAGCTGTGGACCATACCAGTCTGTTAAGACACAAGCAGCGAGGAGCATGGTGGATGGGGGAGCCAGCAATCTTCAACTGTATGTCCAGCCCCTCGCAATCCTGGGCATCACCCCTTGAGCTCCACCTCTTGTCAGATCAGCCTCTATGTGAGAGCATTACTAGACTGTGTGTAAGAGAGATCAGCACTCCTTTGAATCATCTTGAAACCACACTTTCCAGCATCCAAGGAAAGCTCATCTTCAACGAAACCAGGCCCCAGTGCCCAGCAGATCGGGGACCACTGATGTAAATTAAAATTCAACAGCTTCCTAATACCAAGTGGAGGAGTCGCTTGATTGTCGATGAGAGTACATTATAGTCTCAGAAGTAGTTATGTAATGACTGCGTTACACTCTTAGAAGGAAGTATGGTGTGAAACGAAAAGAGTAGACAAGATAGAAAAGACATTAGGAACCAAAATTAAGCAATGAAGAAGAAGGTGGGAGATTTTGAACCGCACTTAATGAAACCAAGGATCAGTGAGAGGTCTGTTGAGCTATCACACAGACAACTGGGGAGTTTAGGTTGACACTCACAATGCATTTAGCATTTCCTGACATAAGAGGAGAACACTAATACCAATTTCTCTGACGTCTGCTGACATACTATGAGTGATTTACTGGGGTGTCTGTTTCAGTTCACCCTCAGAAGGCAGCCACGGGGGACGTTTCCTAGCCTGACCTGTTTTTAGAAATGAAACTGCCAGTGCTTTTGCAACGAGATGAATCACTGAATTGGTCTAGAGCATACTCTTGGTTTGTTATTATAAAGTGGGGGTTTTTTGGCCCCTAATTTTCCTGTTTATACAATATGAAGCACAGTGCTTTTTTTCTTTCTCAAACTGAACTAGTAGTTTCTAGCCTGACTTGGAGATTGACCATGGAGTCGTCGTAACCACTGCAGCAGGCCATCATCTCAGTCTAGGGCCCCTGGAGATGAACTAGTGCTCACAGCTAAGCCGAGGACAGTTGATTCTCATCACAGTTCCCTCCGGAACTCTACATTCATGCTTCCTCACCCATTTCTATATGAGGAACCTTTTCTTATGCAAAACTTTTTCATAGACCCGAACTCAAGTTTGCAGTGGCACTTAGAAAGTTCATCATTAGGTAACCCGTCCCACCAACGAGCCACGTGGCCTGGGAGTTATACTGCCTCACTGTGGGTATCTGCAGGTGCTTATACCTGTGCCTAGCAGATGTCAGCAGCCCTGTAAGTAGGAGCTTCTAGTCGTGGGTGATGGTATTTGCCTATATTTCAACAAAATGTCACACAGCATTTGCCTACTAAATCCAGGAGCCCAAACTTTTTTTGTTTACTCACGACTTTTTTGTCACCATGAGCAGTAATGATTCCTAGCAGGTGTGATTCTATTGTTCTTGCCACTTTCTGAAGAAGTTTACAGTTTATGACAATTTCTGTCAAATAAAAACCTTGCAACATGTCCTCTTCCACCTTATTCATGGGACCTGGCACCAAGTGGCTTCTGGCTCTTATCTGATGTCCAAATGACCAAAAAGAAAAATATTTTGAATTGAATCTGGACATCGAGGCAGCCATGAGCACACAATTAAAGCTATTCATGAAAGAGGACCCCCAAGTCTGCTTCAGAAAAGGCATGAATGATGGGGTGTGTTTAGAGAAAGGGATAGAATTTTGAGAGGGACTAGTATCAATGTGCCTATTATTTTAATAAAGTTTTAATTTTAATATTCATTATGTTTTTTGGATACAAAGTATTACTTTGTAGCTCTGGCTAGCCTTGAACTCATAATCCTCCTGCCTCAGCCTCCCAAATGCTGGGATTACAGGGGTAAGCCACCACACCTGGCATTTGCTGTTTATTTTGATCACCTCTCATATGTTAGCATCCAGTACCAAGAGAACAGCTGAGCTACTCATTTTAAAAATAAGATACTGATTTAATTTTAATTTACCTATAACAATAAATTAGAATGAATTAAATTAAATCAGAACTGTCCCACATGACACTGTATCAACTGACCTTGGTTTTATGAAAAATTGAATTTAAGTCATATACAAAGTAATTTCCATATAAACAAATTCTTAAGGATTGAGAATTTCCAAAGAAGTAAAGGAGTTTTGTTTGCTTGCTTGTTTTGCCATTTTTAAAGTGCTGAAACTATCTGAATAAATACCTTGTATTGTGCCTCTTAAAATAAGGATTTGGGGCAAACAACTCAGAATAACCATGGCTACCATCAAAACAGGGTAAATCCAGAGAATTTTTCAGAAAATGTTAGGCTAGGAATTGTACAAAATCATAAGTAACAGTATAACGCGTCTTGAAAAATGCTAAGGGTGGCTTCTCAATGTTCTCATCACAAAATACAACTGTGAATTAATGCATATGTTAATTAGCCTGATATAACCATCATGCAATGTATATAAATTCTAAGCAACAGCTACACAATAAATACATACAGTTTTCTCTTTCAACTTAAAAGCAAAAGAGAAAACAGTGGCCCAAGAATATCTGAAACTTGCAAGGAGCAGTGCAGACTTGGGGAAAACATGGGAAGCAAACACCAGAAGGGCAATGGCTGTGGACTCATTGGAGCTGTATTTAAACTAAGATTCTAAGTCAGTCTGGGGCTTAGAAATCATGTTAGTAGATTGAGTCAGATTGCAGAGATATCAAAGTGAGCCAGAAGGACTAAGGCAAGAAGTATGTTCCAAGTGAGCAGGTAGGCAGATGGAAACCAGTGATGCTAGAAAACAGAATGCTGTGGATATCTGCTCTTTCTCCCAATGTTAGCGAACCCTACCACCCACTCATGTCTGTGGGCCCCTTAACCAACAGCAGAGCACGTGACCTAAGCCAAGCCAGAAAGTGCCCTCTCCCAGGAGTTTCATTGTTCACCTGAAAGAGCCAAGAGTTTATTCATCCTGACAGCAGTGTCCTGCAAAAACTTTGTTAGTTCTTGTACCTTGAGCCTCACAACAGCCTGGGGCTGGTCTGTTCTGAGGCTTGTTTATTTAGCTTTTCTTCAATATCTGTGAGCTTCCCCATGTCATTCCAACAAATTCCTTTTTTATCATTGTGTTAGTCTAAATCATTCCTGTTGCTTGCCACCTAAAAACCCTGGCAAGGTGTCAGGAATCCACAGAATAGTCTGGCCAGCAGAACTGGTGGGTCAGCAACCTTCTGCCCCAGCCCAGGAGCCTCGTACAGTCATGTGTGAGGACACAGGTGGCCCTAGGAGCAACAAATTTGGTCCAGCAAGTACACCTGGGTGAACCCTAGCTGAGATGACAGTGACCCAAGATGAACTGAGGAATGTGAGAAGCAGGTTGCTAACTAATTATTGCTTATCACCAAACTCTGAGGCATTTCTAGTTTTATACAGATCTAATATGAATATTAACGCTGTTAAAATCAGGACTAGCCACATATGAAAGAAAAATAAATGATAATCGTGGAGATATTCGCTTCTCCTGGGAATAGCCACTTGACTTAGAAAATGCATTGAGGTGACATGACATTGGCAGTGATTTGAAGTCCCTGCTCCTATTCTTCCTTTTCCCCCAGAGACCATGGTCCTTATTCTTGATATCAAGAAGGACCAAGCCAATATTTTTGTTATATTCCTCTATTTTGGTGTTCATGCCCAGATCTATTTTTATTAATATGACTTTTTTCTTTGTTGGGCTTTCTCCACCAGCAATAATTGATTTAACTTCTTTGACTAACTTAAAAATGTGACATAGTAATATTTCAAATTAGTAAAACATAACAACAAAATTTGAACATGCTTATAGTTCATGCCAAGAATGAGACAAATCAGAGCAATTAAAGTAGATTTTTAAAACTAGTTTTTTTTCCCATTAGATTCATTTTGGAAAAATTCCACCTAAACTTGTGTACTCATTCCTGAACCTACTTTGCATAGCTGCCTCACTGAACTTTTGACATTGAGTTTAATTTTTTTTTAGAAGTGGATTCAGTTGACCAAATTGTAAAAAACAAAGAGCTTCTGGCCAAGTACATGGTTCAGTTGATTATTTATTCAACAAAGGATAGGTGGTTCAAGGTGCTTTGTCTTTGGGCTCCTGGCAAATACGCTAGGTACTGATGGTGCTGTTTTTCTGTACACAGTGTTCAGATAAAATCTCCATAAGGACCAGTTAACTTTCATCTGTGTAAGAAAAAGAACAATATTCCAAGTTGTTCTTATCAAGTATAAGGCAAACCAGTCATAACAAGTGGGAAAGTAATGTCAAATATCTGTTCAAGGTACTGTATTCATCTTCAAATATAAAGGGAAATATATTTTATTTATTTTATAAATGTACCTGTTTACCCCTTACTTCCATCACTCTCCTGCTTCTTTCTCTTTTAAAAATATTTAGCTCTGTTGAGGCCAGTAGAGTAATTGCAGTCCTCATTGAAAAGAGCCAAAATGTGGAGCCAATGAAGATGATACCATAAGCTTAGGTGTTTGTCAATGAGATAGAAAATGCTTTCTGGAGCAAATCACTCAACATTGTTTGGAATGATTCCTGTCATTTGGGTCTCACGGGAGCATTTGCAGATTTTTTAGTGCAGGTGGTACACTGTGAGCATAGTGGGACACATTGCTCCTGGCTTTGTAATCAAGCTGATACACATGTTTACACATTCTGAGCCTCTTTCCCAGGACTACAGAGTAACTTCCCTTCTTCTTCATGCACCAGGATCCCAGCATTGTCAGCCATTGGCTTACTGATTTGCTGAATCGAGTCTGCTGCAAACTGAAGTGCAGGGAAGAGTAAAAGTGAGAGATGGTAATGACCACCCAGTTCTAGGTGGGTGGAGAGGGTCACACCAGAAAGGTTTTCCAGCAAGAAGGGCTTTGATGGCTTGGCCATGGCAAGGGAGAAGCACTGTGTCCAAATGAAACAGGCCTGCGTACTGGCTTGCACATAGATACCTGGATGAGACTTTGCTGATGGTGTATCACAGGAAGCTCAGTTTTCTATAAACACACTCCCTCAGTAAAAAAAAAAACACAGGACTATAGATCTCCAGGTAGGTCTTGTGGATAAAGGAAATTACTTAGGCATATGCAGATGCAGTGACTTAGGTATCCCACGGTCCCTACAGCAATTCAGAAAGCTTTCTGCTTTCACCATCCCTGTCCCAGACAGACAAGCAGCCTCCGCCTCCCCCATCTGTGTGTGCACAAGCTTGTGGCTTCTGTCTTCTCACCAACCACTCTCAAGGTTTGCATGCATAGCTGCTCATGTCCGCCGTCTGCCTCTCCTCTGCTTGGCTCCACCCTCACTACCAAGCATCTGATTCTTCACATCTCCAGAGAGAATCATATTAGTCCAATCATTTCATCTTGGCCCTGATGTGGTGTTTGAATCAGAGTTCACCACAGGAAGGAAGACCGCCAACCTTGGTCCCATCAGCTGTGCGCAAGGATATGGTTCACAGTAAACACTTGAACCATGAGTATTTGGTCTACAGAAACAAGGTCCTCACACTACTACTTTTTAAAATTAAAATAAATGTTATTAGCTCCAGATACTGTCCCAACTGTTGTGCTCTAATAGACAAGTATAGCAAGCCAAACTTAACAAATTTTTTTAGAGGAATCCTGGCTTCTTCAAAGGACTTTACAAAAAAAATTACTCTCAGCACTAATAACAGAATTTTTTAAAAAATATCTGGAATTAGACAGTGATAACTATTTGCACATTGTATCCTTTTCCCTAGATATTTAACAGAAAAGGGACCTCAAATAGCCTTTTCAAAGTCCATTGTGAAGGACTGGCATAACACAAAATATTTTTACCTTATCCGAGTCACCATGAGGGATATCCGGTCGGCTATTTTTAAAGTGTTTCTCCCTCTCCATCTCATGTAGCAGAGTTACACCAGTGTGCTTAGAAAACTGGCACCGTTTCTGTGATTCATGAAATCAAATCCTGGATGAAATGTTAACTTGTTTAAAATGGAAACCATTTTCACTTAACAATACTTTCTGAATTAAACACACACATATGCATGCATGTGTTTACATATGCATCACGCATATTACACAGGTTCACATATATGCATGTATTGTGTTTATACTGATAGATGCATTCCACTGTATTGGATTTTCCATAGGAGTAACTTTTTAATTGATTAATTCAACAAATAGAGCATTTATGGTGAGCCAGCTGCTATGTGACAGCTGCAGAAACCAGAGGGAGGAAAGCAGACTGGTCCTCACAGAGTGACCACTCTCATAAGAGTTAGGGGCCAGTGAACAGGTGATTGTAATGTCGTATGATAGCCAGTAGCATGGGGTATAGAACGCCTGCTGGATGAACACAAGGGTGTCAGGAAACCCTTCCAGAGAGGGATATGCAGGCTGAGAACCAAGAGCCCACCAGGAAGGATGGAAGGAGAGCAGCTTCTAGGCAGAGAGAACAGCAGTGCTGTGCTGGGCTTCCTGTGTGAGGGGCAGTGAGTTGGCCAGGGTGGCTGAGGCAGCCTTCAGGGCAAGAAGGGAGGTTGAAGAGGGCGGGGCTCCACCTGCAGGAACCTGCTAAGGAGAGTGAACTTGCTCCTTAGAGAATGGTGCACAAAAAGGTCTTGAGCAAATGGAAAACGGGTCAGATGAGAGAGTCACTGGGCCTGGTATGGGGAATGGGTTACAAGTGAGCCACAGAGGAGGCAGGCAGAACACAGGGAACCTGGTGTGCAGTGACCAGTGAAGGGTGGCAGTGGTCCAAAGGAAAAAATGATCCACAGGGTGGAAAGAAGCAGGCGATGTCTGAGTTCTTCAAATCCGATCAACACAGCTTGGTGATGATGGGTGGGTGGCTCTGCATTGTTCCAAATTCAGCATCAAAGCACTGCTCTCACCTTGGGTCTTGGGCTCCATTCATATTACAAATCAGAGGTGGTGCAGAGTTTGTCTGTCTTACCATATTATCACGCATTCCTCTTATCAAGTAATTCGGAGTTCCAGTTATCAGTCTGGTGATTGTCTGCAACTTAAAACTATTCAGAATGGTATAAATCTTAAGAATTTATTATCCTCATAATTTAAAAATCCAGAGATCATGGTGGTGTCAAGTGGAGCCAGATCCAGTGTTTGAAAGGTATTAATATTTCTTTCTGCCCACTCACCTGAGGTCAGCTCAACCCAAGGTTGCTTTGCCTCATACCCTCAACATTAAACTTCTGTGTTTGTGTTTTATCTAGTATGAAGGGAAACCATCCTCACCAGCAATCCTCCCCCTAAAATCAGCAAGTTTCATTTCCCAGAAATCCATAGAAAAATAGCTTCAGTCACGTGTTCTGAAGCAGTCACAGTGGCAGGAATGGATGCGTCCCTATCAAGAGGAATGAAAAAGAATGTCCAGTGAGGAAATAAATATCCTCTACATTCAGAAAATTTCCTTCTGCATTTTTCTTTTTTTTTCTTTCTTTCTTTTTCTTTCTTTCTTTCTCTCCAGGGTCTCATGCATGCTAAGCAGGTGCTCTACCACTGAATACATCCCCAACCTGCATTTTAACTGTGGTCACTGTTGGTAAATGAATTGAAATATTTTGAAAGCCAGAAAATCTTGAAACAGACTTTTAATTTTTGATACATGATACATACTGGTCCCTCAAGAGTTGGAGACACCCCAGTAGATTGATGTGTCTCCCTTCCTACCATCTTGACATTGGGCTCCATGTCACCCTGTGACTTTCACTGCAGGCTGAGTAGAGATGCCAAGTCTCTTTTAAAGACCCTGATATGCCTTTAAAACCTGGACATAAAATCATGCATCTCACAGCAGTTCATATCTATCCCTGAAAAACTGAAAGGAAATTATTTCTCAACCTAAAATAAACATGTGATAAATATATTTTATAGACTATCTAGAAGCATGTATAAGTTTATTGTTTTGGATCAAAATATTCATATATAGCAGATGAGGGATTTTGCATTTCGTTGAGGTTGAGATGTATGACTAGTTGATATAAAATGTATTAATGAGCTATGATAAAAGTAATATGTAGGACTGGGGATTTAGCTCAGTGGCATAAGCACCTGCCTTGCAAGCATGCAGTCATGAGTTCAATCCCCAGTACCAATAAAAAAAAAAAATATGTGCCCATTAAATAAAATGTGCAAGACTGAAAAAATTAAAAAATCAGTTTCATTACCTGAAGACAAGAGCACTAAAATCTTAGTTTTCTTCTAGTATGTTTATTATTTATAGGATTTTAAAAATAAAGTCATAAAGGCATTATACATTAATTATTTTTTCTTATAAAAATATTCATGTGGACATAAAAGCAATTTTTAATAGCCAAGACTTCTCAACCACCTTGCTCTCTCTGAACATTTAAAACTTTCAAGCTTTCTTGAGTTTTACCCTATTAAACATGTGGAGCATTCAAAACCATTTTTATTTTGAATAATTATTTTAATTTTTTAATTTATGTTCATTAATTTTATTTTAAATAATTATTTAAAATAATGCTACTATAATCATATTTACATATTACATTCCACTCCAGATTTAGGATACATTTCTTTGTACACATTCACAAAAATGAAATTCCTAAGCCAGGTGTGGTAATGCACACCTGTAATTTCAGTACTCAGGAGCCTGAGGCAGGAGAATCACTGAGAGTTTGAGGCCAGTCTGGGCTACCTAACAAGGTCCTGTTTCAAAAACAAAAAACAAACAGAAATGAAATTCCTGTATCAAAGGGTGCCAAAACTGAACTCTGGAACAAAAGACTCACTTTCTGAATTCAGACTTTATACCCTCATCCCAAAAAGGTGAAAAGGGTGAAGAGGCTGGAAATATAGTCAGCTCTGAAGTGTGGCGAAAAGCAATCCGAAAACATTACTCTTCATCAGCCGTCTAAAAAAGGTTCCGCCTAAGAAGCATTCATGGAGCAAGCACCGCCTGGAAAGCTGCAAAGAATGAGCAAGTGGCTATAATGAGAGACTGCAGTGACTCAGCAAATCAGAGCCGTCAGATGGCAAGATCTGCCACATAACTCATCATGGAGACAGATGCAGCAACTTTACACAACGGCCTTCAACTTCAAGCTTTCAGCATTATTCCGGTGCACCTCACCCGTGTCTGCAGCGACTGGTGAGATCTCAGGTTAGCTTGAACAGAAATCACGCTACCAATTTATTACAAAGGCTAAAAATACTTTTTTTTTCATAATTACTAATTACTGAAGCAGCAAATTAATTTCTGGATGAGTAAGACTTTAGAATGTTACAAATGATCTTAAAGAACACAAAGACTTGGGATAAATTTGGCAGTTTCTTCAAGAGCAATGCCCTTATTAAAAATGGACTAATGAGAGTTATGGAGAGTGGAAAAAAAAATCAGTGGAGGAAAGAAAGAAATTTGTTATTGCTTAAATTTCTCTAACTGTAACTAGATAAAGGCTAATTTAGTCATTCTCTAAAGCAAACCTTCTGAATTTGCTTCTTCTAAAGTCTTCATTTTATCTCTGTGATTATAGGAAAGCAATTTGATACGGACTATGCATGTTAATTTGCGTTAAATATGTATGTCAAAGCATTTGGTAAATTCATCCCAGACAATTAAGTGTTCCAGGTGCTGACTACCCATTTCATGCTGAGCAGCTTGTCCAAACCTACTTACAGAATGGTGAAGACCAAGTTTATATCTGGTTGTGACCTCTCTCCCATGTCATCCTACTTAATTTCTTATGCATGTATGCCGCTTTGAAATGGTAGGTGAGAATTAAAATACATCAGTGTCTTTGACTTGTTCATTTTACTTTCCCCAGAATCTAACGAGGCAGCAGGAAACATCAGCCCTGGGCCTTGGTTTTCTCATCCACTCTGTAACTCTCAGCTCTCTGCGCAACCAAATGGGATAGAGTAAATCAATGGGACGTCTTGTCCCAGGGTCGGTGTTGGGGCCATGAGGGCCCCCAAGGCCAGCAGGGAAGGTCACTGTAGAGAGAGGGGCCCAGAGCCTCATGATCTGCACTTGGTCCTGTGCCTGGGACTCTGGTCATGGTGTGTGGGGGGGGGGCAGGGAGTACAGGTGGCCTGAAGATCAGGGAAAGAAGTTTGATGTGTTCTCTGGGTAGTATGAATTTGTGAATAAAAAGTCCAGGACAAATCAAATCAATCCAAAGAAGAACTTGGACAGTGTTTTTTTGTTTTGTTTTGTTTTGTCTTGTCTTGTCTTTTTTGAGACAGGGTCTTGCTATGCAGTTCAGGCTGGCCTTGAGCTCACTTTGTAGCCCTGGCTGGTCTCACACTTGCAACAATCCTCCTGCCTCAGCCTCCCGAGGGCTGGGATTACGGGTGTGACGTGAGCCACCAGGCTCAGTTTGGAAGTGTTTCTTAAACTCTTCACAGTAAAGGAAGTTGTGTTGCGTTGTGTTGTGTTTCGTTTAATTTCCATTCCATTGTGAACCAATGCCTCCATAAAGTATACCACTGAGCTATATTCAGAAAATAGGACAAGAAGACATAAAACGTCTAGTCGATTTGTGCACTTACTTCCCCCAGGCAGGTAAGAAACTGAGAGCTGTGCTTTGGGTTGCACTGCGTCAGAGACCCTGGACCAGTGATGGCGAACCTTTCAGAACTTTCAGTGATACAAACGGCCCATGGCAGCACAGGGGCCATAGGTTTACACCCACAGTCCTGGATGATGCGACACACAAGCAGAGCCCTGTGTGCCCCTCTGTCTCCTACACACAAAGAAGCATCCTCTTTCCAATGGTCATGTGATGTTTATATTAAGTGACAATAATTAGCCCACAAAGAAATGGTGAAGGAATTTCACAAATTACACACGTATAGAATTAATGAAGCAAATCTGCTTACAATGTCCTAAATTTAGAAAAAAAAAAAAAAAACAAGAAGGAAGGGTGGGCCTATGCATTTTAATATGTTTTCCTAAATCACTCTTAGAGACCCACAATCATAATGGCAGTTTATTTAAATAAATATTGATCATGAGAAAATTGGGGATAATATTGCATAGGATATGTTCAAAGTGTTTCCTAAGGAAAATACTTAGCTATTGTATTGTCCCGGCCCATTAAGAAATACAGGACATATTCAAAGTCAGGCAGTTTGAGCAGAATTTATCTATAAACAAAAGAGGAGTTCAGAGAAACCAGCAGAGCTATGGTAGCAGTCCAGTAGTTTCCCCATTCTGCTTCCTTTCCTGGAGCCTAGCAGGAGAACTGTATTGAACTGGTCCCCAGCTTTAGCCTAGGGACCCAGGTGGAGGGGCCAGGAGCTCCAGAGACCCCCCGAGGAGGGAGCAGCAACACCAGGATGACCTCGCTCTGCTCCCTCCCCATCTCCCTGTCCTCCCAGACCGAGATGGACCTCAGGAGCCTTTCACTGTCAGATTCTCCTCTGTGGCCCACATTGTCACCCTGGGACTGGGAACAAGTGAGCAGAGAGGACGGAAAGTTACCTGGCATTGCTATGGGCACATTCTTAATAAAATGAAGAAGATAAACAGTTGAGCAGTTGAGCTGATCAGTCAACTCAAAAAGGTTTTTTGAAACCAGACAGTGGAATACATGGTTGTAATTCCAGCACTCTGGGAGACGGAGGCAGGAAGATTTTAAATTTGAGCCCAGTCTGGGCAACTTATGAATTATTTTAGTAAGATCCTGTCTCAAAATATGAAATACAAAAGAGGTTGGGAGTGTTTCTCATTATGAAGGCCTCAAGTTTGACCCCTCACCCCAGTACCACAAAAGAAGTCCTAAAAAGTCAAATATAGAACATGAAATAATAGGACATTTTTTAAAAAACATGAATATAAAATGAAAGTTTATAAATATAATGGCAAGCATTTGGGAAATATTTGAAAATAGGAAAATAGTAACCCTTTTAATAAAAAAATCACTAATACACAAAATGAAAATAACACATAAAGGTAAAATGCATACTCTGTGTTAATAAACTGTAAATGTTTTTCAATTAGAATATATATTAGGGAAATCAAAGGACAAAGTTTTAAGTAAGCCAATATTCTTGGACAAAATAAGAAAATTTTCTATTAAAAACTTTTATTTTAAAGAGAATTAAAAAAATAATTAAAATGATACAGATTTTTAAAAAGGATGACAGGAAATTAACCATGGTTATTATACTGCATATTGTTATTTTCAAAATAATTGCTCAGATTACCAGACATAGGCATGCAAAAACTGATCAGCCAATATAAGCACTGACTGTTCCTTTCAATGACTAGAATGACTAGTACAATTATCTTAGCTATCACATGTATACATATATATCTTCCCCTTCCTTCTTTTCTCCTTTCCCCCATCCCAGTTGTCCTTTCCTTTTGACTAGTTTCTTTTCCTTTCACAATATTTACTGTGCCTTTTGGATCCTATTTACTTTTTCAGTTTCTTATGCTAGGGAGACAATACCTGCAAGTCTGATTTATTTCACTTATGAGTATGGTCTCAAGTTGCATCCGTTCACCTATAAAAGTCTTGAGTTTATCTTTCTTGATAGCTGAATTGTACTCCATTGTGTTAAAATACCACATCTTTTTTACCCATTTCTCAGTTGACGGGCATGTGGGTGGTTTCCAAGGTTTGGCTATTATAAATTGTGCTGCTTATATAAACATGGGTGCACGTGTATCACTGGGGTGCTATGTTTTCAGTTCTTCTGGGAAAATACCCAGAAGGGGAATGGCTGGGTTAAATGGGACCGCTAATCAGAGTTTTTTGAGGAATCTCCACACTGATTTCCATAGAGACTGCACCAGTCTGCACTCTTACCAACAATAGAGAAGGGTTCCTTTTCCCCCACAGCCCTGCTGACACTTGTTATTGGTTGATTTCTTGATGGCAGCCATTCTTTCTGAGGTAAAATGTCATCTCAGTGTTGCTATAATTTGCATTTCTCAGATGACCAATGATGCTGAACATTTTTTCATATATTTATTTGCTATTTGTATTTCTTCATCTGAGAAGTGTGTATTCATCTCAGATGCCCATTTTTGGATTAGGTCTTTGAATTGGGGGGACCTGATTATTGTTAATTCTTTATATGTCCTAGATAGAAGTCCTTTGTCTGAGGGACAGTTGGATAAATTTTTTTCCCATTCTGTGGGTTTTCTTTTCCCTTTGTTGGTGATTTCTTTTGAGGTGCAAAAACAAATACCTTTAAAGGAATCTTCTACCTCAAAATTAATCACAGGTGTTTTTTTCACCACTTAAATAACTAAGTTTTAGGGTAATAAAGAGCTGTAGTGCATAGAGAAAAATGATAGGTGTATTAATGTTTTTAGTAATACATCTTTGCAGTACATCTTTGCAGTACACAATGTTTACATTCTTTTTGTGGAATTGGTACATGTACATAACACATTTAATTTAATTCCTTTTTCATCCCTTTTCCTTCCCTTCCTTCCCTTTCCTCCACTTCTTGGTCTCCTTCTCATTTAAGGAAGATCTTCCTACTTCCTATTACCTATCTTTTCTTTTGCTGTTTATTCATATTTTGGGTTTCTCATATAAGAAAAATCATGCAATATTTTAAACTTGTGAGTCCAGTTTATTTCTCTTAACATTATGGTCGGGATATTTTCGCTATTTTGCAAAGCATCATAAACCAATTCTGAAGTTGATCCAGATGGTATAGATAAACAAAATCACCAAGGGAGTCTCAGGTTGGTGAGTGGTGAAATTGGGTGGTCATCCTAGCAATTTGGGTATAAAACTCTTGGGGTAACTCCTCAAGCATACGTCTTTTCCATATCTTCATACTGAGGTGAAGAGTTGAAATGCCAAATCCTTTGGGAAACGACCATGTAACTCTCACTTGGGAGGTGATGAAGCTCTGCCTGCTGGTTTTCTCTGCTAGGGCCTGCTGCAGTGCTCTCATGGTCAGAATAGATTTAATTCAGTCCTGAGCTATCTATGTGGGTCATCTTTGGTAAGCGATAGTGAGAGCAGCTATCTTCATTATTGTAACTGCTTGCACCATTGGAGCTGAGATTCGTGTTTCCTACAACAGGGTTTAATTGAACTTGGATTTGTGAGTGGGCCTTAGCATCTGGCCAGAGCTAGGTTTGGAACCACAAAGTTTGATTTTTAAAATTATCACAATGCTTATTTTCAAATTCAATAAAATGAATCATGTATGAAGAACATGACCATTATATACATGACATTTCAGATGATACAAATAAAGTTGAATATGTTGTTGAAACTACATTATTGATCATTTCAAGTGAAGCACAAAATAAACATCTTTTTTAGATAATCATGTCCATTAACTTTCATTCATTTATTCTTTCTTGGATATATATATATATATATATATATATATATATATATATATGCATTTAACCAACACTCTTGGTCATATACTAATGGGAGATTAGTATATCAGTATAAAGATTCCCAGTTCTCAAAGGAATTCCCATGTTAGTAATAGATTAAAGAGTTTCAAAATGAATTTTAAAACCATTACAGTGAGGTAAATTTTACAAATGGGAAAGAAGGGCCTGCAAAAAGAGAGAGAAATATTCCTTTTTAAAATGCAAGGTCTTACTTTTATTTTCTCTTTGGCAATTTAAATCATTTACCTTTAGTTTGGAAGGCAGTGAAGATACAGTGCAAGGAATTCAAAGGGAAGTCAGTAAAGATTCACATTTTAGAAATAGCCTCTGGCTGGAAAAGAAATCAAATGGACCAGGGACACAGAAACCAGGTGACCCGACTGAGTTCCAGGAGCCTGGTGGGGACTTGAGACTTCATGCAGGCTACTGGCCCAGGGGAGGGACGTGACCTTGGGCAAGGTACCTTCCTGTCTAGAAACATGAATGCTCATGGAAGATCCAAAATATTACTTACAACATGTAACAATACAAAGACAAGGCTGATGGGTTATTTTAATTTCATTTTTCTCAGTATTTACAAGATTTTTCTCTATTTAGTTTCCAGGGGAGAGTACCAGCTGTTTTTACTCTCCACTAAGGACAGAGCAGGGAAAACTAAGGAATGACAACTTCAGACAAGGAACGGAACAGGATGTTACCAGTCAGCAGAGGTCAATAAGCATAGAAACAGGATACTGAGTGAAGAAAAACTTCCATATTCCTCTGAAGGATTGATCTGTGTAACTGCAAACTTAGTGGTTTTTTAGTTTAGTTTTTTTCTTTTTCATTTTTAAACAAATGCTTGCACAGTTGAATGTACTTCATGTTGGCAGATCGGCCCATGCACCTCACATGTACTTTTATCATTTTACCACACTCACCCTAGTCTCCTCCCTGTGTAACTCACATCTACTCAGCGGTGTCACAGCAGAGCTTGTTACCTGTTTTCTTGTGTATTCCATCCTCACCACTGGTCCCAGGATTGGGTTGTTCCCATTACCTGGAGATTTTACCTGTGGAAATTCTGGAGCACCATCATCCTAGAGATGAAGCATTTTTGGCATTTAGATAGAAACAGGTAATCCTCGGCCCATTGCAGTTCCTTTGGTTCACACAGGCTGCCACTGTGCATCAAGCAGATCCAGGGATTTGTCTCTAATCTGAAGCATTCCAAAGAGATTGATTTGAAATTTCCCGAAAGTCTCTACAAATCCAAAGCTTGAGAAATGACCCCCAAGTCAGGCTTAATCCTTGTGTCAAGTGCTCCTATATTGTCCCCTGTGATTCACAGGTATCACCAGAGAGAACTTCTTGAATACTCAGATTGCTGGGACCAGCCCAGACTGAACGTTTATACCCTTGGCTCCCATGTGGATTCACTGAGTCAGAATAAGGACAGGTTGTGGGCGGGAAGCATTCAGAAGGAGTTGTACCTTTAACATGTCCCCTGGGTAACTCCTGTGCATACAGCAATGTTAGAAAACTTGTCTTATAGAGAATAGGAAAGTTGAGCAAAGTACTTATTCTTACACTCAACATGTTCATTTGTATACTGTGTAGCATGTGTCTTCAGAGCCTTGAAAGTACCACATTCTTCAGGCATATGCATATTTTTATCTCACCACAGCATTGCTAAAAGCAGAAGAAAATAGATAGTCCTGCCAAATCGAAGAAAGCTGAGGACCCCAGGAGCACACAGCTAAATGCTGGAGAGGTTCAACTGTCTACCACATTAAGCTATAGTATTTCTTTCTGTATTCTGGATGTGAATTGAAAAAAAAAAGCAGAAACAGGTAGGGGTTGTACATAGAGTTCTAAGGAAAGGCTTTTTAAATCTACAGTTACTTTCTAGCAGCTCAGATGATACTCTCTTCTGTACTGCCCCCAATACTGCTGGGTTTTCGCCAACTTCCAATTGATTGTTCAATTTTCGGTTCTTCTCTCTCTTCTACTCTACATTGGTGGCTCCTGAATGTACAGGGGGATTCCTTATCGTCCTAAACATAGCTATAGCTCACAGTTAGTGTTTCAAGAATGTGTGTAGATTTCAGAATCTCCTTCTTTTACAAAATAAGAAAGTAAAAATGATGCTGATAGATGTTTCTAGAATGTGCTGGTCCAAGGACTCATAAAACTGCTGAGACTCAAAACCATTCCCAGCTGACCTTTGATAGCACAAGCAAACTAAAAGGTTTTAGGTCTTCACTATAAACTTTTGAACCTTCAGGCTCAAGGCTCCAAAGCAAGTGGCTTAGTTCTCCGTGATTTATACCTGTAAACTTGTCTCTTATGAGTTACTTGATGTTAAGTTAGTTTAGAAGCTATATTTTCCACATTTAATATCAACATGAAAACCATGATGTACCTTAAGGCTTTAAAAATAGCTTTACTTTAACAAATATGTTTATTTTAATTAAATTAAAATGTTACCTCGATAAGCTCTTTTATAACCAATTAGTCCCAAGAAGAATTAAGAAGCTAAAAGTTCAGCAGTATTTACTTAGCATCCTTGTAAAGAGCAAGAGAATACTTCCCATGAGAAAAAAAATGCTTTTATTTACAAGTCCCTGAATAGTTTTAGGGCATGGAACTTTTCCATTGAAGAAGAAAAGAAATTTTCTGTTGGTAAAATTTTATAGTAGTTTAATACGAATTGTTAAGTGGTCTCAAAAAAAGCAGAAATTAAAGAACCTATTTTGGATTGAAAAGTCCAGTTTGTCAGATCTCAATTTGCAATGTATTTTGGGCTGTCCTCAGTCAATAGTTGTGGATGAAATCTACAGGCACAAGAAGAATGAAAGTCGTGTATTAGTTTCCAGTTGTCCTCAGTTTCAATAGACTGAAATCCAAGGTGTGGGGTCGTGTGTTAGACAAGTAGTGCATTCTACAAGCTGAGAGATACTCGGTATTACTATAGACACCAATCAGAAACTACCAAGATCTTTTCAACTATGAAAACAGAGAGGATGCAGAATGCAATGAGACTTAAAGGCATCTATGGGACTTGAGTGTTACCACTGTATATATTTTTCTCTATGAAATTAATGATACTTGCATATTGGAAGTCGATAGCCAGATTTCTTTTACCCGAAGTACCTCCTGATCCCAAATGCATTGGCCTATTTTGCCATTACTTGTTTTGACATATTCTTCAGACACTGTGGAAAGATGTATTATTAACTAAAGTACTGAGTGGAAACTCTAATACACTTGAAATGCCTATTCTTAACCATTAACCCAAATCCTGGCTAACAGACTTCAAATGACTTGCTAACCGGTGAACTGAGCCCCACTTAGCAGTTTGACTTCAAGGTTGGTTAGAAACATAAAAATCCAGGTACAGAATTCCTTTCCAGAACTGTTGGGTGTTATTATGTACTAATAAAAGTTCATTGGAATTTGATGTTTCAAACACATTTTTAGTTGGAGGGCGTCAGTTCTAGGAGAACGAAAATTCTACCTCGCCTGTAGTTCGCCTGTGTGCACAGAACTGTGCTCATTCGTATTTTCCTTGTGGCTCTTTCAATGGCATTTTTCATACTTCTTTTGCTCCCAGATGGGAAATTCATGGTGGGAGTGTGTGGTTGGGCAGAGCTGTTCTGTTTGTGGTGGCTGAGAAGTAGAGTGGGGGCAACACCAGTCCTCCAAGGCACAGTGACCCCCCTGCAGTGGGTCCCCACGTTCTGATGGCACAGTCAGCCGTGAGCGTCAGAGGATTAGTTCACTGATGAGCCCCTAACCCCTGATCATCCACTTCTCCGTGAGTCTCCTACCGTAGTCAAGTTGACAGTTAAGATGAAGTGGCACAATGTCCAAGTCTGCCGTTTGGTGTTGCTGTTTCACTGTTGTTTTTGTTCTTGTTTTCAAACCACATTCAGTAGGAGCAAAGTCAATTGTTATCTCCCAGCTCATTTTACTTTTAATAACGTGTTCCATACTAACTTGTCATGTATCAGCACATTGGAAAACAAGCCTCTTGAACATAGGAATGTGGTCCAACCCTCACAACTAGATACCTGGTCTGCACTAGTGCCAGTAAGTCATAAATATTCGTCACCCAGGCGAGCATCTTGGTATATGACTGTAATCAGGCTACTTGGCAGACTGAGGCAGGAAAATAGAAAGTTTGAGCAATTGAGTGATACCCTGCCTCAAAGTAAATAGGGATGGGGGTGTAGTTCAGTGATACAGTGCTTACTTAGCATCTATAAGAACTTGGATTCTATCCCCAGCACTGAAAAAAAAATTTAAACACACACATACATTCACTAACAATCTAAGTAATACCTAGGCCAGGGAAAAGAGCACATACCTTTAACCCTGGGTTTTGGGGAGGATGAGGCAGGTAGATTGCTTGAGCCCAGGATTTCAGGGTCACTATGGTTAAGAAAACAAGATCTTGCTCTGACTTACTTTTCTCTGTGTTGTTTTAGCCACCCACATTGAGTTACTCATTTTTATCACTGTATAATGTCCCATTCTCTGAATATAATAGGGTTTGTTTTTCTGTTCTCCCACTGAAGTATATATGAGGTTTTTCAGTTCTTTCCATTATAAACTGTGTGAATGGTCACTGCTGTGAACACATCTGTAGCACATCTGTCCTGAGGCACTTACGTTTTCTCAAGAGAATATGCTAGATGGTCCCCTCTTCTGTAAGATGATTGGTCCTATTTTTGTCCAGTGTTCTTTTCTTTTTGATTCCTAGGATTTTAATCCTTTTTTTGATTAAACATGTAGTAAATACCATATTACAATTTGTAATATCTCTTCATTCTCCTTTTGCTATTTGCTGAGAAACAAAATATTTTCCTTCAATACAATAAAATTTAATGAGCATTTGTGGGTTCTCATTTAAGATGCCTTGAAGACACAAAGCCTCCCTCTTCAATTTTCTCCTTGAAGTTGAAACATTTCACCTGAGTCCATTTAGCACTGATGCTCTCTAAATTAGGACATGGAGAAACTGTCACTTTTTGGATGAATGACCGATGGACTCTATCATTTATTAAATCCTAAAGGACTTGCATTGTTGGCTCTGCCATCCATGAGGTTTCCATATAGGCAGGTCTACTTCTAAATTGTCTGTTCCTTCAGTCTATTTGTCCATCTCTGCGCCAACAGCACGATGCCTTGTCATATATTTATGGCAAGTCTTAAAATTGAGAATAAGTTCCTCCCTAGTGACTTATTCAGATTGACCCATTGCATTTTCATGTACCTTTTCCCTCAATTTTTATTTTTTATTAGTACCTGTTTGCATACGTAATGATTACATTCCACATAGGGGCTGGCACATGTACAAAGCACATCTTGGTTCTTTTCTTATCCCCTTTCCTTCCACTCTCTCCCCACTCCCTCCATCTCTTGGTCCATGTATGTCTGTAAATGGTGTCTCATGGATCTTTGATATATGTTGTTCCTCTCTTACTACTAAAAGAATGTCTTCTGCCTCACTCCAGGGTCATAGAATGGGAGAACCCATGATTTCATGAGACTGGTCAAGATGCTTCAAAGTCGAGAGACACTCCCTGCCCTTTTTGTCTGACCACAGATGATAAACCTGTTTAAAGTTTATCAGGTAAACCTTAATTAAAACTCATGATTATTTCAATCAGAATAGCCTTGGTCATTGTACTAGACATTGTCCTACATATAAAACAAAATACCAATATCTACAAATGAAAGGTACAGAGGTTCAGTCCATGGTAATCAGGCTCCAGGACAGAAACTGCATGGTAAAATGGAATTGTGGAGTAAAGCTCTTCACACCAAGGCAACCAGGAAGCAGAAAGAAGAGAGGACCCAGTGATGAGAACACAACCTTCCACTAACGTGCCTCTTCTAAGTAGGCTACACCTCTGACCAGGCCACAGATGAGATTTTGTGGGAATATTCACTGTTCAAACCATTGCACCCCTAACTCCCAAAAGACTCATGTCTATCTTATTATGAAAAATGCATTTAGTAGCAACCTAAGAGTGATCAAAGTCCTAAAAGTCCTAGATTTACTAAAAAGTCTCAAGTCCAAAGTGTCCTCTGAGACTCAAGGCAAATTCTTGGCTGTGAGCCCCTATAAAAAAATAAAAAAGAAGTTAAATACTATCAATATACTGTGGCACAGGGTAAACATCCCCATTTCAAAAGGCAGAATGGAGGACAGAAAGAGAACAGACAGAAACAAGACTGAACCCCAGCAGGGAAAACAGTAAATCCTGCCTGCCAGCATCTGGGGCAGGTTATTGGGAGATGTGAGCTCCCCAGGGCAGCTCCCCAGGGCAGCTCCATCTCTATGGGACCACTGGTCACAGCCCACATGACTTCTCTCTTGGGCTGACTCTACTCACTGCCTGCAGTTTTCCTAAGCAGATGTTTCTTATCCCCATTATCTTTAACTTTCTGGGGTCCCCACTTGCACTTTTTGATTTCTTCTCACAGATTCATGTACTGCCCTTGGGGAGAGGCAGATTTCCTGGCCTCCCACGGCCTTCTTTTATCATCTGGATAAAAACCTTAATGACTCTGCAACTCCTGAATTTTGCATGCAGACTTAAAAACCAACACTCCATGGGTGATATCGAGGTCTGCAGCCAGTTAAAGCAGTAACCCAGCTCCCTTGTACCATGGCTGCAACCACCTCACAGTGCCTGGATGGCTGAAGTTGGATAAATACTTCCCTCTGTGGTCCTGCAAGAGCAGGACATCCTGGGGCTGTCTTCTCAAAGCAAAGACTTTCAAAGATGTTTACCCTTTTCAAGTTGCAATAGGTGGAGTCTGGCCATTTTCCTGAGAAGCCTTCAAGGCATCTGTTCTGCTGGTATTACCCTAATGCAAAGTACTTGGCTTCTTTTCAACAACTGCTCTCTATGCCCCAGTTTTGCAGGTGCTTCCTTTCTGGTGAAACAACAAACTTTTAACATATTTTTGCTACTGATTCTCACTGTATCTGACTACAAGCAGTCAACAGTACCCATGCTGCCATTTGACCTCTGAAAGATAAGTTGATCCGTCACCTTTACATTTAGCCACAAAGTTTTATGACACAGACATAAATGCAGATAAATATTTTTCCAGAATTAAATATAATATGGTCTGTAGTCCAGTTTCCAATTGTGTCTTCATTTTACAAAATGAGCCTGATCTTTACTGTCTGTGTTCTTATCAACATTGTGGCCTCCCGAGATTGAATCAGGCTCACCCAAGTTTGACTTACAGCATTCTAAGATTTCTCTAGCCAACATCTCTAAACCTTTTCAAACTCCTCCCACAAACCAGTTCTGAAGGCTTCTGAACCACATGATCAGCTACAGTCACCACAGAAGTCCCATTTCTGATATCAATTTTTCTGTATTGGTCAGCTTTTCTGTTGCTAGGGCAAAACTTCTAACACTTGTAACTTAAAGACAGAGAGGTTTATTTTGGTCCATACTTTCAGTGGGTTCAGAATCCAAGGCAGAAATTGCATGTTGAAAATTCATAGCAGAGGAAAACTGCTCACACCCTGATGGCGAGGAAGCAGAGAGAAGAGAGGAACTAGAAAAACAATGTACCCTTCTAGATCGTGCTCATAGGAACCATCATTCGGACCCTGCCGGGTGCTCCACATGAGATTTTGGGGGAACATTATAGATTCAAAACATGACACTCATTGAATAAACAAACCTGCTTTGGTCAATCTACTTAGTTTGACATTTTAAAACTTGTAAATACCACAGTTACTTCCTTTCATCCTCACCTCCAAAGCAAATAGAGATCACAGTGCTATTCTTTGAATGCAGTAAAAGTTAGATTTCTTAGGATTTTGTAAACACCTGAAATGTAGACTGAAATGCAAACTAGAATTAAAGTTAGTTAGGCTATCTGCATAAAGTAGAGACTCAGTGAGGGCACTTAACTAGCCCAGGTCACACAGTCGCAAAACTTGAATCTCTTTGTCTAACGTCCAGTTGCCATGCTTTCTATTCCTTATGAGGGTTTGCAAACTTTTTTCTGGAGACTAAGGTAGTAAATACATTAGACCTTGTAGCCAAGAGGCAATATCTTCAATTGCTCTTGTGACTATTCTCCTGGAAAGGCTAACATTGTTTTTAATTCAATTTTATTTTTTATTGTCACATAATAATCCAAATGTGTGAAAACATTCATAGCTCAAGGACCATATAAAACCAGGTGGACAGACCAGATTTCCCCTGCAGGAGGTAGTTTACAAACCATGCTGTAAATCATTTCAAAGAGTTTTGTGTGGAGAGTTTTGTGTTAAAGATTTAAATTTTTGTTTCTGCATTGTTGGTGGTAAAAGGCATATGAAAATAAAGTTATAGCCTAGCTATAATTTGTCTTGGATTACAAATTAGGAACAACCAAAAGCAAAACTGCATTCCTTGAAAGAAACTAATCCTATACTACAGGTATTTGAGGCTCAGTTCTGAAGGTGGCTTAAATAAACCAGAACCTGATTTATTCCATCTTCCATATACTGAGAAGTCTGCTATGTCTCAGGGACTCATTGGTACCAAATCACAAAACTATGAGTGGTAATGGATACGAAAATTCCTTTTCTTTTCATTAGTATGTGTTTGCAGTATGTTATGTTTACATTCCTTGTGAGGAGTTGGTACGTGCACATAAAATATCTAATTCCTTTTTTATCCCCCTTTCCTCCCCCACCATCTCCTCCTCTCAACCTCCTTCCCAGTTGAGAAAGATCTGCCTACTTCCTATTGTCTGTCTTTTACTTTGCCCTTTATTTATAATTTGGATTTCTCATCTAAGAGAAGCCATGCGATATTTAAGCTTCTATCTGATTTATTTCCTTAACATTATGGTCTCAGGGTACATCTATTTTTCTATAAATGATTCATTTTTGTCTTTGTGGCAGAGTACTCCTCCATTGTGTGTAAATACCATATTCTTTTTATTCATCATCTGTCAATGGGCATACAGGACCCTTCCAATGGTATGTATTACAGAAGTATGATGTCTTAACTCTTGGGACAAAACCTAGAAGGATAATACTTGGTCAAATGAAATTTCTAGTTTTTTGAAATATGCCCATACTGATCTCCAGAGCAGTTGTACTACTTGTAATTACAGTCCCACCAGCAGTGTGGATGGATTCCTTTTCCCAGCAGCCTCACCAGCATTTGCTATTGTTTGATTTCTTAATGGGGATCATTCTTTCTGTGGTAAGATGGAATCTCAGATAGTCTGAAAAAACATAGTATAATACCTCACAGAGAAACATTGGGAAAACAAGCTTATTAATGCATGGGGTTTTTTTCTGCATTTAAACATTAAAATATTGTGATGAATTATTCTTAGAGCTTCTTCAAACTCAAGTATAATGTAACTGTGAGCCTTATCAGATATTCTATTACCATTTCCGGTGTTTAATTACAGGAAGTCTTCTTGGATGTGGATGTTATCATTTGTATCTTCTCTGATATTGATACCTGTTGCTTATCTCTTAGCCATTTTAAAGAAAGGGGCATTTTTATGACAATCTTTTCTGTTTCTGGCTTTAAATCCAAATCACCATGGAGTGTGGCCAGAGTTATATCTTTTTCCTTTTTCTTTTAAATCCCCAAGCCAAAGCCTATAAAAACATTTCACTGTCCTACTGTTATCTCCGGGCATGCAACTGGCTTTCCATTCTTCAGATACCTGCTCATTATGAATTATAGACACTGGTTGTGTGAAGTGAAAAATATTTCAAAAAGTTTTTCATGGAGAACCTGAAAAGCACTACCCAACCCTTTGAAATATGGTCAGCTGGATAACACCAGCCGCCACCTCCTTTATGCTGTGTCCTGCATTCTGAAGGCCTACTTGAAACTATCTAGGGCTCTACACAGTCTGAGTGTCTGGTGTGAGAACTTTCTTATCACATCCTTAACAAACGGTTACCAAGGGCACTATTTATCAACCCCATAAAAATGAAAAGTGTACCTGAAAATATTTGTTTTCAGACTGACTCATTCTTGAATGTCTGAAACTTACATTGGATATTTTTTTGGTTTGTTTAATTGACTTAGAATATAGGAATGAAGTGATAAATAAATATAAATTAAGCTTAAAACATAGACTTTCTCAGTAATTCATTTTTATTTTTCATTTTCTTAGATAGGTTAACAGCCCACCATTCTATAACCATGCTCAATAATTTTCTTTTCTTTAAAAAAAAGTAAAAAATCTAGAGATACAGCTGAGCGGCACAGCACTTTCCTGGCAAGTGCAAGGTCCTGAGTTCGATTCTTGATACAAAAAAAAAAAAAAAGTTACGGGTTTTTCTGGTTATGCTGGAAGATACATTCAAAAATCATGACAGGTCAAGAAAATATAAAGTCAAATGTGGAAGTCACCATAGTTCTATCCTCAGAGGTAGCCAGTTTTAACCATGTGGAATTTTAACCACTCTATATACTGGTAAACTCTTCATGTAACTATGCAGGTAGTATTGGGTTTCGTTAGGGGTCTATCTGACTATCCCAGCACCCAACCCGTCTGCCAGCAGAGACATTGTTCTCAGCTCAGCAGCAGACTGTCCTCTGCAAACACAGAGTATCTTAAAGAGATAACATAGAGCGTGGAATCTTCCAAACACCAGCATATCTGAAGATACCCAAGTATTTATACCAGATACCCCAAGGACTGAACACTGAGAGACCCCAGAGATTTGACCACAGGTGTTTGCACAGACCTCATCACCTGAGGTCCCTGTTTGATCTCCCTGCTTGACTCCTTTGTTCAAATCCTATAAAAAGGCTCCATTTTCTCTGTACGACACAGCCAGCCTTTTCACCCTCTGTCTGCCTGCACCCATACACAATAAATTTCATGCCATGCTGCTTTTCAGGCTGGTCTCTGCCTCACCCTGTTCCAGTAGGTAGACAGAAGATAGATAGATAGATAGATAGATAGATAGATAGATAGATAGATAGACAGACAGAGTCAGGAAGTAGAATGCTGGTTGCCAGAGGTTAAGAGGGTATATAGGTATTATAAAGTTTCAGTTTTGCAAGATGAAAGGGGTTCTGGAGATCAGTTGTACAATGTGAATGTTCTTAGCACTTAAAAATGATAGGAGCCAGGCATGGTGGCACATGCCTGTAATCCCAGCACTCAGGAAACTGAGGCAGGAGGATCATTGCAAGTTCAAGACCAGCCTTGGCTACAAAGTGAATTCAAGACCAACCTGAACTGCCTAAAGAGAGACCCTGCCTCAAAAAGAAAAAAAAGATTGGGATAGTAAATTGTACACTGCGCTTATTTTATTGCAAATAATTTTTAAATCAGAAATCATTTAGGGCCAAGGAAGCAGCTCAATGGCACAGCACCTTCCTGGCAAGTGCAAGGCACTGAGTTCAATTCCCAGTAGCCCCCAAAATGTTAATTAATTATTCCTGTATTTTATTTTTATATTTGCTTATTAGTCATATAACCACTGGTCTTAGCTAGTAATTTTAATTATCTAGAAAAAACAAAAGCCAGGCCAATACTACAAAACTCTTGGACTTTATTCTTGAAGCCTTATTGACAATCTCTTTATTATGAATTTATAGGCAACTCTACCGAGTTTTAGTTACTTTGTTTTTTGATCAGTCCCATGTAGGAAATGTAAGTACAGATGAGATACAGAGAGCTACAGACAGGAAATGAACAAAAAGAAGGGAAGCCGATTGCCTAACACTATGGAACAGCATTGCTCCAAAGAGCCTATGTAACAATTTAAACTACCTTCTCATCAAATAATGCAGATGAAAATATTTACACAGTGTCATTCAACTAATATTTATTAAGCAGGAGTTATGTGTTGAGTCCATTAGGACATGAAAGTATTCACAGCAACAGTAATAGAGCTTAGAAAAGAGGGAGATGGTCACTTACATTCTACTTTAAAAGGCAAGAAGAATATAACAGAATGATAGGATCAAAGTTTAGGCATTTTAGTAGTAAATCCCAGGTATCTAGAAGTTGTACTTCCACAGAGCATCTTGTGTTTCCCAACTACCTCGGGTTCAACTGAGATTCCTGTTTGAGAGCTGTGTATGGTGTAGTGACCTAACCTGCCTACGTGAAGTCGAACCTTTGTTCCTTTAGTAACCAAGAAATTTACAAGCACATTGCTCATCCGAGAGAAATATAGTACGTGCTTATTGTGAAGGCGCATCTCCACTTTTGAGCATTTTCAGTAGTTCATCTCAATTTTAACCATGAAATTTTCTTGACTGTAGTCCTTTTTTATGAAGATATTTGTGCCAATAGTGACAGTACATAGATTTGGGCTATAGGAAAATCTGATTTTGGACAGAAAAGAAATAATGCTTGACATACTATTGCCATACAAAGATGATTTCTTAATGACTCCATCTCTCTTTCCAGGGAAGTTATAAATTACGAAGATCATTAATACAGTATCTAGCAGTTTATTTGTAGTTTCAATAACTGAATTCAACAGTAAAGCAAACTGTTCAAGAAAAATGAGCTCACACAGAATTCTTGATTACCATAGTCTGTGAAAGCACTTAATTGTTTTTCATTAGAATAAAGTAATGGAATTTGGAGAGCCTAAAGTTAAGCATGACTTTGAATATTACTGACTTAGCTCGTCCTATCACAGGAAGGGCTTCTAGAAGCCAGACTGTGCAGGCTTAAGGCCGTGATCTCAATAGCCTGTAATAGCCCACTCAAATTTGCATTTCTCCCAGAATTAGCCTAGTGCAGAAATACCCGAGGATGACTGAATGCTGCCCACATTAACAAGGTTCTCTTAAACCTTTCCTGCCAAACCCAATCTAAGAACAACTGCACCACTTCACAGATCTGTCTCACACACGATCACTTTAAATTTGCCCTCCTGGTAAACCCACTTCGAAGGTTTCCTAAATGCACTGCACATTTGAAAAGATGTTGGGAGAAAATGTTATGTGTTTATTGAGACACAGTATCTATGAGAGCTCTGTCAGAAGAAAACTCCTTTAATTTGGCCTGTCGTTCTATCTATAGTCTCTTCTAAAAAACTAACAATACAGGAAATCTATCTAGATGCTTGTTCTGTTGCTACAGCTTGAACAATCACACTGTATTTTAGCAATGGCTTCAGAATATGTTTACTATTAGGCAAAAGCTAATATATTAGCAAAGAGTGAAAATGCAACCATTGCAGAGAATACCTGAAGATAGCTGATGCTTACCAGTTAGAAGTCAAGTGACCTGAAGTTCATGTGCTTTGCATTATAAACTGTCATACATGTGCCTATTTCTAGCTTAGGTTGCAACATGTAGAATTGATAAATATTCCTATCTCACATCGTTCTGTATTCTTTTTTTTTTTTTTAATCAGTACCAGGGATCGAACTCACAATGGCGTACTTGCAAGGCAGGCGCTTATGCCACTGAGCTAAACCCCTAGTACCTCCTTCTGTATTCTTGAGAAATAGATGTTACCATCATGCAGAACTTTTTGCCTGTCAATTACAATGAAATGACCCGGAATGAAAATCTCTGTCCCCTAACTTGCTATTATCTCTATTTTGTCTGCCTTTTCCCCAATTTCTGTTTTCTAACACTCCTTGCTTTGTGTCTTGCCTATCTACAATGTTCTACTTTGCTAGCTGCTGAATTTTTCCCTGTTGTCAATCCTAAGGACTCGGGTTACTTTTCTATTGGCTTCCTCTTCTGTCTGCTCATAAGCTTATTTACTTGGTATTAGTCATCTAAATGAGAAGAAAAGATCAGTCAATCATTACAATGTGTAGAATATCCAAATGTTTGTTTTTCCAAAGACATGCACTATATTTGCGTGTTTATTTTTGTGTGACGCCTCACTCTAGCTGTCATCATTCTATTTATCTGCTAATCTCGCCATAGTCTGCTTTAATCTTCATGAAACACTATGATTTTCCAAGTTTCCCTTTTAAAGCTCTTTAATTGGTCTAAGAAATTATATATTTTAAATAGTCAAACTATTTGCATCCATGACCCATCTTATGTACTTAGCAGTCTGGAATCGATTTTTTCACATGTCAATATTTGTGGAGGCTCTGCTATTTGAGATTGTAACCCCAGGGCTATCATCTCTCTCTGTGGGAAGCCCAAATTCTCCCCCAAGACCTGTGTACTTCTCTGTGTCCTGCATTTTTGGTGGCTTCTTTCTCTGATCTTCTATATTTGCAGAATTCTGAGTCCAGCTCAGTTCCTACAACTATTAATGGACCAGAGCAATTCAGAGCACTTCTTGTTCAATTTCCCTGGAAGGTACTTTCACATAACAAGCTTAACTGATGATTCAGACAACACAGCAGACTTCCACTATATGGGTAGTGTGCCAGCTCTGAAGTTATGATAGGTATAGTCATGACATTATTCCTAACAAGTTTCCATGGACAGAGAGAGTAGTTTGGACTTTTGTGTCAATGGAGAGTCCTATCATTCAGGATAAAGTATGACCTCATTCACATGCTATGAAAAAAGTGCAGTGTGAGATGGTTTGAGGAGCTGGTTACTCTGTCCCAGTGGGCTGTGGGTGGGTTGTTGCCAGGAGTCTTTATTAAGAACATTTTAGTGTAGTTACCATTCTCAGTTTCACCTCCCTAACACAAAGGAATGTTATGCAATTACCTTCACAGTAATCTTGTCTTCTATTTGACCTCAGTCATCTACACCCCTGTGTTATAGTTTATATCTAGATGTTCCTCCAAAGCCTCATGGGTGGGGCTTTTGGGAGGTAATTGGATCGTGGGGGCATGATACTCATGGGTGGATTAGTGGACTGATGAGTTTAGGGTTAAGTGTGATGTGGAAGGTGAAGACTGGTTGGAGGAGGTAGGTGTGGCCTGGAAAGATCTATCTCCTCTCCTTCTTTAATCCTTCCCTGCTGCTTCCCGCCTGCCTTGCCATGAGCTCTTTGTCCTCTGAGATACTCCTCTGCCATGCTGCCCTGCCTTGGAGCCAGCTGACTGTGGACTGAAACCTCTACACACGTGAGGCAAGATAAAACTCTCCTCCTTTAACTTGTGGGTGTCAGGAATTTTGTCCAAGTGATGAGAAAATAACTAAGACATCCTGCATGATATTACCCTTGGCCTTGACATTACCAGTCATAGTCCTTCTGTAAACATTCCCTTTTCCCATCCTTTGTCCTTCTAATACCTTAATCTAACAATCCTGCAACCCCACTAATATTTGTAATCCCCTTATCCATCTCTGGCTACTGTCCCTGTGATCCTGATGCCCTGCTCTTTTTCTTCTTTTTGCTCTTTATAGTCTATGCTCAGTGAGGTGCCATAGCTGTTCTTTGCAACTGCTCCCCACTGTCTGCCTTGTTTTGCTCCTTTGGCAAAATAAACCTGTTTTAATTCCACTGTCTCTCTGCAACCCAATGTAGCTGCTCCCTCCCTGCCTTCAGGTCTTCACTGCAGAAGTACTCTGTCAGATGAGTCCACTGGTCACCCTGTCCAGCCTTTCACTGTCTATCCCTTGGCATTTTATTTTCTTCTTTACTGTTTTAAATTTTCCCAGAAATTGTGATTATTTAAGACATTGCAATACATATTATGCATTTATCTTAGAATATTACCTACCACGTCCCCCATGTCCAGACTGTAGCTTGGCACACGGTAGGCACACAAATACTTGTGGAGTGCATATCGCTTCTGGATTTGTTGGGAGACTTGAAGTTGGAAACCAGGGAGGAAAGTAGTTGAAGGGAAATGACTCTTGAGTATAAGAAACCATTGCATCATATCACTGAGCACAACAGATGATCTGGTTCAGCATGCTGTGTTTAGAAGGCCCCGGGAGCACCCTCAGCATGGGTAGCTTCCTGCTGCTGACCTTGCTCCCGAGGTCTCCCAGTACCCCACCACAAACTTGCTAATCTTTGAGGTCATCTGCACATTTTTGCTTCCTGGGGTGACTGTTATTCTCCATAATTCCTGGCCATGATCTATGCACTGTAGGGTACACATAGCTTGGCCTGTTCTCCCACCTCTCAGGCTATGCCTGAAGGACTTTTTTCATAACCAAATAGGCACCTTAAGTCATGGCAGCTAAGAGGACACTTTTCTCCCCAGGAGGACAAGCCCTCTTCTCACACTCAGTGTGAACCAGTGCCCCTGGTAGGAGCACAGGGTGAGTAAGATATGGCTGCCTGTGAGAAGCTGAGCCATGTGCTACAGAAAGGCATGTAAGCAGAATTACAGAGAAATCAGACACATGTTATAGGAGCAGCTGTACACAGGACACATGAGGGGACAACTACTCTGAGCATTTAGGGAAGGTATGAAGTGAGTTCTGAAAGGCAGCTAATGCTTAGTTTTTCAAGAAATGTATTATAGTAAGAGATACATTGCCATTAATTCCCTTCAAAATACCCACTTTTGCTTTGAACACATTTGTACCATCACTGCTGTCACTTGCCAAAGCAATTCTGGAAGTTCTGTTTTATGTCTTTAGTTGCACTATCATAGATGCCTTGATGTCCTGAATCAATTCAAAACATTTACCACTCGTGGTCCTTCTGACTTTGGGAATGAGCCAGAAGTCACACAGTGCCAGATCCAGTTAATAAGGTGGGGGGAACACACTGTACTATTTTCATGAGCTGCCTTTGCATTAGATGGCACTTGACCTCAGCATTCACCCTACCTTAGTTTGCACCTTGTGAAGACACTCACGACAGAGGACTTTCAGAACTGCTTCAGAAAGTGGTAATACGATGGGATAAGCATTTGAAGGGAGGGGGAGAATTTTAAGGGGGATTAATGTTGGCATGCTTTTTACTATAATACTTCTTTAAAAATCTAAACATTCACTATATATTTTCATCATACATCATAGTCTTGTAGAAAGACTTTACCAAAGGTAAGAGTCGAACTGCTCTGTAATGAGCCAAAACTAGCCAAGCAGAGGAAAGGTTCTGAGAAGTGAGTGTTGTGGCCAAAAGACCATGTGGAAAAGCACAGGAATGTGAAAGAGGGTGCAGGGTGCTGGGGGCAGGAATAGCACACCCAGCACCACAAGGACCAGTGACCTCAGGCTGGGGAAGTAGCGGGAATCAGAATGCAAAGAGCGTCCGTCCCACGCCCTGCCAGTGAGTGCAGACTTGCCACTAACGGCTGCAGGTGATAAATACTTCTACTGAAAGAAGTGGCATAATCCATTTGGGGAGTTTATTTAGTGTTGATCATTAATCCCAGCTATCTTATATTTTACATGAAAAATGCTGTTTTATTATTTCTTAAATACCACAGGGGTTAATATTAATAGTTTTGGAAATGAATCTTAATTTCAATACCCAATATGCCAAGGAAGTTCTCAAAGTGTGGTCCAGGAAAGCCTGGTAGCTGAATCCCCAGGTCTCTCCCTTCCTCTGTGGTCTCTAGGCTCTCTCCTCAGTGGAGGGAGGAGCCCTGAAAAAAGTAGGATCACTAGGGGCACCATATAACTTATGAGTACTAAAAATTAAGGGCCACTATGCTATGCTTCCTTGGGAATATCATGACACTAAAGAGATAATTTACTGTGATGTGAACAATTTGATGTGAACCAGTGTTATTGATGAAGTCTGTTACTTATAACATGCAGCAAAAAAAATCTCAAATGAGTACATGATACATTTTAAAAAACAAGTTCAGAGTATCAGATTCTCTTCTTATCCTTTATGGAGAGCTATAGCCATAATGTATTGGCTCACGCCCAACCCCACTCCAATTGTTAAATAGCACCCACTGTCTGCCAGCTATGGAGAAGATGTTTTGCATAGTCGGAAACTACTTCAGCCAGAAATCGAATCTGAGCCCAGTTCAAGCACAATGCATTCTTCTTTCCTGTGATGAGCTTCTATGACACACAGCCCACTCTCCAAGTGGGCTAGAGCTCTAGATGAAAAAGTTAACCATGTATATAGCACAGCCCTGTGCTTTAAAGTTTTCACACAGTATCCCCAAAATGTAGTTCATTCACGTGCCCTGGAGAAAATGAAAAGTTCCAGGCACCAGGTAAAATTTTGGAACAGCCCTGCAATGAGCATGGAATAGACCAGTGCTAAGGCCTCTCATGACTTCACGGTCCCGCCAGCAGCGCATGTAAGTTCAAGGGGCCTGGTGCCCTTACTTGTGTCTGCCAAGAATGATCAGCTTTAAGGTTTCTGCATCAAATGTCTCAATCATTTTTCTTTAAAAGTTTCCTATGTTTACTCTTTCTCTATTTTTTTTTCTACAGGAAAGTCAAAACTAAGTTTTCCAAATGAAAGAAAAATATCACTTAAGATGAATTTAGAAAGCTTATAAGTTTGAAGAAACAGTTAATAAACCATAGGGCTTTAAGTGTAAAGTTATAGAAAAGTTTCCATTTTTTGATGAACTTTTTTTTTTTTAATCGGTACCAGGGATCAAACTCATGACCACATGCTTGCAAGGCAGGCACTTATGCCATTGAGCTAAATCCCCAGCCCTGATGAACTTTTTATTATTCAGCATAAAAGGTGTCATTAATTTTGAGTTTTTGAAAAATGATTCTAGTTGCATTTTCTTTTTTTTTTTTTAGCAAAATAAAACATGCACATAGTAAAAAATATTAATAAAATACTGGCACAGTTAAAAGCTTAGGACAGAAACAGGATCCTTCTCCTTGGTGTATCTTTCCAAATTCCTGTCCATCAACCAATTTCAACTCTTGCAGCTATTTCTTCTGCTATTTCTTTACCTTAATATTTCTGAAAAAGGAACTCATAGGGTTTTTAAAAATTGCCAATTTTAATATGATTGTCTTGCAGTTTGGTACATGATTCACTACTCTCTTTTTCCTTAAATCTTCTCAAATAATCTTGAATTGTAATTTTTTGTTAAATCAATATGTATAAATTATGGAAATTTATGTTCACTCCTTAGTCATGCTTCCAATGTTTGTAAGTTTTCTTAGACACTTTATGGCTTTCTACTGTTACGCTTGTCGGACAACTTATCAACCCCTCTGTTTCCTTGGTGCCCTGTCTGGGCCCTCACCCTCTGCCTCTGACCTGGGCCAACTACGCATGGTCACCCTAAGGCTAGCACTGTGAGTTAGACCCTGTCTGCTGGATCCTGTATCTTTCCCTTTCTTGACCTAATTCCCTTGCTAGGGGGAGCAGGTCTTCCATGAATGTGCACCTGGATGGTATTTTTTTTTTTGATTCAGTATATATTTTTAAAAGTCCTTATGTTTCCTCCAACTTAATGTATCATTTGGCAAAGGGTAAAATCTAGATTGAAAATCAATGTGCTGTACAATCCTGAAACCACTGTTTCATAGTTCTCTTGTGGAAATGCTGTTGACACACCCAGTGTGACTTTGATTTCAAGCCTTTAGTGTGTGGTTTGCTGTCCTGGCTGTCATGGATTCTACAATCTTCTCTTTGTCTTCTGTGTTCCATGATGCTAGGAGAAGGTGTCTTGGTTGTGTGTACCTTTGAAAGGAGATCATTTAATATCCCTCTCAATCTGAAAAATTCACTTTAATCACTTCAGAAAATTGTTCTTTCTTTAAAATTTTTCTTCTCAGTATCTTTCATGTTTTTTTGTGGGGTACTTTTAATTTGAAGAGAAAAAAACATGTAAAGGGTAGAGAAAATACAGAATTTCAAAAAAAGATAAACAGTAAGAAATCACTAGTTGATAAATTACATATTGTCCTCTTAGAAATAGTTGTTCAAGTTACAAAATTAAAGCATACAAAGTAGATATTCAAACAGTGAGACTGTAAACAGCTATGCATGCATGAGTCTCTACATGTATTTCTATCCTTTCTGTATTAGAGTGAAAAACGAAACATAGCAAGACAAAACAAAACATATTCCTATAAAGACATGAAACCAAAAAGTTGTATAAAACTACAGTACAAGGTAATCTACAATGATTACTGTGTTGTTTCTTATTATATTCAATAGAATTGCCTATATTATCAGGCATAATTGAATAAATCAGTATAATTGAATATAGCAGTACATAACAATATTAGTAAAAATAAAATATTATAGAGAGTATAAAACTACAAAGGCAGGTAATAATCAAACTAGAGTGGATATTCTAGTAATTCTTGTCATCTTCAGTGCAGTTGCCTATAATCTCAGACTTGATACTATCAATCATAACAGCTTTGAATAAAATCTATCAATACAAAATGGCGATCCAACAAACCAGATTCGATTACGATCAGTCATGGTAAAACAGTGTAGGTTATACAGAGCTTTAGATTAAGTTAATAGGAAATTAAGGATGATTACCATACTATATCCTGTTATTTTTGGGATAACTATCTGCATCCTCAAATCTAGTACAGGTAGAATGACTGGAACAGAATATAATACATCTAAGCAGAGTACTGTGAGTAATGTGGGTTTTAAATTTTGGTGCATATTAACAAAATAGCGTATCAAGGCCATCTATGTTAGAGTTTCTAGTTATCCTTCTCTGCCTCATTTCTGCTATGCTATTTTTCTGCCTTTGTTTGTCTAGTTTTCTCCTTCATTTTACTGCCCGCCCCACTCATTGAGGCCTTTCTGCTACTGTTCCTAAAATCTTGGTATTTTTTTTTTCACCTCTCTAGAATGTCCTTCAGTATTCTCTGTAGGGTTGGATTGGTGGTCACAAACTCCCCCAGTTCCTCTTTGTCATGGAAGCCTCTTGTTTCTCCATTAATTTCTAGTGACAGCTTTGCAGGGTACATCAGTCTGGGCTGGAGATTATTTTCTTTCAGGGCTTGGAATAATTTGCTCCAAGCTCTTCTTGATCTGATGGTCTGTGTTGAGAAGTCAGCTGTGATTCTGATGGGCTTACCTTTATAAGTAATCTGTTTCTTTTCTCTGATGGCTTTTAATATTCTGTTTTTATATTGAATTTCTGGTATCTTGATTATTATATGTCTGGGTGTAGATCTGTTTTGGTTGTAGGTGGCTGGAGTTTTGTATGCCTCATGTAACCAAATGTTATTTTCTTTTCCCATGCTTGGGAAGTTTTCCTTAATTATTTCTGTGAATAGCCTTTGTAATTCACCTGTTTGTATTCCTGCTTCTTCGTTCACATTTCTTATTCTTAAATTATAGATTCTCTTGTCGTCTTCTAGCCTTTGTATTGTTACTGCCTGTTTCCTTGTTATTTTTAAGAGATCTTTCCTTTCATGATCACACATTGCAAACTTGTCTTCAAGTTTTGATAGTCCATCCTTAGTTTCTTTTAAGGAGTTTTGCCAGCTTTCAATGGAGTTTTTAATTTCCTGGTAGTCTCTTTGAATCTGCTTCATGTATTCTATATTTCTTTTATATTCTTTATTGAATGTTTCTCTCCTTTTTTTGTGCTCCTCCCTTCTTCCATCTATGTCTTCCTGAGAGATGCTTAGCATTTCTTTTATTACTCTACTCTTATCTTGCATTACCTGATTTAATATTTCAGTTCTGAGCTCATCTACAAGGTCCCGAAGATATCTCTTAATGTCTATTGAAGCCATGTCTGATGTTGCATGTTTGCTGCCCTTAGTCTCCCTTGTTTTTCTCTCTCCTGGATCAGTGCTCTCAGGGTTCTGCTCTGGGGGCCTCCTCTTGCCTCTTGCTCCTGTCATGGTCCCGGCTTCCTCCATACAGGTGTACAGTGGAGGTCCCAGCCCCCTTCCCTGTTGGCCACAGTTCCTCTGAAGCATGCTAGCAAGGGACCTCCACCCTCTCCTGCCTGCTCTTGTCACTGAGGTGTAAGCAGGGGCTGCAGATGCCTGCCCCTCCCCACCAGGCCAGCCAAACTTCAGGGGCTTTCACCAGATTAGTGAGTGCTAGGCATAGGAAGTTGAGTTGGGATGGCTTATTGGATCCCGGCCAGGGGCATGACCCAGTCCAAGCAAATCCCATGAATCTGCTCTGGGGAGGGAGTAACCAACTGAAGTCGCTGTCGCTCCCAGTTCAGGCTCTTTCTGCCCAATTCCAGCATGTCGCCCATTTGGTTGCAGCCTTTCCATGGAGGGGGGTCTCATTCCCAGCACTGAATGTGGATTAATGAAGGTCCCTTTGCTGGCTCTGCTCTCCATTGGTCTCACCAACCCCTGACTTCAGTGTGGCTGTGGCTGTGGCTCCTGTGGCAAGAACGAGTTTAGGTGGCTCTGCCAGGTGGCACAAATTTTCAAATTCAGGCCATTGCAAACTTGGCAGGTCACAGTGAAAACGCCATGTCCAGTAATTTTAGATATTCCAATTGTAGCCCTGAGAATGCATGTTTGATGAGCTTTTTTATGTTTTAATTTCTTCCTGTGTCAAGAGGATCCATCTCCCTCTGTCTGGATCTCTCCAGGATGTTTTATTTTGGCATATGAGTTGTTTCTTCTGGGAGGCTTTGTATTTTGTTGCTCACTGATCAGCCATGTTTAGCTCCTCTCTTTCATGTTTTGTTCTTTTGAAACTCTTGTTGGTCAAACACCCATCATCCTGGATTAATCTTCAAAGGTGCTTGGTTTTTTCCCTTATTGTTTACTTCTCCTCTTTGTGCTGTTTTCTGGAAAGAGTTTACCTTACACTATTTCAATCTAGTTTTTAATTGTAAGAGCATTATGACTCTCTTATTTATTGCCATCTAACAAATTATCCCTAAAATGTACATTTTAAAACAGCAGACATTGGTCCAGGATTTAGCTCAGTGGCATAAGTGCCTGCCTAGCAAGTACGAATTTGTGAGTTTGATCCCCAGTACCAAAAAATAAAATAAAATAAAATAAAATAAAACAGCAGACTTGATTAACTGAAATGACTTCTGAAGGTCAGGCTGACTGGGTAGTGTGGGACCCAGATTTCACAGAGCAGTCTGGGGGGCTTCAGTCATCAAAGCCCAGGCAGTGTTGGAAAACTGGTAAGCAGGACCACACATGCATGGGACTGTTGCCAGAGGCCTCAGTTTCTCAATACCTGGAACTCTCTAGAAGGCTGTTGGCACGACATCTGGCTTTCTCCATAGCAAGGAATCCGAGAAAGACCGCAGAAGCTACAAGATCTCTTTATGACCTCATCTCAGACATCACATGTTTTCACATTGGTTTCACTAGCCAAAGCTGACACAGTATGGAAAGGGATTTCATAACGGCCTGAATACTAGAGTGAGAGGTCACTAGTACCTGTCTACTGCAGCGGTGTATTGCAAGTTCACTGTGTATTTGTAGCCCCTTTCTCTTCTATGTGTGTCCACTTTTCTGGAGTCTCCTCTTTTGGAAATTCTCCAGCACTGCAATTCAAACAGGTTAAAATTGAACTTCTTCACTCAGACCCCAGATTATTATTCACATAATTCCTAGCACTACCATCAGCTACTAGGTTCAGTTCAGCAACCTGTGGCATCTGCCCTTTCCACTACATTGCGTTCCCATTCTTTTTACTTTCCAGGAATATTTATCCTGTTTTTGAGTTTTTCTTTTCTCTCTTTATATTTTATCTTTTATCAGAGGAAAAGAAATATGCTGGCACTCACAATTTATGGATCCTTCTGACTCAAAGAGTCCTCTTGCCACCCACCTTCCAAACATAAATTGACAGTTTTCTTCTGCTTATGTCTTTCTCACCTATTATTTTGGGCAGTTTTCTCTTTTTTGGGACAAAATGAGAACATACACAATGTAAAGGAGAAAATGGCTCATGGTTTCAGAGGGTTCAGTCCATGGCTTTCTCCAAGGCAAGAAAGTCATGACTGAAACACATGGTAGAGAGAAGCTGCTTCCTGGTAGGATACGGGAAAAGGACACTAGCAAGAGATACACCCTCTGAAGGCCCTTCCCCCTGTGGCCCATTCCTTCTGATTTGGCCCCACCTGGTAACTGCACATTCAGCTAACATACATGGCTCTATCCATAAATGCATTGAATGCCCCAGCATCCTATCAGCTCTCCAGAAGTCTCTTAATCCAGTCAAGCTGATAATTAAAATTAATTGACACACCTATTTTCATTACCTTATGGGTTGATTTTTTTAAAGATTCTTTATCTACCCTGGTATTCTATATTTCAAAATCAGAGGACAAATAAGGAAGTATTTAATAAACTATGTTTCTGGAATAACTCTTACCCGCACAAGCAAAACTGTTTTTCCTGGTCATTATTTAGAATGACACTGCTACATGAGCTGTGTCCATATTTTCAGGAGGATGCAGCACAACTTGTCCCTAGCATCTAAAAGCATCTGTTTGGAACATGGTCTTGTCTTAGAGATGGCCCTCAAGCATCTGGGCATTACTTCCTTCATGTTTATTAGTTAACAGTAATCAATAGATGTTTTCTGAAATGTGTTTCTGTTATTAAAAACAAAGATTTTAGCAATTTGTAGCAATTTTCACAAGCTGAACTATATAGAATTTTAGAAGATTAATATTTGTTCTTGACAATTGGTATATATTTAGCCAAGAAACAGCTTGTGAGAGCAGTATAAGGCATCTGTCTGCCTCCATATGGACAAGATCTAAGGTTGGCCATACCAGGAAGGTTTGTATCCAACAAAATAACAAGCATACTACAGAGAAGTCTAGAGAACTCTCAAGTAAATGGTTCAATTGTTGGTTAACAGGAAAGTGTCATCAACTGCTCCTTTTTTGATTATCTTATAAAGTAGAACAGGTAGGTTTTGCATACAAATCACACATCTTTAAAAAATATTTTCAATAACATTTTCTGAAAGAACCATTCCTAGTAGACAAACCTAAGGTGCCCCCAAATATCTCAACATATTTCTTCACTTGTCAACTTGCAGGTCAGATTTGCTGCTATTTGGAGCCTTTGTAGCAATTTTTGTGTTAAGAATTATTGGTTCCAAGAAAACATGTCAGTTCATTAGTCAGTTTTCCCATTGTTGGTACAAAATAGGGGATACTCACAATTTAAGGAGAAGTCTACTGTGGCTCATACTTTTAGAGGATTCAGTCCCTGGTCAGCTGACTTCTAGGTGGGAACATGTGGTAGAAGGGTATGTTGAAGTCAAGATGCTCAGTTCATGCCAGCCAAGAAGCAGAGCAAGGGAACAGAAAAAATGAAGGAACCAGGAAGCACATGTACTGGTAATGCCCAAGTACACAATACCTGACAGCCACAATTTATTGGAAGAAAAGTTTATTTGAGCTCACAGTTCAGGAGATTCAGTACTGGGGCAGAAGCATCATGGCAGAAAGGCACTGCACAGTTCACCGTGACCTGGAAACAGAGCAGGGGTAGAGTGCCTGGGAGGAATGGGCTAGGAACTGTGAATAGTACCCAAGGTCACACCACCACCACACACTCAGGAGTGTGCTTTAATAATCTTGTAGACAGTTTTAAGCCAATGAAATTGACAAATCACACCAACGTCCATGCCTTCATGACCCACTCAAACACATCCAGCAGTGTGCTTTACCACCCTTCCATGGCTTTCAAGCCAATTAAGTTGGCAATGAAGATTAACCAACACTTAACCCATTAGCACACAAGTCACTATAGGAGCTTAGCTCTCAGAGACAAAATTCATCAGCAATAGGTGAAAAAGTAAATAGCACCCAACAAGAAGAGCTAGAGGAGACAGGAGAAGGTAGTTGTGGCTGTTTTCTTGTGTCCCAGAGTCTTAACCTGTGCTGGCCAATGTAGGCTTCCCCACACCAAAGGGATGAGAAAAATAAGAATGGTTTAGAAAATTTTTATGAAGTAGAAACTAATTGCTTCTGTTTCAAAGGAGCAGATGATATTCTCGTGAGAATTTACTTGCTTTCTTTACGCATTCCTTTTGCGATAGAACACAATCATAGTGGTTAATAGATTCAGTGTTGCTTGGCAGATAGCAGAGTAGGTTGTGTTTGGACATGGTCATTGCCCTTAGAAAAATACAAACAAGACAAGCCTATGTCTGTCTCTACTAACTTTCTTTAAAATTTCACTTTTTTTGTGATGTTTGAAAAATTAGAACTTTTGAATTACATGATGTATTAGTTTCTTCTGATCTCCAAATTGCATTACCCACCTACCCCTACCCAACTTTGGACCAAAGTATAACTGGGAAAGGGGGATAAATAGAGGAAGGATAGAACAGAGGAAGTCCTCTCTGCTGTTCCAGGGAGCTTACTGGAGCTCAAAGCCAGTTCTCCTTTAAGTTTCCATCTTAATGCTTCAGACACAACTTTTATACTATCACAGAAGGAAAATGTAATCGACAGTTTATACCACAAATCAGCAAGCTTTTTCTGTAATATTAAATATCAGGCTTCATGAGCTAAGAAACAAAATTAAGGCTATTCCATAGATATGTGCATAGTGAGAGAGAAAAAAAATCCACAAAATTTTTATTGGTGAAATACAAACTTTACTTGTGGACACTGAAATTTGAAATTGATATAATATTCACATGCCTCCTGATTTTTTTCAACCACATAAGGCAAGATGGCCATTCTTAGCTCCTAAGTCACACAGAAATGAGAAGAGAACTGGATGTGGTCTGTGTGTTAGTTTGCCAGTCTCTGGTTTATACAGCACGTTTCATGAACTTCCATGTTATGTTTATCACTAAGTCTTTACAGCACATCGTCAGAGGTACAGTGACACTGTTCGGCCCAGGAAAAGGTGCATATTCACCCTCTTACAGTGTCTTGGAGGCCCCCAGAACCTGTTGATAAGAAATGTACCACAGTGGTTGAGAGCATGACTTTGTGTCAAGTCCCCAGGGTTCTGATTCAAGCTTGTTCTCACCATGGTCTCCTGGCCTCTTGATGTCTCAGTTTCCTCATCGATCAGATAGAATGAGGTGTGAATGAAACAGTACACAAGAAAGAGAGTTCTGAGCACAGCACTGTACACAGTTCTCAGAAACACTGGTATCATCACTGGTATTCTGACCAGTGTTCATTTCCTCTACCCATGCCCTCATCGAGGGAGGGGTCCTGTAGAAGTTTTGGAGACTTCTCAGTTCTTATGGATTTAAAACCTTTTGGGAGAAAAAGAAGAAGAACTTGGAATTGATGATTCTAGGTACAAACCACTGCCTGCAGAACATTTTTATATGGTTTATTCCCAAATGAGCTCTGATTGCCAGCTTTTTTGTCAGAGCCAGCAATTTGCATGCCCACCCTTACCCAGAAAATCAAAACGGGTGGCTGGTTTAGATTGTCTAGACTAGCAAGGGCTCCCTGGCCGGGAGCTGAAAGATGGAAAGTGGCAGCTGCAGTGAGATGTGTGCGATTCCCCAGTGTGGAGATGGCACTTCTGGGTGGGCCACAGGGGCCCTGCAGAAAGGCGCTCCTGGGTGTCCCTCTCTTTCCCTGCAGGGCAGGCTGCCAAGGCTCGCAGTCAGTCGGTGCTCAAGGCAGACGCGGGTGGAGGCAGCCCCGCAAAGGGTCTGTCTGGCACGGTTTGGCCTGGACTTGGTCAGCTCTTCTTTTCACACTAAACCTTTGCCTCGGGCAACTGGCTTGGCAGTGGCTGGCAGGGTCAATAGTCATAATGCAAAATCAACAGGCCTGCTCAGTGAGCTGTTAAGCAGCTGTGCATGGTGCCAGCTTCCCCTCCCACTGAACCAGGCCGGCCTGGGTGTGGGGGAGGAGAGAGGGGAGGCCACCTCTGCTTCCCAAGCAAGCTCAGGAGTGGGACATAGTGTGTCCTGCATGGTAGAAAAGGGGAAATGACCATGGGTATTTTGGAAATTATTTTCTGGACTATAACTGAACAATGAAAATGTATGTACTTAACTGTACATGGTGATGCATGGCTGCAATCCCAGCTACTAGGGAGGATGAGGCAGGAGGATCACATGTTTGAGACCAGGATGGACAATTAGAGAGATCTTGACTCAGAATAAAATTTAAAAGGCTGGGGATGTGGTTCAGTGATCAAACATTTGCCTAGCATGTGCAGGGACCTGGGCTCAATCCCCTGAAAAAAGTATTTTGTGTGTAATTAGATCCTTTATTTGTTTTTGTTTGTTTGTTTGTTTGTTTTGTTTTATTTTTTTGGTACCGGGGATTGAACTCATGACCTCACATGTGCCAGGCAGGCACTTTTGCCGCTGAGCTAAATCCCCAGCCTAGACCCTTTATTTGTTTTAAGAGTAAAAAGATGATTTTGTACTGCATGCAGTGTTGGAGAGATGTAAGACACTTTTCCTCCTTGCAGATTAGTGCTAGTGCTAAACTCTCAGTTAGTAAGCAATGTTAAGTGAATAGATTACTAACAGCTCCCGGTGACAGACCTTCGTTAGTATCCCAGGCACAGTACTGTTCTTCCAAGCACCCTTCCTGTAATAACCAACTAGACTCCCTTTCACAAATATGCGAATGGAGGCAGTAGCAATGGCTTAATTTAAAGTCACACCAGGGATTTGGCAGGGCTGGGACTTAGACTTAGGAAATCTGCTTCCAGAGCCAGTGCCCTTCACACACACACCCCCCCCCCCCCCGCATGCTGCCCATCACGGCATGTGATGCGCAGGGATACCTGGGGGATGTGTGGGTGGGAGGTGGGTGACATGAGGGCGATGCCTGGTGATACGTGGGCGCGACGGGAGTTGAGATGAAGAGCACCAGGGCTGGGAGGTCTCACTTCCCTTGCATCCTATGTTTGATGTGGCACCTGTCGTTTAAAAGCACCAAGTACTATGGGGCTCTCTAAGCAGTACTTTATTAAACAATACACATTGCAGTGCCCGTGCTCATCATACTTAATCAACGATCTCACTTTAAGAATACTATCAACAAATACAAGTTAGTTCACTTATAGTGTGATGAAAATAATTTCCAAGACTTTCCTGGTTCTTTGACAGAAGGAAATATGTGGGAGGAACATGGCTAGTTCAGGATGACCAAAGAAATGACATGGCCAGAACATGGCAGGGCAGGCTGACCACACATGTGTGTCTTTTGGCATTGGACCTTGAAGAGAGAGAGAGAGCAGGCCCCCACTGCCAAAGTCCACAGAATGCACAGCAGTCTGCAGGTGGCCTTTGACAGCATCTCAACTCCTCACAAAAATACTGCAAGGCCAGGGCTGGGGCCGGGGATGTAGCTCAGCAGGGCAGTGCTTGCCTGGCAAGCACAAGGTCATGAGTTTGATTCCCAGTACAAACAAACAAACAAAAATACTGCAAGGCAACTTGACAGAATTAACTAATCTATCCAAAGCTCCAAAGCTAGGAGTAGATCTTACACGAATGGATCCATACACCATATACATGTGACCTGTGATTTCTGGACTTATAAACCCTTCTTAGCCTCTCCACATTGAAAGTTTATTTTTTATCCTAATTGAAGCCATTCAAAATGAATGCAACAATGAAGAGAATGATTCTCAAAGGTCAACTATTTAATATTTGAAAGTGCTAAAACATCGTATAACCTTGGATCACTTCTGAATTTCAAGATGCAGAGAAGCCACAATATCATTAAGAGCTTCCTTTTCATGATAAATGATTTCTTATTCCATTAAGGTACATGATAAGGAAACTAAGCAATATTTTATTGTTGGAAAAGAAGTCATAAAAATGTTGCTTTAGAAATATCCATCAGCTATGTTTGCTTAATAGTGGCCTATGGCCATACTGATTTTTAAGTGATTTTGCATTTTAATAGTAGCTAATGAATTATATGCCACTAAAGTATTCAGTGTTTCAAAAATGGGTCCATGAAAGTGGATAAAAATCAGTGTAAATAAAAATGCAGTCCTTATATCTTTTAGTCAAATAATTTATTTGAATATTGACTTATTAAAACATAATTTTCCAAATTAAAAAATTTATTGGAAGAAAGACAGCAGAATAAAAAGAATTTACTATCTTCAATTTTGAGCCTCTGCTATCACCATTCAAAATCACTGAAGTGCCTGATTTCAGGAGGCCTGGAGCCAGGCGGCGGTAACACCCCAGGCGGGGCTTGTTTCTAGACCAGCAGCTGAACAACTGGCAGGGAGCTGCCCTGACCATAATTTTGAGTTCATTCAATCAAGAGCAGCATCAACATGTCAGCAAAATTGTCACATACTCTGAAGTCCTCGTCAGCCCAATTATACACATGCACAGGCAGCCCATGCCTTGCCAGTTTAACTGAGAATTAAAGCTGGAACAATTTGGGAGCAGTTGTGCTAACCCTACCATGGAAGGTAGCTGTGGCTCTGGTCATGCATCTCACCAACAGAGTGGCCACATGCACATGGTTGACGAGATGGCTGCATAGAGAACAGGGTATGGCAGTCCATCAGGTGATGACCTTCCCCTTAACCAACTGCTGGATGGACTCAAACTGCCCATGCTTCCCATGCCAGAGGCCAGCTAACTCCTGAGTCTTCTCCTAGCACCCCAGCAAGAGCCCATCTCACTACCACACTTTATGATTGCTAACATGTGGTTTTTCCTACTATAATTTCTCCCAGTTGCACTTGTTATCAGAACAAAATAATTTAATTAAACATCAATGACAACTGGATTAAAAATGAAAGCATAAAAACCGTTTCTGTAAACACAAGGTTGATAAAAACTAAACTGAAAGAAGATTGCTGCACCAGTAGATGTGACTAAGATTAGCATTTGAAACACTAGAGAAAAATATGGTTTAATGTCAAGAAAGATTCAACACTCAGGTACTTGCACAAGGACATTCTTTAAGCGGTTGGCCTCTTTCAAGGACACTCACACTGGAAATGTTAAGGGCGGTGCATTGTGGGTGCAGTGAGTGGTCTACTGGATCTCTATACAGCGGACCCATCCCACAGAATTCCCACCGTTCCCTGGTCCTGTGTCTCAGGTTGAAGATTAATGTCCATTAATGTGTTTTAAATTAAAATAAAGTGTCTAGTGTTCATGCATCTGTTTGTATTTGGCTTGGGGCTTTTTTTTTTTTGAGGGGGTTGGTTTGGTTTTGGTTTTTTGACACAGGGTCTAACTATGTAGTCCATGCTGACCTTGGGCTCGAGATCTTCCTGCCCCAGTCTCCTCGGGGCTGGGATTACGAGCAAACACTAGCACACCTGGCTTGCTTGTTTTGTTTCTTCTTTTTATCTGACTTTTTCAACTGTATAACCAGATGGTACTGCATAATCCAACAGGGCTTCTATTTTAATGTGAAAATAAACAAAATACAATAAAAGCCTAAGATCAAAATTGAGGGACAGTAATGAAAAAAGCCTAGGATATACTGTGTATATGTGACAGAAAAGGAGAGTCAAGTGCCCGGGGACAGGGTGATAGGAAGCCACACCCCAGGTAAAGAAGGGACCTCCTGGAAACCGTGAACACACACTTGGCTTCTGATGCCAATCAGTGGGTCCTAAGTGTTCTTCAAACCGTGAGAGCCACTTGTCAAGACTTCATGGATTAAATACAGGTTGCACACATTCATCAAGGTGCAAAATCAAACGCGTGCTGCACATTAAACAGCTTTTCCTTTTCTATAGTCAGTAAGGACCCTGTGTAAAACTACTGATCAAAAGCAGTCATCTGAAATTGCAGCAGTATCGAATTGTGAATTTTAAGAATAATGCTGTACTTGGATAAGAATCTACCCTTCTTAGGGGGAGGTGCATACAGAAGTATTAGAGGCTGTCTACAGTTTACTTATGCATAACTTGGCAAAAATGTGTGAGTGCATGTGTGTGAGTGTGTACAGAGAGAGAGAAGGAGAAATGGAGTGGGTGGGATAAATATCTACAGTTTGTCAACCTAAATACAGGGTATATGAATATTTATTGTGCTGTTTCCAAGACTTCAATTCTTCTAAGTTACTACGTTTTCTTCTAAGGATTTACAGATTTTCTTAGAAAATGGTTTTCATCAAAGAAATTAATAAGTAATTAGTCTAGTGTTGATTTTAATGGATTAAACTAGCCAAAGCCTCTTGTTTTATCCTTTGCTATTCCTATCTTAATCATCAATTCATAGATAGAATGTACTTGAGTCATGACAACCCAAGAATAGCCATACAATTCATAACGCCTTGAAATTCCAAGTCCAAGTTGAATGCAAATTACCAACCATCAGGCACAAGCATCTGTTAAACACCTATTATATGGCAGGAGAGTGATGCAAACAAGACTATTGTTTCTCCTCTCCTCTCTTTGGTAAAAGCCTGAAGGCACAGCTGCAAATATTCCATGAGCCTGGAGAAGAAAGGGGACCAGATTTAGCCTGGAGCAAATCAGCAAACAATTTTTTTGAGTTAAGATTGAAAGACTTTAATGATGAAGGACAAATATGACTCTTGTTCCCAAGAAATAAAGTTTGGCCCTTTGCCACCTGGGGTTAGAAGACCATGGATCTTTCTCTCCTTTCTCTGGCCTCCGGGTGCTCAGAGTTCAGGTGCCGTGTGGCATCCTGGAGTCTGAAGAATCAGAGATGCTCACTGTCTGTTTGCAAGTTGGGGCTTCGTGCACCTTGGTGCACCAAGCCCTGGCCAGCTTGAGTTGTGTGCCCTGGGCATGGCGGCCTTATTGTGAGCTTGGGCTCTCCTTCTGATGTGCAGAAGTGGCACCATGGTCCCTCGCTCAGCACCAACAAGAAGGAAGGGTACTCACACATCCACCAACACAAGCCCGCAGGGGTTATTCACTGGGGTAATGCTGTCGGCCATTGGACTTAATGAACCTGGCTTAACTATTCCACAGGCTGTCTTCAGGCAGCCTTGGTTTCAGTCCAGGGATAAAAGCATCTCCAGGGTAAGGGAATCTGCTGCCACAGGGCCCTCCGTTGTGTGTTCTTAAGTGTGTGACACAGGGAACATAGAAATTAAAAAAAAAAATAGACCAGGTTAACATAAGTAAGTCATAATATGGCTGAATGACCCCACGCAATTGGCAGGAAAATTGGAAGGATTAGTCTTCTACAAATACCAATAACTGGCACTGGGGAAAACTATACTTTCCTTTTTACTGTAGTACTTTCCATGCATACAGATTAAAATGTGCACAAATGTGATGAGGGTCAATGGTGAGTGTCCAAAAATCTACATGTGTTCCCTTCCATGAGTGACTGAAAAACCATTGTCCTGCTCTAAGGAAATATATTCAATTAATAGTTGGGGATAGTTTTTGCACAAACAGGATTCCCTATTTATTTATGTTTTATTTTTTAGTACCAGGAATTGAACTCACAATCTCACACTTGCCAGGCAAGTGCTGTGTCACTGAGCTATTTCCCTGGTCCCAGAATTCCCTATTTTAGGAATATCTCCAGCATTTTTTTAAATTTCCAGACCAACCAGCCAGCTACCTCCTTGGACTTGTTCTGCCTCTACCATGAATTAATAGTTTTCCCTCCCTCAGGACAGCAAGCTAACATTCTGTTAATTTTAACCTGAAGAAATAAAATCAGGAAAAGGGTTAATGTATAACCAAAGAATGTATCATGTATGTCAAAACACATTGAATCCACGATTTATAACTATTTTACTCTTTGTTCTTCTCCTGACAGATGCAAAATTTTAAAGGTTGAGCTTCACTAGGGCTGGTGCGTGATAAGCAAGGGGGATAGAGACTGTCAGTGTGTCCCGGCGACTGGTTAGATGGGTAAGAGTCCTGGAGCCACTGCCAGACAAAGAGCTAAGAATTTGCCAAGAGTAGGCCGCGTCCAAAGGTCCAGCCAATTACTTTTCTGGGGAGAATGAAAAGCTAACTTTGTCGTTTTCTATAAATTACCTAAATTTCCTAAGTATAACCAGTGGTGTGCACACAGCTGCCGTTTCTCCTACAAGACGGCACCCTCTTACTTTCGGGCCCTGCTTCTACTGATGCCTTGCTGCCACCTCGCCGCCACGCCCGGCACTCAGGGGACAGACAGGTCTGTTTGCTGCTGCCCTCTCAGTTGGATCTATGAAGCTGTCTTAGAATAAACCCTTCCTGTTTCCCTCTTCCTAGGGCTGTGCCTGTTCGGACAAAGGCCAGTGTGTCTGCAGCGGGACCAAAGGCGAGAAGGTAACAGCCAAATTTAACTGATTTTCTCACTGCCCGTATCATCAAAGGGTCACTCTCTTCTTCCGCCCGCCGCAGAAAGATCATCAGTATGTTGCCCATTCCCCAAATCCAATCTTAATTGCATATAAATTCAAACAAACAAGCCTTCCCTCCCCCCCCAAAAAAAGAAAAAAAAAACGGGGTTTGGGAGCCACTTCTAGGAAACCTCAGATACCTTAATACTGGTAGTTAGATTGTTAACTCTCTTGGTTTGTGGAGAATCAGTAGCAAGTTAGCAGAAAACCAAAACTTGTAAAAAGCTTCCATGTATAAATACACACTATTTACAGGGTTGACAAGCATGAGGGAAGAAAACAAGGTGATTTGTTTTTGACATAAAATAAACATTGAAACCCCTGAGTGTTGTCACAACGTATTGGTGCACGATCTCCCCCTGGTGGAAGCGCGCTGCAGCTGCATGCTAGTTGAACCCAAATTCAGCAGAGGAAAATAGAAGTAGCTCCATTGCAGAATTCCAGAAAAACAGGAATGCTGTGAAATCTCATTAATTCGCTCCATTAACTTGCAATTTGTGATAATAAAGACAGGGGCAGAACTAAAGTTGTTCTTTGTTCACAGAACGCTTTCCTCAGGGACACTAATTGTTTAACAATACTGAAAGATGTCTATAAAATATTTTATGAAAATATATTTTAAGTGCTTTAGATGAAATGATTTACATATAAGTTATATGCTAACTGTAACTACTATTGTTTTATCTATTTTAAGTTATTTTATAATTCATGGGTAGTTTGACTTAGGTGCTTTCCTGAAGCTATGAATGCAATCTTGCATTTAAGCATTTTTTGTCTGTCTACTATTTGTACTTCTAGACTATGAAAAAAATATCTAGGTGGTGATGGGCTTTAGCAAACTTTTTTGCTCTCTTCTTACTAGGTGTGTGTATTCATATGCGCAAATGTAAAATAGCTGACTTGATTGTTTTTCCAGTCGTATAATGAAATCACACACCAGTCCTCTCTAAGGTCCAGGAGAAATCCAAGGATCCATATCCATGAGAAGATGATTCACTGGGGGAATGTTGTCAGCCATTGGACCTAATGAACTTGGCCTCACTATTCTGAGGACTTTCCCTTAGTACCATCTGACTCCCTCTAAAATTTTTTTAGCTCGTACTTCTGACTATGCTACCTTCGAAATATCTCCTGTATCATGTACATAGATAACAGATTGAATTACTAATTCTTATGCAATCAAGAAAGGTCTAAACCTCATAACCTGCCTGGTAGTGTTAAGTGACACTCAAAAAACACGCTAGTGAGTTGCCCGCATGGTCCATCCCTCACTGAGCATACTCCACTACTTTGATTTTTCTAATTGGCCTTTCCCTTCATTTCCTCATTCCTTCTGCTTAATCTCTGCCCTGCATAGCTCTACTACTTTGGGGAAGTTAAACCTCTACAACCCCAAGGAAAGTACTCAAACCTACAGATGCATCAAACCCACACACTCACTGCAGAGTGCTGATGAATATTTTCTTAATCCAAGAAAAATCTGCAAACTATCGTTTTGCAGTCAGTAAAGTTGAGATTGCAGTGGTCATGGGTGTGTTTGTTGTTGGAGAGCTGCTGCTCTGTGTGTTTCTCATCTGTTTTTTTTTTTTTTTTTTTGGTTGTAACAGGGGGAGAAAGGCTTTCCTGGACCCCCTGGTTCTCCAGGCCAGAAAGGATTCCCAGGTCCTGAAGGCCTGCCTGGACCACAAGGACCCAAGGTAAGCTTGAAAAACTCTGGTACTCATCAAACCCATCTTCATGCTGAGAGCCCAGAGACAGTGCCATGTGGTCGCTCACTAGCGGATGCATGAAAAATTCCTGCTCTTCAGTCTTAGCTGAACCCTCACTGTCCTGTTCAAGATGACTACAAGTGATCACTATTATCTTCAAGTCCCTTCCTCAACCACCTCTCCTTGCCTCCTCTCATACCCAGTTCTACACCTGCATCTGTCCTGTCTTGCTTTCTGTAGGAGGAGAGAGGTCTTTTCACCTTTCATTCAAGACCTATCCATCCATCCACCTGCACCCGTTCCCTGGGATTCCCGTGAGGCCTTTATTTCAGAATGTGTGTCCTCTTTCATCGTGCATTCCAACTTAGACTTTGAGACTGGCTTTCTTCTTTCACAGCTATACATGAAAATATTTTACCACTCAAGCGCCAGGCGCCCTGTGGATTTGTTGGGTCCTGTAGCCAAATATTGCCCTATCCTCCCTGTCTTTCCTTTGCATCTTGCTTCTTGAAGGAATAAAAATGCTGTCATTTCTCTTATTTCTTAGCCAATAATTTGCCTTCTGTCTCTCCCCTCTGAAAACATCCTCACGGAAGTCACCGTTGACCACCATTAATTGGTACTTTGGTGTCTTTTTCTGACTTGAGCTTCTTGCATTGTTCCAGATTATGTGGCTCACTCTCTTCTCCTTGACACGTTTGTCTGTCTTCTTTTGAAACACTGTTTTCCCTAATTCACCTCCTGTCTTCTCATCCGTTCTTTCCTTCTTAGGGTCCTCTTTGCCTGGTCCCTTAAACATTGAGCTTCTAAGGTTCTTACCAGAGCCTGCTACCCTTCACACAACTTTATTCTAAAGTCTGTGATTGCTGGGGATTTAGCTCAGTGGCATAGGCGCCTGTCTGGCAAGTGCAAGGTTGTGAGTTCAATCCCCAGTACAAAAAAAAAAAAAAGTAAAATAAAATCTGTGATCCACAAAGGGCTTTGTTTCAATAAATACCTGAGAGGATTTACTAAATAACTGCATGACCTCTGGATATGCTGATTATCCTTTCCTACTGAGGACATTAGCTGGACTTAAGTCTGGACTCTCACGCATACACATTCATCCCCTGGTTTCCAGGAGGTTATGAGCCAACTGATAAGTTATGTGGTCTTTATAAAATTCCATGCTGTATCAGAATATGTATTAACATAATGCACATAATATTTAAATGATAATCAAAGCCAACATATTGCATATTTAGTTTGTGGCAGAAACTGGGCCATTCGTTCTCCACTATGTCTCATCTGCTCCTCAGATTGGCCCTGTAAGTTCCTACTGTAACTGCATTTCATGGCTAAGAAAACTGGCAGGGTACTAAAATAATTTGTCCTGGATCACACAGCTAATAGGTACCAAAATCAGAATTCAAAACTTGCTTTATATTATGTGGGTTTTCTTCACACACTACATAATTCCGTAGCTGGACACCACCAGCTGGGTATCCTACTACTGGGTTATAAATGACACTGGTACCGGGAGTTAGAGCAGACACCATAGATTAAGAGTTCAGCCTTGTAAGACTGCACAGCCCACCCCACTTTGGATGCCAGTCATTAGTAGTGGTCCCCAGCTTATCCACTCTTCTTTGCAACTTGAGTACAAATTAGAGTTCTCAGGACTTCAGGCTTGACAGCTATCACAGCTCATAGAACTCAAGGAAACACTTGCTTATGTTTACCACTTGATGAGAAGAACACATATGAACTTGTGGCTAAAGAGGTATCATCTAGGGGGAGATCTGAACAAGACCCAGGTTCGGGAGGTTGTGACCCATGGAGTCAGCATGTGTCACTCTTCTGGCCCACAAGTATTCACCAGCCCAGAAATTCTGAGATCTGCGTGACTTAGGGATTCTTAGTGAGGCTTCCTCGCAAAGATATGATCAATTACTAACTCAGCCTCCAGCCCCTCACTGCTCACAGAAGGGTGGGGATGAAGCAGAAAGCCCCAAGCTTCCGAGCATGGTTGGTTCTTTCCTGTGAGTGGCTTCTACCCAGGAACCCAACAGTCACCTTGTTTGAATGGAAGCTGTTTCTAACCCCCAGAAAATTGCAAACAATTTAGAGATTCTGTGTCAGTAACTAGAATCGAAGACTATATTATAACAAAACATATTTGCCACAACCTTGTCATTCAAGAAACAAGAATTTTATGAGCCCTGTATGAGCAATTTAGGGCAAAGATCAAATGTAAATATGTCTTATACCACATGTCCAATGCTAGAATAAAACTGTTGAAACCAGGAAACTAAGTCCACACTTACAATGTACAGTAAAAATGCAAAAGGTGTGTGTGTGTTTGGGGGGAGTTCTCCCATTTCCATGTCTGTCATATTCAGGCACATATTGTCTTTGCCTGCTGCTTTTGAAAAGTCGTTCAGATTCTGCAAAGAGTCTGAAAATTTCATTGATTCTTCTGGAGTTTGGGCTGGCATTGGCTTCCACTTCCTTGGGGGAATACGCTCACCACTTCACACACAGACTGAGATCAGCCGCCTTTTCCTCCTACTCTGTATCTTACTCTGCTTGTTCGCTGTCTTTAGAGATGCCAGCAGCCAGCTAAAATAGTCATTAACACATGGTGCTTGGATGGCTTCTTGATGTTCAAGTGTTCCATAAAATCAACTCAAAACCTGTGTCATGTTGCCATAAACTTCATATTTTAAAACCTAGTGTTTAGATATGTATAGCTGCGAATGAAAATTCAACCAACCACAAACAATTAGAGCATATTAAAGCTTTATTGAAAAGAGTTTTCAGATTTATAAGCTTCCTTGTTTAATTTTCAACAAAGCCTACATGAGAAAATTTACAGGGTAACCCGCAAGTCGTTCATGCCTTCTGCGTAACTCAGCTGCCTGCCAGAGAAAGAGACCAGCCTTGAGCGTGGCTGTGTGGCCAGGAATTCCACCTCACACAGGAGAGGCTGAACTTGGCCTTGACAGTCCACTGTCAGAAGACTCTGTAACACTCTTTTCTCTAATTATCAAAAATACCAAAACACACTGAAACTCTGGAATGATGCCCTGCAGTTTTGGACAATGTAAATTTCATAGCAAATGGCTTAGTTAAAATATTGTGCATTTAAGGTTATTCTCAGAAATGGGAACTCAAACCTGTATTATGTACCCAGAACAAGTGTATCACTGGTTTGGGAAGTCCATACTTCATTATTTATTTACTTGTGTATGTCAGGCATACAGTGTTTTAGTAATGAAGTATTTCTGCATGGAAATATTGATCGTTATTCTCATCTGCCATCATAATTGGGGCATTCATCCTTCTCAGGACCCAACAGCTGGTTGGCTGGTGCAGGGCTTTGTGGAATTTAATGTGCAAGAGAATCAGCAAAGAATAGTGTTAGAAATGCAGATTCTAAATCAATGGGTGTTGGTGGATTAGCAAGACTGGGAGAAAGAGAAGGTGGGTGTCTAAGAGTCCACATTTCTAACAAGCCCCCACATACTGTTGATGTTGCAAGTCCCAAACTCACTTTAGGTAGCAAGCATTTGATCTGTGTGTCTGGGTGTGTGTGTGTGTGGCAGTGTATGTGCACAAGCTTATATGTGCTGTAGAGCAAATCCAAAGACTTCCACATGCTAAGCAAGCCCTCTACCACTGAGCTGCCTTCCCAGCCCTGGAATACATTTTTTGTAAGATGAAACAAGTGAACAAATGAGCCTTATTTACAATGAAATAGCCACAAAAGCAAAACAACTTGGCATGTGACTAAGATAATGTTTGGGTTTCTGAGTGCCATGAGTTTACACAGTGCTTACCTGTTCTCTTTTCCCTTGGATCTAGGGCTCTCCAGGATTTCCAGGATTCACTGGTCCCAAAGGTATAAGGGTTAGTAGTCCATCCAGTCCATCCTGATTGTATGGTGAACATTCTTCTTTTAAAAAGCTCAACTCTGCAGTCTACAGGTTATGCAAATTTCAGAAAGAAGTAAGTATATGAGTATGGTTCCATGAATGAAGTTCAAGAGCAGGTAAAACTAATCGATGGTAGATGAAGTCAAAATAGCGGTCCTCACCTTAGGGGCAGGTGTCATGATGGGAGGGCCATGAAGGGGGCTTCCTGAGTGATGGGTTTGCTATTTTGTTTTGCATTGGTGGTGACTCAAAAGTGTGCACAAGTATTCATTAATCTGCTCATAGAAGGTGCAAATATTTTGTTATATGCAAGACATACCTTAAAAATATATCCTTCAAAGCCAAAATCAACCTTCACAACATCTTCTTAAAAGCTCTAGAAATGTCTAATGTACAAGAGATTTTCAAACTGTTTGTTTTTCTAATCATTTCTACATATTCCCAATCACAGTTGCAGGAAGAAATTATTGCCGTGGAAAGAACTGCATGGATAGAGGGTGAACATTTCTTTAAACTGTTTTTCCTAACCCCCTCCTCTTTTCTATGACTTTAGGGAATAACTGGATTACCAGGATTTTCAGGTCCTCCTGGACTTCCAGTAAGTAATGGGGGGAAAAAATTGTGACTGGAAAAATTAAAAGTAAGCTCATCGTAATGTAGAGATGAAAACAGTAGCACAAAGAAATATGTTACTTTGGAACATGTGCTCCAGGAAGAAAATAGCAAATTAGTCTTGAATAATAGAGTAGAATATAGATTCGTATGACATACGAGTTAGATCATATCTCCTGAAATACAAGCAGAGTAGAATGAATAGAATGGAATCATTTTGTTTAATAGCATAGAATAATAAAATAGTTACCTCTATACACACTTCCGTCTTCTTTTTTTCTTTGCTTTCTCCCCAGCTTATAGCAGCATGTCAGGGGACTTTGTTTTTCTTTGCTTTATGTAAAATATCCACGTCTCACTTGATCATTTTCATTTCAATTCGTCTGTTTGGTTTGCGGTTTGTTATTAAGTTACATTTAAAGCCAAAACTTAGATTTGCTATTTAAATACCTTTTATGTTTCAGTAGCAATTTAAATAAATTCATATATTCCCTTGGTTCCTCCACTGGTTTTTCTGGTCCCCAGCCTTGTAAGTTTTGCCAGGTCTTTGAGACTTGCTCTCTTTTTAGGGTCTCCCGGGCCATCCTGGGCCATATGGACCCCTTGGTCTACCAGGATGCAATGGTTCTAAGGTAGGCGCTGCTCACACAGATAACTGCTACATGCTTTGCTGAATCAGTAAATCAAAGGAAAGTAGCACTGAGACGGAAAAATGCTTTCTTGAAATATTGACTTAGTTAAATCGGTAATAGGATTTTGAGCCAGGAATCTTCCTGTTTCTCTCTCTTTATTCCTTGCTCCCTAATTGTATTTGAGGGGAGCTCACCCATGTTTTCCAACAGAAAAAAAAATGGGGGACTGAGCTCAACTTGTTGTTTTCAACAGAGTTTGTGAATATAAATCAGAAACTAAAAGCCTTGAGTGCAAAATTAGTCTTCGGGAAGGAAGAACTAAGCTTTTCAAGGTCGGCTTACCTCCTTTTGTTTTCTAAATGAACCCTTCTCTTCCCATTCACGGTGGCCATGAATGAACTAATTACTGAAGTTTCAAGGGAGCAGCAATTAAAAATTTCTTGGCACAATTAGGCTGCCACTTATGCACAATTTGAGAAAGGGTAGATTCTAATCCTGTTTTCAATTAAGATAATTATTTTCTGGCCTTCAGCCTCATGGCCCAGTAGCCATGAGGAATTTGAGTTATTTTGCCAAGATTTGTCACTGCTTGGTTGGAAGGGAGAAATGGGGATATTTACCTAAATAGGCTGTCCTAAAACAACTGAGACTAACGACAGCTTTTATGTCTTCCAGGGTGAACAGGGATTTCCAGGACTTCCAGGGACTCCAGGATACCCAGGGCTTTTGGTAGGATTGCATTTCTTACTCCTCGTTATAAACCTGAAGTATGAATACAGCCATCTATTCCACATGGCCATGTACACAAATCTGCCACGACCTTGGCAAGGCAGGGGCAGCCGTACAGATGCCCCACTAAGAGGAAATGAATGAACAAATGAATGCAATGAGTGCAGGTTTCAGCCTCTAAGGTTTTGCTTTGCTTTGGAGATGCTCAGGTAGAGATGCCTTTCAGGCCAAGGCCAGTTTGCTCTGCGGGGAAGCTCAGACTCCTAGCACCTCGAAAGTGAGCAGGAGAGCCTTGGAACTGAGATTTAGCTCAACCTCATGATATCTAGGTCAAAAAGAATGAGCCTGTAAATAAGCAGAGACTCGGGAAAAACAGCGCTGCAGTGCTGGGATTGGCTGGCAACTGCCTAATGCCTGAGAAGCCCACCTAGGTGGGAACTGACACTACCCCGTTAGTTTTTTCAACTTTGAAGATGTGGCTGACATTAGCAAGGATTAATTCAGTGGCAGGATGGAGACAGGAGGAAGATTTGGAAATGAGGAATGAGGGGCAGATGAGCAGAATGGGAAATTTTCATGTGAGATGAGAGACGGGGCAGAACTGGGAAGGAGGCAGAAGGTAAGGACAGACCTTGTTGGTTTGTTGAAAGGAAGAGACTGGCGCATGTCAGAAAGCCAGTTGAAAGCAGGCAGTGAGAGAAAAAGCAGAGTAACAGAGAAGGACACAGTGATGTGTGGGTATTTGAATTACCTCCAGTTATTAACATGCAGCCTTTCTCTTAGGGCGCTGCTGGTTTGAAAGGACAAAAGGTAAGTCATTTGTGGACTATTATTATTGAAAATTTCCAAGGATGTGTATGAAAATGATTTATCTATTAATTATATGTAAGCCATTGTAAATTGGATTTCATAATCCAGGTTTTATTAATTCCAAAATCAGCTGGGTATGGTGGCATACCCAGGAGGCGGAGGCAGGAGGATCCCCATGAGCTCAAGGTCAGCCTGAACTACATAGTAAGACTGTCTCAAAAAAAAATATTCTTTATTAATTCCAAAGTCATAATAACTGGGACCTGATATTTACTCCTGTTGAACAGTTCCTCTGGGCTCATGTCATAAATGGATCTCAAAGATACAGATTTGTATCATACTTTTAATGACACAGAGTCTGGGGGAAGTAAATTGATCTCACGCTTAGAGACCCATATCCCAGGTCAGGAAGTGCTGCTGATTTTGGACTCTCAGGAAATGATTTATTCACCTTATATCTTTCATCCTACCACAATAAATCGTCAGCTCAGAAAGTGCTAAAGTGATTTGAATTCTTCAGCTTGAGCTAGCTACAAAATCCTAAATTACTTCTTTAAGTTTGTGACCTGGGAATCGCTCCTCTCCTTGAGGCAGTATGGCTTTCAGTAAGTGTGTGAAGGAGTTTTGAAACATAATGTCAACAAAATTTGATAAATGTCCCCAATTTCAAGGGCGCACCCGCTCAAGAAGAAGACCGAGAACTCAATGGAAAAGGTGACACGGGGTTGCCGGGAACCCCGGGATTCCAGGTACAGCCATAGAGGAAGGGTCCTTTCTCTGCCTCTCCCCTTCCTTCTCTGTTTGTCTCTCTTTGTCTCCTTCCTCTCTCCCTCCCTCCCTCTCTCTCTCCATCTCCCCTTTTTCTTCCCCATCACTTCCCCCAAATGTCCTTCTCACTCTTTTAACATTTCAGATATTCATGCTAATTCTTATTTACATGTCTGCCTCATTTCATTCTAAAGCATGTACTTTATTATAAGAAACTATACAGTGCTGATATGCAGATGATTTTGTATATATGTCTTTCAATCTCTCCTTTAAACTTGTCTCTCCCAAGATCTCCTGAATGTAAGGAGTCTTCAGGAAAGTTATGTTGCATTTAATCTGTGTTTGTTGAAATCCAGGATGGGTTTATGTCAGGCACTGAACACCATTTACAACTGCCATGTTAATAATGGTCTTATTTCCAAATTTACATGATAACAAACAAAAGGACTTTATTAGACACAAGTTTCTCGCCTTAGTCTACTTGCCTGGCTGTCTGCATATAGCCTGAGTATTACCCAAAATGGATACAAAAATATTTATTAGATGTCCATTATGTGGCAAGGACTTTTTCTAGAGTTTAGGGATACAGCAGGACATAAATCAGTCCAAAAAAAATTTCTAACCCTCACGAAAATCATATTTTACTGGGAAAACAGAAAAAAATGCAAATTAATAATTCTATCTTGTATCAGGGAGTCATGAATACAAAGGAGAAAAATGATGTAGGGAAGAAGAGATGGCAAGAGTCTGGACCGGAAGATGAGTTCTGACTCTGGGTTGTCAGAGGCCTCATGGGAAGGAGGTCAACTCCATAAAGATAAAGGAAGGGAGGTGGAAGCCACACAGATATCTGAGAAACAAAACGGGGCGGGGACACTAAGAGAAGAGCATGCTCAGCCAAGAACAGGGAGAAAGAGAAGATGGGGAAAGCAAACTTTTGAAACATTCGAAAGTGAAGTAACTGCCCAGACCCTTTTCCTGCAAACGGCAACATCAGGATGCCCCTGATGACACACTCTATGGCCATTTTTGTAATTAGATGCAGTCACTTAGAAGGGAGGCATTATGCTCTTCTGATTGATTCTATGAAGATATGTCATGTATTTATCTAATAGACATTGTCCTGAGATGAGAAGTACATTTAAACATATTCTTACTGTTCTCTTAATTTCAAGGGTCTGCCAGGCCCACCAGGTTTTCCTGGGCCCCCTGGTCCACCTGGACCTCCAGGACTCCTTGTGAGTATAAAGTTACCATGGCTAAGAAAATTAATTACAGCAAAAACATTTTTAAAGTTTTCTGACTGGATGTGTTTCCTGCTATAATTTTAATTTTTGGATTTTTCTAGGGTTTACCAGGAGTGAGGGGACCTATGGGACCTAAGGTAAATCCTGGGTTACAGATTGTATCTGTCCCAGTGTCCTCATCGACCCAAAGCCAAGCCTGCTTCTCTGCATGGATCACTTCCCCCACCTCTGGAACACACTTGGGTGCTCAGCAGAGAAGGGAGTCAGCAGCTCCATCCCTGACACTGAGTTTTAATTCAAGTAAAGGGAAATTGAGTAGCAGGGGAAAGGACAAGAATTCCTAACCCATAATCTTTCCATTTCTGGTAATCCTGCAACGGCAACAGAAGCAGTGAGATGACTCCCATGATTTGGAGGCAGATTTATTCACATTGATGGCACTGATCAGGATTATTCTCAAAATATCAGGCCCCAATCTCTGGTGGTGTAGGGCTTATATGGGCCAAGCAAGCAGGAAGTACAGAAGCAGAATAGCTTATCCTCTGGGGATTGGTTTACACTATGTACATCATAGTGAGCAGCCATTTCTAAGAGACCAGGAGCAGCAGGAACTATTACCTGAAGTATATTGTCTGGAGGGAAACACATTTTTTGTTACGATCCCACTGGTCACTCAACACTTTACTATCAGGGACCTGGCCTAGATCCCCAATCTCCTAAAAGAGTGTACAATGAAGGCTTAAATAAATGAGACAAGTGGTATGATTTTAGGGCTCCAGTAGGATCAAAACTCTCTGCAGAGTTCAAGACTCTGGGGGCTAAGACCAGGACTATCTCTGGGCGGCCTGTATTTGTTCAGTCTTCAAACAGGGAAGGGGTTAGAGTGAAAAACACAGGAAACTGAACAGACCTAGAGAGTGGTTCAAGGACTTTTCCAATAACAGATTATGTCTAATTTAGGAGAACTATCTTATGCTAATTTAGAAGTATCTTATGTTAATTGAGGAGAAGTCTCTTAGGAGAAGATCTTCACATGACATCTCTCTACAGGAGTGAAGTGCCTGCAGCTATGGTCTTTATTTACTTAATTGGAGTTGGGGCCAGGTGTCCTCAGCTGTGACCTCATCTTGCCCTTTGAGGCGTCTCTTTGTTCGCGGGTTGGCCATGCCCCAGCCGTGCCACAGCCCTGCACAAGTGTTCAATTTCCAGTTTCAATGGCTCCCAACACTTTACACTATCAATTTTTATAGCAAGCTACTTTGTAAAACCCACCTGATCTCATGCTAATAAATGAAAGATGCTCACACACTTCATGTGTTTCTATTTAAAAGCCAAATTATTAGTTTAAGTTAAGTAAAAATGTCAAGTGAGGAACTAATGTCTCAAGGAAATTATTTACTAAGCACAGTATTCCTTACTCTTAGTGAACCAAGGCAGAGGGTGCTTCCCAAAGTGCTTTCACACACACACACACACACACACACACACACACACATGCAGGCACATATATGCATGCACACACGCACACACACAAACCCTATTGACAGTGGTGACAAACTTATGGCACACATGCCACAGGGGGCACACAGAACCCCAACAGTCAGCACACCAGCCAAGTCTCCTCTGCATCAAGCCAGCACTTGAGCCTCAGATAACAATGCACACAGGTCCATTTTGCCATAAATAAGTGGGTTTTGAGCTGTAGTTTGGGTACTAGGTCTCTAAGTTTCCCATCACTGCCCTAGGAGATGGATAAGTTTGGAGTCAGAGAATGGCAGAGATGAGGTTTAAGGCCTTTTGATTCCTCTAAACAAAAACAAAAAGATCTTGCAGTTGATGGTGGCTGCTGTTTTAGTCATTCATTTAATGCCACAGACGAACATTTGTTTTAAAAAGAAATTTATTTCGCACAGTTCTGGGGGCAAGGAAGGCCATTGTTGAGGGGCTATATCTAAAGAGAGCCTTCTTGAAGGGGGGAACCATGTGCAGGGTCCCGTGGCCATGCAGGGCCTGGCCAGAGAGAGATCACTTCTGCAACAAAGCCACTCCCTTGGACCAGCCCACTAGGGGTCCTGGTCCCACCTCTTAATACCTCACAGTGGGGATCAAATTTCAACACAAGCTGTGGTGGGGACATTCCAAGCACAGCAGTCAACCCTGGCAAAGGGAAAGTGTTCACATTACACTTGTCTCATGTCGCTAAAACACTAATCCACTCAGATGGCTTGGATTTCATTCTTAGCTTTTCTCTAAGTTTTGAATTTCAGAACCCTGAACTTTAGCTGCCTATCACTCTTATTTTTAGAATGGGAAAATTAGAATATCAGGAAGTGAAGGTACAGGTTACAGAAGTCTAGGAACCAGGAAGTTGAGCAGTCATCAGGAAGTGGCCTATTAGGGGGATTAGAACTACCTCATGGCTAAGCCAAAACAAAGGTCCTCTACCCTGGATTACTTCCTTTACCTCATTGCCGGCTCATGTCACTTGCTTACCATGTGAAATAAATCTCTTACACTTTCTCCACCTTAACATCTCCACATTTAAAAGATACAGATTTCTGCTAAATAATCTAAATACCCTAAAATTTCTTCTAAAAACTTCAAATACTTTAGAAACAGCTAAAATAACTTTTATACTTATAAAATTAAGACAAATATAAGATGTATCATGTACAGGTACAAACACCCTCTGATGAATGTGATCGTTCCATATATCTAAAATGTACCAGTAAAATTAATTGAAAAAAACTGACAGTAGAAGGAAAAAATTAATAAAAAAGACAAGTATAAATATTTGGTCACAAATATTGAAACTCTAATGGGTTTTAGACTTGTTTATTTTTTAAAAATATCATTTTGTGTTTTCTTACAGGGTCACATGGGCGACAATGTAGTAGGACAAAAAGGAGAGCAGGTAATTTAAGTACTATGGTTTTTCCAAGGGAAAGATGCTTCTCATCTCTGTAGTGTGTCGGTTTATTTACTGGCCACAGTAAAGTTAATGTGATTTCACTTGCTTTGTCTTCTTGCATAAGAACTGAAAGAGAAGAGTCGATATTTCAAACAGCGAGGTTGAAATGTTGGTGATGCTTAGTTTTTCATTCCTGCTTTATTTATCTTTAGGGTTTGAAAGGATTAGCAGGACCCCCCGGACTGCCAGGAACAGTTATTGTGACACTGACAGGCCCGGATAACAAGACGGTAATGCTGCAGTGGTGCAAGTAGACCGTGCCTTTCCATTTCCAAGAGGAAGTCGGGGTGATATCTTACCTCCTCCATCAACTCTGTCATCTGAGCCCTGCTCCTCCCCTCAGCCAGCCTGCTCCTCTAGGTTTTGGTCCTACCCTATCCTTTGTGAATCAACCTAGAAATGCTAGATGAAAAGATCTGAGGCAAGTGACTTGAAGATGCATGGAAAAGTTAGAGCCAGAACCTGACTCTGTTTACCTTTATGTCCCTGTCCCCTCCCATTGTCCCTACAGCACACTCTGTGACTCTGATCCAAATGGACTATAATGCCCTAAAGATGGAGGTAGAAGGGCCTCATAGTCAAATGGGACATTTTTGCCTTGCCATTGTAACCCTAAAGACTTTGTGGCCGCTTTCCTAACCCTAACCCTAACCCTCCTGTGCTGACATTAACATTTGCTTTTTGCACAGTGGAGCGGCCAGGACAGGTCACATAATTGGGTGCTTACAAACAGTGAATCTGCAGAATCATGCACCAACCCTACCTGAGTGACCCTGGCACATCTGGGGGGTGGGGTGGGTGAGGAAGGGACAGATAGCTATCAGTCTTCCTGTGGATTAGCTAAGAAATGAAGACAAACTATTTTTCTCCTTTAGGCTAAGTCAGTTGCTTGAACTAGTAGCTCATATAGTTCAGATACCATAAAATACACCTTTAAAACAATTCCTGGGTCTTTGTTTCAACTAATTTTAGCAACTTTATTGAGACATGATTTGCATGTTGTAAATTTGCTCACTTATTGTACAATTCAATGGCTTTTAGACTATTTACTGAGTTGGACAGCCATGACCACAATTACTCTCCCCACGTGATACAAATTATCAAAGCAAAACTGACCAGATTTAAATTAAAACAGGGTAAAATTTGATATAATCAAAATAATAACTCACATTCAAGATTGGAAGAAGACTAGCCTGAGGAAAATAAACTTTTCAGAGGCATTTGGCAAAAGCAAAATTAATAAGGCCTAAAACTTTAACATCTAAAAAATGAAAAAAAATTCAGCTTACAAAGTCTAGGTCTGAAAGTTTGACTCAAGAAGAATAATTGACTTTGGGAAAAATAGTATCCTCAAGGGAAGACTTACCTTTGGGGAAAAATATAATCAATGAAATGTGAAGATAGGCTGGTCTTGGTGGTATACTTGTAACCCCAGCAACTCAGGAGGCTGGGCAGGAAGATAGGAAATTTGAAGAGACTTAGCAAGACCTTTTTTTCTGAAATGATAAATAAATAATATTTTAAAAGAGCTGAGGATGCAGCTCAGATAGAACACCTTGTTACCATGCACAGGGTCCTAGGTTTGATCCCCAGTACCACAAAAAAAGAAAAAAAAAAAAAAAAAAAGAAATAAAAAATAATGCCTCAAATAAACTTGATTATTGCATCAAATAATTATTATAGCATTTGCACAAAAAATCACAGACTCCAATGAAAATTCTGCTGTATTTTAGAAAGCAAAGTAAAATAATTTAGAAATAACCTTATTATGCTTATAAAAAACTGACTAGAGAATTAAATTAGTTAAATGCAACTTGATCCAAAAGATTTTTTTTTAAGAAAAAGTTTGTTCATGGTTTTAGTGGGATTTCATGTATAAAATCTGAAATGTAAGAAACAGAAAGGACTTTCGGGTCATGTTATCATGAGGCACACTAGTAGTTCACAAACCCAGTGCATTGAACAGGAAAAGGACTTTTCCACATGTGACGAGTGTAATCTTGTGTGGATGGTTTGTTTGTAAGGACCTTGTGTTGTTTTTACTGCAGGACCTCAAGGGGGAGAAGGGAGATGAGGGAGCCATGGGCAAACCAGGACCTCCTGGACCCCCGGTAGGTCGCTTGGAGTTGTAGCATGCCTGTGACATCTAAAGCAGAACCTCAGTGCCTATTTTCATGCATGCTCTGCCTTTCAGTTTTAATATTTGCTAAAGCATGATAACATTGGACCGTGGAGATCATGAGTATCCTAGAACTATTCAGCTATTTCTAGCTAAATCCTTGCACTATTTCACATGTGTGACTTGAGTTCATCATCTGCTTTTTGACATCGGTTTTAAAAGCAATATTCATAAATAAGAATTCTCTTTTAGATGAATTGTTTTAAATACGGCAGACTAATCAGAAGAAGCAAATTAATACAGATCAGTGTAAGCAAAAAAGTCAACATATTGTGAAACTTGGCACAACTCTGATTCACACAGGGGCCACCAGGCGAGTCCTACGGAGCTGAGAAGGGCGCTCCCGGAGAAACGGGCGCACAGGTAAATTTGGAAATTCAATGTTGCACGCACCCTGATCAGCTGGGACTCTTCTGCCCATGACCTCCCCGACCTTCCCTGAATCCCCAACTCTCACCCTTGTGCTGAGGATAGAACTAAGGCCTCCACCTGCCAGATAAGCATCCCCCCTCCGTGAGCTGATCCCAGCCCTACGGCTGTTCAGCTTGCAAGAGTGAGATGCTGAATTCCAGCCAGCCTAAGTTAAAACAATGTCTTACAAACTTGAGAAGGGAGATTTATTTGTTCAGATATCTGAGAAGCTCAAGAGTAAAAGAGGCTTCAAGGACTTCAGAGCCTGAAGCCACAGGGGCAGGGCTTTCTCTATCTTCCTCTTCTTCTCTTTGTCCCTTACCTTCCATCAGCCTCACTCCATCCTTTGGCAGATGACTGCTTCCCTGAGAGGGGAGAGACACTGAGGCGTAGCAGCAGACACCTTGGGGCATCAGAGCAGATAGAGAGCTTCTCTCTCCCTGTGTCAATATGGAGCATCTCAGAGAATTAGTCTGATTAGCTCACCTTGGTTTATAGTTAGTCTCATTCTGGGGCAGTGACTCTGCACAGGAAGAAAAGATGATTTGATTGGCCAAGGCAGTGGGTGGGCTCCTGGGATCATAGCCCACATCTGGACCACCCAGAAGGAGAGAAGAGAGAGGAAGCAGGGCATCATGTGACTAGAAGTGAGCTGCTAAGAGAACAGCAGCACCAGAGGCCTTCTACCCCGCCCAGCTCTGCTAGGAACAGATTTAAACACACATACTGTCTTGCTTGGGTGTTTTGCTTTGTTTTTGAGACAGGGTTTCACTATGCAGTCCAAGCTGGCTTGAACTCATTATGAAGCCCAGGCTGGCCTCAAACTCACAGCAATCCTCCTGCCTCAGCCTCCTGAGTGCTAGGATTACAGGCATGTGCCACCATGCCCAGCTGCTAAATACATAGACTGCGTAAAAAGTCTAAACATTATATATTAGGAAAAAGATTTTTTTTCTAAGAAAAATATTCAGCCAACATGAATTTCAATTCTATCAGAAATGGTTTATACTACAGTAGTTAATCAAAAGCCATGTCTATTACACACCACAATCTACCTTCTATAGAAATTAAACACATGAGGGGGTTAGAAATATACCAACATTTCATATTAAATAATAAATTGACTGTGAACACCTCCTTCTTTCTAGGTTTTCTTATTTGCTCTTCTACCCAGTCCTTCCATGACTTTCCTTCCAAGTTTAAAATGGGCAGAACCAATTCTAGTGGTTTAAGCTTAGTTTGCTTGTACCTTCTCTTCCTCCCTCTGAATCTGGTTTCCCACTCTGATTAGCTTCTACCTTACTAGAAGACGGTCAAGGCTTCCTCTGTAATCAATGGCTTTTTCTCACAGAACCTGAATGGGAACCCTGTGGAATCTTTCTTACCTGAAAACAAGAGGATACAATGAGTATCATTTAAGTTTTCCATGTTTATTAAGGTGATTCATATTTATTAACTTATATATTATTATTTTGCTTATAGGGAAAGCCTGGAAAAGATGGTGCCCCTGGCTTCCCTGGCACTCAGGTAAGACTTGACTGGTCCATCAGTGTAAGGAACAATCCTCTCCTATTAGATGAGAAAGGATTTTTGAGTCAAAAAATAGTCATGAGGCCCAGGATTTATCTCATGGCATAAGCACCTGCCTGGCAAGTGCAAGGTCATGAGTTCGATCTTTGGTACAAAAAAAAAAAAAAGTGACTAACTAATGAATGGCTTATAGCTTTTAAAAGCTACATTTAAGAATCATAGTTCTGAGAGTTCATCTGGACACATTGTTTAGCATGGATGAACGTGTGGTAAACCAATGCAGAAAAACGATTTTCACTAGATCTCACTCATGTGGAATCTTAAGAAGCTGATCAGTGGCCAGGGGTGTGACTCAGTGGTGGAGCACTTGCCTGGTACTATGAACACTTGGGTCCAATACCCACCACTGAGAGAAAGGAAGAGAGAACGGGAAAGACAGAGAGAGAAAGAGTGAGAGAAAGGCTGGGAGAAATAAGCAGAAGTTACTCAATTGATAGAAAACTGCAGCTTGATAGGAAGAATAAGTTCTGGTACTGTCCTTTTATTGTCTCTTGTACAGTACAGTTAACAATAATATATATTTCAAAATAGCTAAAAGAGAGGACTTTGAACATTTTACTATAGTGAAATGATAAATGATTGATATAATTATATTGATATAATTATACTGATTCAATCATTACATAAAGTAAGAAAGAAGTACATAATGTGATATATTTAAATATCACATTGCAGCCCATATAATTATATGTCAATTTAAAAAATAATTGAAAAATTTTAAAAGATGCCTGCTTTATGCAGAAGTAATTCATTCGCGCCTTCTAACTCATTTCTTTTTTATCTTTTCTTTAGGGGCCCAAAGGCAGCAGGGGCATCCCTGGATTGAGGGGTGAAGATGGCATTAAGGTACCACACTTCCTAACGCCCTGCCTTCAGCTTCTCTCAGTTGTTTGGTTATTGCCTTTCTTCCTGGGAAGGAGGAATTGAATCAGAGACCTCATTAAAATGCATTAGCATGTTTAAGAAGACGGGAAGGATGTGGCAACTTTACTTCAATATAAAAAGATACTAAACTTCTTCCATGTAGTTGAAGCTGGAGAACACAGGACTCATTATTGGGCTGCAGCTCTCCATGAGGAAGGAGTTGGAAAAGGCCTGGCATGGCAGGAAGTTCTGGGTCACCTGAGGTCAAGCACAGGCGGGACCTCTGAATCTTAACCTGGGTCATAAATTGCTGAGTCATCAATTATTTGTCAACTCTATTCCACATCACTTGTTTCTAAAAACACGTTGCATTTTGCATAATTTCTATATGTAGATATATGCATAGGTTCAAAGTTTATTATTTAGTTAGTATCACTTCTGGTAGAATTCTGGAATATGCACTTGAAATAAAGGGGGTTGATGACAGCTGGGACACAGAGTTGTGTCCAACTCTCATTCTAGTTTTCCTGCCCTCTAAGCTGACTACACAGATGTACCGTCTGAACATCTAATGAAGGTAGTGGGGTGGAAGTGGCCTGGAGAACCCACAGATCCATAGGTGTGTTGTAGCTAGGATTCCTGACCCAGATCTGGGCTCCCCAATAAAACAAAGATAATATCCCTCTATTTTTTTGTTCATTATACCTAAATAGCACTAATTTTAGGATTTCTTGTTCAACTATGCATTTTGCTAATTACACCAAGTATGTAAATATTCTGAGTTATGCGTTCCTAATGTGTAACTGTCTTTCAATGTAGGGATGGAAAGGGGACATTGGCCTTCCAGGACTTCGTGGTCCAGTAAGTATAACTAGAGCTAATAGTAATGTCATATTTGATTAAGTACTTCCAAGTACCAAGCAAGGTTTGAATCAGTGTTTCTTATAAATTGTTGTGACAGATTTGATAGCATTTCCTTTTTCTTTTTTCAAACTAGGCCAAAAAAAAAAAAAAATAGATGTTGTCATTATTTGCCCATTTGGCAATAGATAAATATTTCTCCTTGATTCTGTTTGGCCCATGAAAGGCTCTCTAATGTCATCTTGGGCTTCGAAGAAGAAAAACTTGGTCCAATTAGATTTGATTCAGGATGATCCTGTGCCCTGGGATGCAGTTTGGATGTTGTGGGAAAATTCCCAAATCAAACCAAACCAAAAGAAGACTGCACCAAGGAGTTAAGAAGGCAGCATGTAATCTTCACACCAGTAGACTGTTGGATCTTCACGCCAGTGGACTGTCATTGTAGTCAAAGGCAACAGCCCTGAATTAGGGAGGAGTTTAGTCTATATAGAACTTAGAAGTGGGAGGTACAAAGCAAGTGACAAAATGTTACATGATTGGTCACATACATCAAGTCACATACTGACAGACAGGCTGGTCTTGAAACAATAGAACCCCTCCAGGAGCGAGGGGAGGGGGCCCCTACAGGATGAGCACAGTTAAGGGCATCTGGAATCCGCCCAGGGTGCCTAAGGTATAGGTGATTACTGACTCTGTGCTCATCAGGTATGCAGCTGGGCTGTAGACACCGTCAGTGACAACTGAATTCAGCAGAAACAGCAGGACAGAAACTTGTTCTGAGACTTCTAATTGCTCATGAAGCATCTATAAGTTTGTCATTTTACATAGGTGTTCTTACATTATAATTGTGCCCCGACAAGGGGGCTGCAGTGGAAGACAACTGGGCACATAGGGGTGAGGCCCGTTCTGCCTCCCTTCTACCCCAGGCCCAGTTAGAAGAACTCTCGCACTTCTGGGCAGCTAAAGCCCGACTGAGATTTTAATGCAGGGTCAGCAAAACTTGCTTAGGCTGCAGTGTAGCAGGCACCGCTTCTCTCCACGTTCTATAGTCTGGGGTTCCATGGCTTCAGGAAAGGAAGGAGAGGGACCCAGGCTTGGAGTTCTGGAATCTCTTCATCTTCTGTCTCAGAAGAGCGTGAGCATCACATCCAGCACACTGAACAAGGCTGCTCCAGGGAGCAGCATGCAGGCCGGAGAAAAGGGTTCATGAAGATCAAAAGGCATGAAGTGGAGATGGAGAGAGAGGGAATCTCATTAAAAGTTCAGTTGTTCAAAAACAAAACAGGGAAATGCAGTTCTCAGCCTCCCCAGCTAAGTAATCTAACTCACTAACTAAAGGAGGGTCCCAAGAATCTGTATCTTTACACTGACAGCAAATGAGTCAGATGCAGATTGTCCCAAAATGTTTTGTGGAGTTGCCAGAAAGATTAAACCAGCTTTTATGTGAAGGCACTTTGCACAATGCCCAACACCTGGCAGGTGCACACAGTACCATTATGGGCTTTTGGGTAGGCATTATCATTTCACTATTATTAATGTTTCTTTGTGATTTCATATATATTGCTTAACCACAAGGTTCTTGTTACTTCATCTTTAAACAAGTCAACAAAGTAATCAGTTCCTGCAACAGAAGAAAAATAAGAGTCAAAAAGTTTACGTTTCTATCTTCTTTCCTTCAAAATAAATGCAGTGAATTCTATTTGCTACTGTACTTCAAAAGAATTCTTTTCATTCCTAGCTTACTGTGTGTTTTCTTATGCTCACTCCTAACATAACTCATTTTGTAGCTTCTGTTAACTTCAAAAGCACTTCTGATTAGGATGTAAATGGTTAAAGAGACCGACAGTAGATCCACTGAGCTTGTCAGATCCAATATTCCTTGATTCTTACAGGCAGTGGGGTCCTGTTAAACCATGTACACATTACTTGTGGAAGTGTGCGTCTCACCATACTTTGAGATAAGATTAGTCTATCAAGACTAGCATTTTAAAAGTTAAGTACAACAGAATCAAAAAAGATGATCAGACTTGATCATATGTCATTACAAATTAATATTTTGTGAAATTTATATTTTAGTATATAAATTGTGTGTGTATGTGTGTGTAGGTATGTGTGTACATATAAATATGTGAGCTGGACCACATCACAACAGAAAGGTCAAATTTTTCTTTAAATATATCCAACTATATATACATAACCATCATATTCCTGCCAAGATATGGATTCAGGAGAAAGAAGTATCTTGTTGGCCAAAATAAGGAAATTGAAGTAATTGCACTTAGTGAGCAATTCATAAACATCTATCCTTTCTGTTTATTCATTTTCTTCTCCTTTAAGACAGAATATTATGATGCATATCAGCAAAAGGGAGATGAAGGAATTCCAGGCCCCCCAGGGCCCAAAGGAGCTCGTGGCCCGCAGGGTAAGGAGAAATTTCTTCTTAAAGCCTTTTGTTGGTCATTGTTCTTTCTTTCAAGGTAGTTGCTACCAAGCACTTATAGATTTAGGGTTTTGAAGATAGGGGGAGGAAAAGGATGTCTCCTAATTTTTATGGACTGTAATATTTTTTGCTGTCTCCTAATTTTCATATTTTTGCATGAAAATGTTTTAGGCAGTGTGCCATAGAAAACAATTAAACGGTCTTTAGGAAGCAAAGTCTGAAGTTCAAGTTGGCAAGAAGACAGTAACATGGCCAGAAAGCAGTAATAGAATGTGGAAGAGTTTACCAATCTCAGTGTAATTACAAATGAAAAAGTAGAGACCCCAAAAAGCTATAGGCTGGGCAAATCCACATAAATAGTGACAAGAGTGGAACAGGGCTGCAGTCATGGTTTTCTGAGTCTTGGAACAATGCTCTGTCCTACACACCATGGATTTAAGTTATATTTGCATATGTGCTATCCTTTGATAGGTCTGAAACTTCTCAAGCAGCAGCTCATCCCTGGCTACAGGTTAGAATTCCTGGGAACTTCAGACTAATCATGTTGACAGAGTCACATCCCTGGGGCTCTGTCTTAGTCACTTTCTCATCATTGATACACAATATTGGACACCTGCCACTTAAATGAGGGGAAGTGTATTTTGGCTCACAGTTCCAGTCCATGGTCCCATGGCTCCAGGACAGAAACAGTATGTGGAAAAACCAGGTAGAGGGCAGCTGCTCATCTCATGGCAGCTAGGAAGTGGGGAGAGGGTAGGGAGGGGCAGGGGAGGGGGATATATCCTTCCATGTCATGATCCAGTGACCCACCTCTTCCAACCAGACCCCAACACCTAACAACACATTTAACTCTGATAAGTATAGCATCCCCATAATTCAAACACCTTCCAAAACTCCCACATTGGAACACATGAGACTTTTGGAGAATAGTCTACATCTAAACCATATCTTTCCACTTCAGGCCCCACAAGGCTATGAGTATCTCTTTATACAAAATGCATTTAGTCCATCTCTAAGAGTTGCCACAGTTTTAACAGTTCCAGCATTGATAAAAAGTCCATCTCCAAAATCTCCCATGAAAATCAAGGCAAACTCTTAGATGTGAGCTCTTAGGAAAATCAAAAAGAAAGTTAATACTTATAACAAGCAATGGCATAGGGTAAATATTCCCACAGCAAAAGGTAGAAATAGGGGGAATAAAATTCTGACCAAAGCAAGACCAGTACCCAGAAGTCCAAACACGAAATTCAGTAGCTCCATGAATAGCACCTGGTACAAGCTGTGGTAAGAGGTAAAGTCCAACAGGCCTGTGTGGCCCTGTCCCTAGGGCATCGTGGGTTGCAGTCCTCATGATCTCTCTAGGGGTGATTCTGTTCACTGTCTTAAGCTTTCCTCAGCAGACATTTCATGTTTCTAGTATCTCCAACTTCCTGGGATCTCTTCTGTACTTTCAGCTTTATTCGCGGCTTCACATACTGCCCTCTCAGAAGCATACTGTCTGGTCTCCAAGGCTACCTCCTAAAATCTGAATGGATTCCTCCTTGACCCCTGATTTTTGCATTCTTCATGTCTATACTACCATACCATGTGGATGATGTGAAGGTCTGTTGCCGGCAAGAGCAGTTGCCAGGTCCCCTTGTATCATGGCTGTAGAAGCCTCTGAGTGCCACAATGGCTGAACTCCAGGAAACTCTTTCCTAGTTGGCACTGAATGAGCTAGGTTTCCTGAGGCTCTCTTCTCAAAGCAAAGTCTTTTACTTTTTCACCTTTGAACCCGCAAAGGGTAAGGTCTAGCTGATTCTTATAATGCCTTCAATGCATCTTTCCTAGTGTCCTGGTGCAAAGTAGTTGGCTTTTTTTAAAGCTAATATTCTCATCAACTAAGCTATCCTCACCCCATTTATAGGGAATACTTACAAATACTCCCTTTCTGACCATGAGCAAAGTTTTTCAAATTATTCAGCTCTGCTTTTTGTTCCTGATTCTCAGAGTAGATACGGTCAAAAGTTGCCAGCATTGTCCATGGCACAGTCTGCATTTTAAGCTACCTTGAAATTTATTCTGTCAGATGAATTAGTACACTGCTTCTAATCTTAGTCTCCTGCAGTCACAGTACCGCAAAATATGGGCAAGATGTAGAAAAATTTTCTGCCAAATGTAGTACATTCGACCTTTAGTTCAACTGTCAAAGCAATTCTTGTTCCCAATGAAACCTTCTAAGCCTGACTTATTATCTGCATTATTATCAGCATTCTGATCTTCTAAACTCTCACTAGAATCTTCAATCAAACTCAGCTTGTAGCATTTGGGTTTTTCTAGCTCACATCTCCACATCTTTCCAAATTCCTCCTGTGAATGACTTCTGAACCACATGTCCAGGTAAAGTCACAGCCAAAATCTGGTACCAGTATCTCTTTTAGTCACCTTTCTCATCACTGAGACGTAGTGCTCAACACTGGCAACTGAAAGGAGAGGTTTATTTTGGTTCACAGTTCCAGTCCATGGTTCACTGGCTTTCAGGCAGAAACAGCATGGAGGAAGAGCCTAGGTAGAGGACAGATGCTCACTCCATGACAGCCAGGAAGCAGAGAGTGGAGAAGAGCCTCTGCTTACCAAACCTCACCTCATAACAGTTCATTCAGCTCTGCTGAGTATAGGGATCCAATTACCTTCTGAAAGTTCCACCCCTGAACACATGAGGCTTTGAGGGATGGTCTAGATCTAAACCATAACAGATTCTGATTTTATTGTATGGAGGAGGCCCTTGGAGACTGACAGATTGTAAAATCTCCCCCAGATTATTCTAACGTTCAAGAGAATCACTGATCTAGGCAAATTATTAATATAAATGAAATCTGAAATAAGAATTTTACTTAAAGAGTAAAAGTTCCCAGTACATTATATTTTTTATAGACACTGAATATCTGTATCTATGTATCTGGTATACTTCTATAAACAACTCATATGAATATATATTATTCGATATAGACCATTGAAGCTAGAAGCGATCTGAGATGAAACACAAAGACAAACTGCATGTCCTCAGTATCCCAGTGGTGTTTGCTTTTCTCTCACCTGAACTCCCACCAAAGTGCTAAATACAGAGCAAGCTTGTAGCAAATCTCTGCTGAATTATGTGAAAATGACCAGATGGCTTAGTTTATTTTGAAGCTTAGATATCTAAGAATGTTTCCTCATTGGTTTGTCTAAAAAAGTGACATTTTGTAGTATTTATCCACGTGGCAGTGGGGAAAAATACAAAAATTCTTTATTATACTGATTATTATAATGTCACTCAAGATTTCAAAAATGGACAGGGGAACATTTATTCTTTGTAATTCATGAAGTCATGTTATATATTCCAGGTCCTAGTGGTCCCTCTGGAGTTCCTGGAAGCCCCGGTATGTCCATGTTTTGTAGAATACAAATAGAAATCTTGTTGAAAAGAGTACATTGCTTTCTATTAAATTTGTATTATTTATGTAAGACCAATGTTCTTTTAATTGATCTCAATACATTTCTAGCTTCTTATTATCTTTGTGATTAATAAATAAGTAAAGCAGAAATTGACACAAACTGGTACAGAAATGCTCCTTCTTACTTCTCAGTTATTTTAACTAAGTCTAAGCGCCTTATAGTCAGGGAATTTTCATAGTAACTTTTGGATATGAGTTGGGAGTTTGAAACCCAGATGACAAATAGCAGTAGGAAATGATAATGGTATGGTAATTAGGCTGGTTGAGAACAATAGTTTTCATTATGTATCACAAATTGCAGAAGGATACTTAAACTATGTTTGTTCTGTAAAGTTTTAAGTGTTAATGTGTGAGTCATTAAATGTTTTCATTTTGAGAAAGGCAGAATATGATTAGGAATGGGTCTGCAAAAGACCATTAATTGCAACTGTACTGCATTTTTTTTAAAAGAAAATAATAATAAAATATAAAAATAAAGAAAAAAATAAGAAAAAGGAAAAAAGACTTGATGAATTGGTATGCTGGGTCTCCTGCTATTAATTATATTTTTCTTTATATAATGACTGTATATTAAACTATTTCATAATCTTATTAATTTTAAAAAATCAGATCCAAGAACGATTACACTATAATCACACTGTAAAAAAAATGCATCAATGGAAAAAAAATCATGTGTACCTCTGTATACATAGAAAAATGCACCTACTGTTAACAGTAGGTATCTATTTAAATTGGAATGGGCAAAAAGACATTTTAGAGGTCTGGCCAAAGACCGAGACCCCTGAGCAATGAACAGACCCCAGCCAATAGAAAATGATAAGTTTGGAAATACATGTCAATCAGATCAGGTGATTTTCTTTTATGCTCAAATCATAAGAAATGACCAGGTATCACCCGTGCAGGTTTCTCACCGCTTTGGTGGTGACATCTCTCTTCCCAGTAGTTTAACCATTGGCAGGGCAGAGACTTCTCATAGCCTCCCCACCTTAGGCTTATGGTGAGGTCTGTGCCATCTGTGTCCTGACCTCTTTCCCAGGAGTTGCCTGCCTCTTCTGCCCACCCCCCAAATCCTTTTTAAAATTTTTTAATTAAAAAAATTTTTGGTCTTTTTTTTAACATTGCAGAAGACGACTTCATTCCCCTTCGTAATTACAACTGTAAAATAACTTCCTTAAATCCAAATTGCTATTCAAGGCTAGAAAGACAGTTCTCAGTGACAGTCTCATTGCTGTTTATCTGAGTGGTACTTAATTTCTGTTTGCAGCCAATGTGGTGGTGGGAACGCAGAGCCTGAGCCTGGCTTTGCTGGGGGTCACCTGGTGATTCTGCTGTCCACCGTGCAGGCTGAAGTGGTCAGCAGTGTTCCCTGCAAGCACTACTGTAAACTTGTAGTTTATCAAGGAAAGCAGAAAATAATCACATAGGGTAATCATATCACACTGTATCTGCTCCAATCACAAACAGCAGGAATTCCATAAATGGTGCCTTGTAGGCTGATACAAATAGATTGAATTTTTTTATTTGCTGAAAAATCTGAGCATTAAATTTAATCATTATTAGTACATGACATGGCTAGATTAGACAATTGTTGGCCTTTGTGCAGACTATGAAATGCTGCCAATTATCTTCCCACATTCTCTCTCTCTCTTTCTCTCTCTCTGTCTCAAGTTTGCAAATGATTCTCTTACTTCAGCCTCCCAAGTGCTGGGATTAGAGCAGTGTACCACCATGCCTGGCTCTCTGTCTCATTTTTTAAAAGATTATTACTACAAAGTAACTGATTGTAGGCTAGGGGTCAGCAGCTGTTTAATTTTTGCTTTAATTTGGAAATTCTTAGCTGGACATGGTGGCACACACCTGTAATCCCAGCAGTTGGGAGACTGATACAGAAAGATCATTCCAAATTTGAGGCCAGTCTAGGCTAGATAGCAAGGATATATATATATATATATATATATATATATATATATATATATATATATATATGTAACAGCCAATTATAATATGTAAATATTATGTATATATATAATATGTAAATATTATGTATATATATAATTTTTTATGGAAAAAAAGTAAAACAAAAAAATTTTTTGGCCTTTTCAAGACAGAGTTTTGCTATTCAGTACAGACTGGCCTTGATCTCACTTTGTAGCACAGGTTGGTCTCCACCTCACAGCGATCCTCCTCCCTCAGCCTCCTGAGTTCTGGGATTACAGGTGTGTACCACCATGCCCAGCTCTGCCCCTTTTATGCCTAAAAAAGTTGGCAGAAATTAAATCCAACTACAACTTTTTGTCTCTTTCAATTGGGGCACTGATTCTAGTCTTTAATTTAAAAAAATGAAAAAAAAATAGAATATATGGGAAGATTTTACATGAGTCCTTATAAATAACAACTCTCTACTGTACCCCCAAACTCTTTTCCAACTACTCATAACACAGTGCATAAATCATGTGTTGGAACCACATGTTCTGCACTTTGATACACTGGGATCTAATTTAACAAGGCCATTGGTGAAGGAAGCAAGACTTCACCTTTCATTTTATATGTTTTATATATTTCTCAATTGTAAATGAGAACATAGCACTTTATCCACTGAAAAACAGTTATACATTCATCAGGAAAGAAGTTAAAATGCCACAATTTACATTTTCTCCTAGGACCATCCAGGCCTGGCCTTAGAGGAGTCCCCGGATGGCCCGGTTTGAAAGGAAGCAAAGGCGAGCAAGGGACCCCAGGAGCAGACTCCGTGGGGCCTCCTGGGGCCCCAGGCTGCCCTGGTTCACCAGGCTCTGCAGGGTCACCAGGCCCTCCAGGACCTCCAGGTAAAGATGCATGTGTATATAGCCCTTCTGTGTACATCGCCCTACGACAGATGTGTACAGGTCAGGGGCAATACTATTTCCAATGGCGTTTCACGTTAGCGGCTGCCTGTGAAAGAGACTATGGTGCAGTGCTCACTGCAAATGCTCCCACGTCTTTTTTTGAGTTCCTCATAGAACAGAGCAGGAGGGATGTGGGGGCCAGGGAGAGAAACTGGCAAGGACAGCTGGTTATCAAGTTGGCCTTGGCCGAGTGCGACTGCCCGTTTAGCCCCTACAGTGTATCTCCCCCGAAGCTGTCCCAGGACTGAGTGTCCCAGGGGAAGAAGAGCCAAGGATTTATTTATCACCAGCTCCTGCTTCCCACTGGTCAAGACTCACCCCACAGGAGGGGACTAACCAATCCCACCACCCAGACACACACGCGCATTTCAGGCAGTGTTTACATGGTTCCCCATGCATCCTTGGCATCAGAGGGAAGTCCCAGGACTGGAGGTGTGATGCAGGTATGAGAGGAGATGCTATCATGTGAAGACAGCACAGAGCCGTGTGATCAAAAGATCTGAAGTGCTCTGTGACTCATGCCAGCTCATAGGTGCAGATCTCATGAACACAAAGATCAGGGTTTTTTCTTTGCAGTAGTCAGGCTTGAACCCAAGACCTTGGCACTAAGCTACATCTCCAGCATTTTTTTATATTTTACTTTTGAAACAGAGTTTTACTAAGTCACTAAAAAGTTGATAAGGCTGGTCTCAAACTTGGGGTCCTTCCACCTCGGCTTCCCAGAGAGTGCCCAGACACCCAAGCTCGCTGCTATTATTTAAAACCTGTATCTTGAGAAGGTTCTGTTTCATATTCCACCCTTCTAAAAGACTCCTTAGAAATCTTTTATAAACAGTGGTTTTTAAAATTTGTTTCTTTAGAAGAAAGAGCTGTTTATCTTTCATAGACAATGTGATTCTAAACATAGAAAATTTGGGGCAGGGGATTTAGCTCAGTGGCATAAGCACCTGCCTTGCAAATGTGCAGTTGTGAGTTCAATCCGCAGCACCCAAAAAATAAATAAATAAACATAAAAAATTCAACAGAAAGACATGATAATTTCTTAAGATAATTCCTTTAAATGCTTATTTACAAAAAAAAATTCTTTTTGAACAAAAACAATTTAAGTCATTATCCCATTAGTAAAAAGGTATGTCCAGGTACAAACCTGTCAAGCTAGGCGGAGACCCACATGGAAAACAAAGCAAAACTAAACCAAATTATCAAATTAAAACCCTTTACTCTATGCTGGGGATTTTAACAGTTTCGAGTCCTTCAAGTCTCCCTGGGGATGTAGATGTAGCTTCTTTGTGAAATAGATGACAAAGCTCATGGGCAAACACAGTGCAGCTAGTGAGCACTGAAGCTGAGACCCCAGGACCTGCAGGAGGATAGCTCCCTGCCTGCCTGGCATCTCTGCTTAGAGCCTCCTGGGCTCACCTTCAAGTTCAGCTCCTGAGAAGCTTGACGGAGTCCCCGTTCCACAGCACCTGAGCTTATCCTGACTGCAGAGTTGTCAGTTTCCCCTGCAGGAGTCAAAGCCCTTTACCATGAGAGGTTGTGTCTTCTTCCCTGTTGGAAGCCCAGTGTATACTGTAAGACCTAGGACAGTTTAGGTACTCAAATTATTTGTCGAATTAGGTATGATGTGACTCTGGAAATATGTTAAATGCATGCAGATATAGATGTATGTTTGTATAGTGCAAATATGCATGCCGTCAGATTTGACTGCTTAACAATGATGATCCAAGTATCTTGATGCAGAAAACAGCCAGGTAAAGTGGCACACACCTGTAATCCCAGCACTCAGGGGGCTGAGGATTAAGAATTTGAGGTCAGCCTGAGTGACATACTGAGTTCCAAGCCAGAATGGACTACAGAGCAAGACCTTGTCTGGAAAAAAAAAAAAAGATGCAGAAAATTAGATTCTAAAGTTGACATTCCTTTCCTAGTTGAGCAAATATAATACAATACATACCATGTTCTGATTAAGTGTTTCCACTGTTACTGTGTTTCTCTGAAATTTAGGGCAGCTAGAGGTACTTCTTGTAAATGTTACCGTCTACCTATATTCAAAATGGCAAAGCCACAGAACTCATCATACCAGTTTAAAAGAATGATCATAGTGGCAAATATGTGTGAATGACTTCAAGAGTAAAAAAATAACTGATCTGAATAAGAAATGAGGCAATGACATGATATCAAGCCAGAATCCATTTTCTCCTCTGTATGTATTAAGCAGTAAATCAGGAAAATACACAGTACCCAAGATAGAAGAGTGATATTTCATCTTTTGCCTCAAGATGATAATAGGGTGGTGTTGGAATAATTGAAAGCACTGAATAAGATAACAAAGGTTGGTAATGTTATCATATAATGAACTTTCAAAGAGTAACCATACCTGTATCAAAACACACGTGCACACACACACACACACACACACATATCTGTGTAACACAGAAGGAAGAGCTGGTCAGCATGCATCAGTCTTTAAAGTTGCAGATAAACTTGAGGACTCAGCTTCCAATACAAAGATGGTAAAAATGCCTATAAAATAATACATACAGGAGAGCATTTGCTAATTGGAAAAACACACCACAAATGCCTCTGCTGTTGTTTTTTACAGGTAACATCATCTTTCACAGTGGTCCGCCGGGTGACCATGGACTGCCTGGCCCACTAGGGCCTCTGGGAATCCCAGGAGTCGATGGGCTTAAAGGTTGGTTCAAGGAGCAGTGTGGTTCTATTAGACGAAGCCACAGTTCTCACATTTTTCCCTCTTGAGTGATCCTGAGCAGCAGCCAGCCAGGGACAGCCTCTTTTCCAGAAGAATTAAGAGTGTATCTGCAAATCAGTGAGTCACTTAGCATACCATAAGGTACTAGATAGCCTTAGCATGAGGTGAGGACAGAAACTCTGAAATAATCATTGTTTTGTGCTAGATTCTTGGAATTTCCTCTGTCATAAATGTACATCTCAGAACAACAACAACAAAAAAACTAATCAGATATATGATTTTTTGTTATTTAATAAATATGATGTCCTAGGTGAATCTCACTACGTAGAAACATTTTAAGTGTAGCAAATGATTGGATAAGTGGGAAATATCTGGTCTCCTGAGGAGTCAGTGTGGTTGACAGTAACACACACACTTTCTTTCTGCAGGAGAACCAGGCTTTCCATGTGTGCAATGCCCCTGTGTTCCGGGATCTCCAGGACTCCCAGGATTGCCGGGGTTAGATGGCATCAAAGGAATCCCAGGTATGGACAATGTGCTCACAAGCTTGTGTTTTTGTGTTTTAAACTCACTTGGACATTTAAAAAATGGTGTTATATTGCCAAATGTCCTGATAAAGTTGGAGGGAGAGCTTCAAAAACATATTCTGTTAAAATAAAGGCAGCCGAAATCATATAAAAGCAGGTATTTTTTTCCTTGACCCAGTTTAGTTGCTGAATGCTAGTAAAATGTCACATTAGCTAGACCTTGTAAACACAGCTTCCTACTGGAACCCAACATGTAACTTCAAAGAAGCAACCATGCCGAACATACACGGCCTCCTTTGTCTTCTCACATTCCTGGTTTTTATAGAGTCATGGACATATATAGTATTTTACCTTCTTCTTAAGGCTACAGTTCAGTAAACTTTATGATCCTGTCCTTGTGCTGGGGACAATGTAGTGTGGCGACGGCAGGAAACAGAAGGGGTATTGGAGATGAACATGAGTCCCTCAGCTACAGCCTATTGTACTTTCCAACATTTAGATCCTGTTTTAATAAATCCCACGTTTTCCTGAAAAGAAATAAACCAGGATGTTCATCTGAAATCTCAAGATTTTAGAATCTAATATTATCTTAAACCAATTTTTGAAGAAGAAGAAAAAAAAAACCAAAACATTTCGTAGACCAGATTACTGCAGACCACGTCCGGCCTGGCTTGGCCCTTCTCTTAGCGATCTCTCTGCCCAGTCTCGACTTTCCACCTCCACGATCTCTGCTTGACAAATTGCCCTTCCCTGGTCACTAGAGTGGCCATGGGCAGAATTTGCAAGTAGACAAAGTCTGTCTGTGTTGGTGTAGCTCCTCCGTCCCTTCTCCTTGCTGCTCTGGGGGTTTCCTGCGGTTCCACACAGTCTGGACTCCTTCTTCCACCCATGCCTCGGTCTTCCAACACCACCGATTTATTTATCTTTTACCAGTGAGAGTTCGGTGTGCGTGGTACTAGGCTCAGGGCCATGAGCCTCCATTCCTTTATTTCTCACATCAGCCCCATAGTAGTTGCTATTGTGAATCCCAGTGAACAGATAGGAAGCCGAGGCATAAGGTGAGGGAAGCAGGGACTCAAAGGCAGCATCCTCCTTCCCCCAGAGGCATGGTCTCGCCTCCATCACTGGACGCATTGTCACCTGCCTCCTTAGGAGCTGCCCTTTGCGGGGAGTTAACCCAAAGCACCCCAGAGGGAAGACGATCATGTTCACACTGGCTGTAGACACAAGCACAGGACCATGGCCTTTCTGGCGGCTGAGTCCCACACGAGCTGGTGGTGTCACACATGGCCAGTCAGGGAGGATGTGCACCTGAGCAGGGACCCTCTGCCACCTTCAAGTCCCACCCACTTCTCCAACTGGTCTGCAGTGGCTGCCACTGCCTCGGCTCCCAGAGAGGAGCTGTGAGGGGAAGGTGGGCGGACCGCTCCCCATGCAGGGTCTAGGCAGCAGTGTGTGTGTGGGGGTGTTCTACTAAAACAAAAACAGGCAGGGAGAGAGAGAAAGGAGAAAAAGGTCCAAAGATTTAAAAATCTGTATATTTCTACACCTCCCTGGAGTCTCACCTTTGGCCCATGTGCAGGGATGTGCTGATTGCTTTACTCTATTTCATTTCTATGCATTTGACATTGTTGGGTAGAACTCAGAGAAGTTATGCAATCAGCACTCTGTTTTGGATTGCTTTAAAAATAAATCCTGGCTCTATATCTTGAAAAATATGGAGTACAGATAAACATTTGTTGACTGACTAACCTGAGAGCCATCCAAGAGATCACTAAAAGAATCATCTCTCTGGAGATATTTAGATACCCATAATAAATATACAATTGCACAGTCAACCGCAATTTGACCAGGAAATCCAGAGCCTCAGAAAATTTTGTGCCCATTTGGCCCTGTAGGCAGACTTTAAGAATTTATTAGAAAGAAAATAATTAGGTCGACTTAGAAAGGTAAATATCCAGAGATATTTATCATAGTACTGTTTAAAGTAGCTAAAACTTAAAAAAATCTGTCTAAAAATACCAGTTCACTAAACAAACATGGTTCATCCACATGTTACATAGCTATTTAAAAAGAGGTTACAAATCTGTATTTATTTTGTACAGTGATTCTAAAATAATACATATATCATCTTATATCTTATGTATGTCATTACATATAAATATTTTAAGCATTGAAAGACATATAAGTTTGACTAATATACAGCAAAACTAAACAAACATTACCTTCTGATGGTAGATTGGTGGATAATTTTAATTCTTTCTGTGTAATTTTCTTACAATGAGCATATATTACTTGTAATATCAGAAACAATAATGTATGACCCTGAAATTATCCAGATGAGCATGCCAGGAAGCTCAGCTCTAAGTCTTCTTGTTTTTTACATTATCTTATTCCAGTTCTTACGCCTGTTGTCTGTTGCATTGTATGTTTTATGCTAGGAACTGGTTTTCTTCACTCTGTAGAAATGCCCAGTTTTCTTCCTACCCCACATCATTCTGGCCACTCAGAGTTGATGTTCACAGTCGATAATGCTTTGCTTTGCAGGAGGACAAGGTACAGCTGGCGTGAAAGGAAGCCCAGGCTCCCCAGGAAGCCCAGGTGTCCCAGGATTGCCTGTAAGATTTCATGTTTCTAAAGCTCTAGTTTCATTTAAAAAGCTCAACACTCTGAAAATAAGGTCATCTCACATAGAGATGATCACTTTGTGTGGCAAATTCTAGGCGTTTAATTGATTGGCAAACAGTGTCATTGATTAAGTAGATAAATAAGGAATGAATTAATGAATTTATAAATCATATTAAATGATATCAAAGACAAAAGGCAGAATAGTCCTTGTCTGGGCTGAAGGTGGGGACAGGGGTTAATAGAAATAGGGGAATGATAGTAATGTGGGGTTTTTTTAACATCAATTGTGGTGATTGTGGCTTAATTCTGTAAATTTACTACAAATCACTGAATTGTACTCTTACAAAGGATAAATTTTAGAGCACGTAAATTATACTTCAATAAAATAAAGATGTCAAAAGTTAAAATATTGATTATTATAGTGAACCAGAAAGTTATATATGAATATACCTACACATTGAATTATTGAGAGATGAATTAACCAATAATCAACCATCTGAAGGATAACTGTTGTATCACACTGGATTTTATTATTCTGTTTATTGTATTACACTGTTTAACAGTTTTTTCTAGTTTCAGAAGTTAAAAACAAAGCAAAATGAACAAAAAGCTTGAAATGATGTTTGTGAACCAATGAAACTGTAAAACAGTCCATGTTTGTTGTAATTTAGTAGTTCTCATGGCTGTTTTTAAGACCGAAACAGGACAACTCTAACAAAGCATCACGCAGACTCCTGTCTTTACTGCCCTAGGGATTCCCAGGTGCCCCGGGAGCTCCAGGACTTAAAGGAGGAAAAGGTGAAACACCTCAGCCCCAAGGGCCAGTGGGTGCCCCAGGGGATCCTGGGCTCCCTGGGCTAAGCGGGAGAAAGGGCCTGGATGGAATCCCTGGAGCTCCAGGAGAGAAAGGATTACCAGGACCTAGAGGCAAGCCGGTTGGTATTTAGCAGCTTTAACCAAGGTACTCCCCTTGTAGATGAAATGCTCAGAAATCAATAGATAAATGATTTCCTTCCCAAAGAGGGTTCATTATTTTAGCTGCAGAATGAGGCATCTTCAAATTGGCGGCAATTATTCAAGCAAATATTTATAATATTTATATCAAATGAATTTCTAAAGCTCAGAAAAAATGACTAACGGGAAATTTTTAGTAAATATTTTGAGACAATGTTCATTTTTCAAGTAGAAATAAATGTAGAAATGTGAAAAAGAATAGTGCACTGAAATAAAGGCAGCAAATGTTTTGCTATTTAAAATATGTCAATGTATAGGGCTAGGGATATAGCTCAGTGGCACAGTGCCTGTCTGGCAAGCATGAGGTTGTGAGTTCAATGCCATATATATGTGTATTAATGTAAAAAGTAATGCAAAATATTTTCATTTATGTAAATTTGATTTCTTTCATGGGATAAAATTTCTTGTATGTTCAATTAAGTGTTAATACCAACCAGATCTTTTAAAAATGTTATGGAGTGAGAAACTAAATACTTCTCACAATGGCTCTGTGGGAAGTTTGCTTCAATTATTCTATGAAATACCAATTCTCCAAGATTAATCATATTTATCCAACAAAAAGGGTCTCACCTTGAACAGATTGGGGAACCTTGCTAAGTAAATTAACTCATTCATTTACAGACACTTTAATAATACAAATGTAACTCTCTAGCCTGTAGTCAACATGTGATTTTGGGTAAATAATGCTTTCTGGGAGCATCTACATGGTCAGGGTTTCTCAGCTCTTACTTGGACAAACCCCTGGCTGTCCACTTTGTGATAGCCTTGCTTAAAGAAGGCAAATATGTACAATTCTTTTGATCTATTAATAGTGTTCATATGACTTTACTATCTGCATCTCACTAAATTTTCTTTTTGAAGTTCTGGAAAAGATGCTCCAGAAATAATTAAGAGAAACTCAAAAAGATTATTTCTTGAGTCAGGTCCTGTCATTATAAAAGGAGGAAAAAAAAAAAAAGAGAAAAATGCCATTTAACTGCCCAATGACATTGGACAATGAAAACCTCAGTCAAGTTGATTTGTAAAGGCTATGCTTGGCAAGAAGACAACTTTGATTATATTGTCAATCTCAACTTCTTTCAAACATCAAACTCACTTTCAAAGTTACAGTGTATGGATTTTTGAAAAACAGAGCAGACATTTTAGGAGGAAAAAATTAATACAGGTAAAATATCGCCTTTGTAGTAAAGATGGCTGGCTAAAACTACAAACTGTGTAAAAGGTTTGCTGTGCTGGTTTTATTTCAGAAATATACCAGTAGCATGAATGTTGCCTCAAAAACCATTTGAACTGTTGATCCATTTGAACTTATTGTGCAAGGTCATAAGTTCGATCCCTGGTACCAAAAAAAAAAAAAAAATTGAGCTGATTTTAGTGTCTGTTATACTGGAGACATGTCCTTGTGGGACACCTTAAGTGGAACTCAAGATAGTTGCAATCCATACAACATTGCTGAATTCTAATATTGCACAAAACAGCAAAAGCCTATAGCATCCTTATTTTAGTAATAATTCCTATCAAATGCCAACTGGTTTTTAATTCAAGAGCTTCTTGGTGACAGCCTAGTTGCTTGAAATGAATCTGTAATAAGGAAACTCTGGAATAAAGCACCATGCAAACATATTCCTGTTGTCACAGGCTCTGAGTGGTGAAAAGGGGGATCAGGGTCCTCTGGGAGATCCTGGCCCCCCAGGGCCTCCAGGATCTGCAGGACCAGCTGGACCACCTGGCTATGGACCCCAGGGAGAGCCAGGTCCAAAGGGTACCCAAGGAGTTCCTGGAGCCCTGGGACTACCTGGAAAAGCCGGTTGGTTAGTTTTCTTTCCAGTCCTGTTTGCCTGTGGGTGGGTGGCTCTCAGTGCTAACAAATCTCCTCCAAGACTAAGGAATATATGTGCATAAACTCATTTCTAACAAATAAAATATGTCAACTCATACACTCTGGAATAGCATATGTAGAATATATCAGAGAAAATCTACTTTTACCTATTACTGAGCAATTCAGTTAGGATCTCCTGGGATAGAATATGTCCATATTTACTTAAACACACGGAACATTAGACCTTAAGGGTTAAGCAGAAATCAACCATGATTCATCCAGGGGAAGCAAAACCAAGAACGTAATCTAATCTAGAGAAGCCTTTTATAGCCCTTAAGTTCCCAATAATACCATGACAAATTTGTCCTTTCTCATCTGTAACTCAGTAGGGCGTGTTAAAGCCAAAACTTTAAAATATCTAAAATAAAAGAAGAAAAGTTGTCTGATAATAGTTTTAAAGTCCAGGCAACTTTTGATAGCCACAGGTACTGAACACAGTTCTGTATTTAGGAGAAATTACATCCTTAGTATTTGTGTCTGAGAATATGGCAGAAGATGAAATAAACAGCATGTTACTGAGACTTTTAATAGGCCACTATGGTCATGTTTTTACTTCTGAAGTCACTGTAAAGTGTGCAACCTAACAAATTCATGGTCTCCAATCATGTTATATAGTGTCATTCATAAAACTTTTTGAGTGTACACCTTCATATATTGACATGTATGTTATAAAGTAAATGCATTGTTTCTTCCTATACATATATAAGCTTATTTTATAATTATATAGCATGTAATACATAATTATATATTACATAATTATAATATCTTGTTACATAATATGCAATATGTAATAATATAATGTACTGTAATATATAATAATATGTTATATTATTATATATAATATGTTAGATATGTTTATTTATTTTTTGTGCCCTACTTTGGAGGCTGTTGATTCAATCCAGGGATTACCAAACTAATCTCACAATCCAGTTCAGCCCACGAACTGGTTTGTATGTTCCATAAGCTAAGAATAATTTTAAATTTTGAAATAACTTTTTTAAAATGTAAGAGTATTTTTGATACATTAAAAATTTATGAAACCCAAATCACAGGATCCATGCCTGAATTTTACTGGCTTACAGTCATACTCATTCATTTCTGTGTCACCTCTGGCTGCTTTCATGTCCTGATGGTAGAAGTGAATGCTTGTAATAAAGATCAAGACCACAAAGCCTGAATCATCTACTGTTGGACCTTTATAGAAAATGCTTATCGACTCCTGTTCTAATGCAAATGCAGCTCTCTTCTGATCTCTCTAAATGTGAATTTTTAGTGGAAAACCTCACCATCAAAATACATCATTAACAAATTTTTCTATCGCAGAGCCATATTTTCTGTAAACATGTGACTAGATGAACAAGACGAATCACTATGGTGTAATGGTGTATGGTGTATGGTGTAATGGTGTAATGGTGGTCATGTGGTCATGACATTGTTTTGAATCCTTATCTGCCAGATCATTACCATTTTCCAGATGGAGAGGGATTTAAAAATGCACCTTAACTAACATCTTTATAAGCAGCAGTTGTAAGTGTCAAACTCAGATCAACAGCTTAAAGCACATTTACTGTTGTGTTCTGTATACCATATTGCTTTCCTACAAAAACTAGTCACCCAAAATATAAATAAATATCATATCAGAATTCATAGTATGAATTTCTTGGAATACGCTCTTATTCAATACACTGGCTTGTTGGGCTATGCATTAAAATAAGGCTTGGACAATAGCAAATGCTTGTAAATATTTATTGATTGAATGAGAAAGTTTCTGTGAATAACCACCCCTAAACTAGTTTTGAAGCCTGCAGAAACAGATTATTTCTATTTCACTTAGGATATGTTTGTAAATTCCTTATAATTGTATTTCCCTCCTACCTCCTACCTAAGGAAAGCTTCAATATGCACCCCAATCTTATTATCACACATTTTCTTAAGGTCCTAAGGGAGAATCCAGCATTTCAACACCTATCCTAGGACCCCCAGGACCTCCAGGACCTCCTGGTCATGCTGGCCCCCAAGGTCCACCTGGTGAGTATAAGTTTGGTGTATGACATAAGTGCCCTAACTTCCTTGGAAAAAATACTATTATCACTATAAAGAAAAAATACATTTATTTTCTCCAAAAAAGAACACAGCCCAAAACCCTGTCACATAAACAAGTAGGCAGGGAAATTGCTGTTTTCCTTTGAGACTATCAAAATTATTCCTCTGGGGCTTCTGATATAAAAATTTTGAAGGAGAACTGATATAGTGGATAGAAATTCATGAGAAGAACAATCTTCGTGGATTTTTGGTAGAAAAGCTGACAGGGCTTACCAACGGTTAATCAGAGTATTTTCCATAACACATTCGTTTGAAACTTAATTTTGGCTAATGTGATCTAAAATTTAATTTTGCATGCATTGAAGAACACATACAATTTGAGATAGTTAGAATGCCTTTTGGAGTTAATGGACTGTTAAAAAAAAATGCTTTATAGTTCCCAATGATTAGTCATTGGATAGGGGTGAGTAGGATGGATATACAGTTGGGATTATGTTAAAATTATTTCTTAAATCCCACAAAGGCTGGGCTGACACTGAGAATTTAGACATTTTCTGTTAAAATAAGTGAATAAAATTTGCTAATTGTGTGTGTGTGTGTGTGTGTGTTTAAGGTATCCCTGGATCCATGGGAAAATGTGATTCTGGTCTTCCTGGACCTAAGGGAGAACCTGGAATTCCCAGAATTGGATTTCCCGGGCCCCCGGGACTGAAAGGTAAATTAAAAATTTTTTAAATATAAGGTTCATCGAGGACATTTAGAAGTCATAAATATGTATGGTGAATAAAACAGGAAATATCTACAATAGCTTGTAAAACATAATGTTTTCCAAGGGTCTTTAAATCTTACAACAATATTAGGTGAGAAGACAGAATTTACATTGATTTGTGTAACCCCATTTCAATCACACTTTTTTAAATTCACACACAAAAAAATGAAAGGTAATTCACCAAAATGGAAATAGTGATTTTCTTTTTTGCCCCGCTGGGCATTGACCAGAGGGCCTCATGGATGCAAGGCAAGCTCTCTACCTCTGGGACACATTCCCAGCCCAATAGTGATGCTGCTTCTTTCTTTGTGGGATTATCAGCATGTTTTCCTCTTTCGTTTTGAACTTTTTGGATTTATGCTTTTCACTTTACACATTTTTAAAATAAGAAATGAATGATGATATCACAAATAAAACTGGGGGTGTAGCTGGTGGCAGAGCACGTGCTTTGTATAAACCAAGACCTGGGTTCAGTGCCCAGCACATGTGTGCTCTTGTGGATGTGGGTGCATGTGTGGGTGCACAGACATGCACACACACACACACACACACACACACACACAATTTTTATTATAAAAGCTTTTAAACTCTGCTGAGAAAAGCTACCTAGCATCCTGAAAAAGCTCTCTACCTTAACCTGAGACATACTTGTATAGACATGCACATAAAAATCCATTTAGCAGGACAATGTTTATATAAATAGATTTCAAAAATAAAGCTGATTAAATGGCAACTAGCATCAGTGGTTTGAAGAAATGCTAAGATACAATCATAGCCACATTAAACAGTACAAGCAACAACAAAAACAATTTTTAAGCATAGGGAACCCAACACAATCTCACTAGGAACTGAATATATTTTAATTGCATGTTTATGAGTTCATGTTTTCATCCTTCAAACTCACACAAACATCTCTCTCTAGCTGCCTAAGTGGATTAGATGAAATAAAAGTCCAGCTACTCAGTCATTGGATTTAGAATTTGGAATATCCAATGTTTGTTGTTTGCTTGTTTTCCTCTGCAGGAGATCAAGGCTTTCTGGGAATGAAAGGATCCCCAGGATGTCCAGGGAAGATGGGAGAGCCTGGCTTCCCCGGAGAGCCAGGCTTCCCAGGAGCCAAGGTCTGCAGAATTAAAACTTGACTGACTTGGAGGGAGAAGGCAACCATGATTGATGAATTAGGATGCCCTGCCAGGCGGGATGCTCTGGGTACAGAAATGATCAGTGTACTCATAGATGGTGAAGATGCTAATTTTTAAAATATTTTCCTGGGGCATCTTCCCATTTAGAAAGGAAAATAGAATTTGTTAGAAAGTAAGTTTGCATCTCTTTCATCCGCAGTGGCATATAAGCATGTATAAAAGGAAGAACTGCAGAAAGAAGTGTGGATACCTAGGAAAATAACCATTGAAAGTAAAGATATGTAGATAATTTTATTTACAGAGAATCTCATAGTCTTCTTGAAAGATGGAAACTACACATCCTGAAGCATCATGAAGCATAATTTTTTTTTTTTAAGCAAAATGAGAAACTGGGGTTGAAAAGGGAACATGGATTAGGTGGTAGTGACTGTGAGAGGGGCTTGCGCATCTGTAACAAACAGGTTATTCCAGATGGTCCTAGGAGCAGCCAATATCAGGAGGACTTGCAAGCATGATGTGGTAAAACTAACATTGCTTCTGTGCTACAGGGAGAACCAGCACTGGCAAGGCCTGGAGAACAGGGAAGGCCAGGTCTTCCAGGAGAAAGAGGCGATTCAGGGAAAAATGGAGAAATTGGACTCCCTGGACTTCCAGGTCTTCCTGGAATTCCAGGAAAACAAGGACTCGATGGACCTCGAGGTACAAAAACAACTGTGATTAATGTTTTCCTTTGTGAGCTGGGCTAAAATGCAGCAAACTGACTGTGAAGGTTCTCATTGGATGGAAAAGTCTCCAAAAACCTTCTAGTTCAATGAATAGACTCTGTATGGACTAATTATTTTCCTAATCAATGTGGCTGCTGTACATTTCTTCTTCCTTTTCTTCCTTCCTTCCCCCCCCTCTATAAAAGACACATTAATGAATGCAATATGGATCTGATTTGCTGGAGAAGAATGTCTGGGATAGCAACGCTGGGGCATTGGGTTTTGGTAACTAAACAGTCATGAATTCTTTTGCAGGAGATGCAGGGAAGCCTGGACCACCTGGAGTAAAGGGACCCCCAGGAGTGTGCACAGAGGGGCCCAAGGGAGCCCCAGGGCTTCCAGGCTTAAATGGATTAAAAGGGCAGCCAGGTAGGGGGACAGTGGCTGAGGCACCAGATAGGCAGGTGATGTGTACCCCTGGCTTTGCACTTTGCTGTTTAACATGGAAACAGTCCCACAACAAACAAACCCTGAGTGATGCTCAGTGAGGAATATTGTTTCAGAAACCGAAACCTTGCAATGAAGGACTTGTTACACAGAGTGGTTTGTGCCACCTATAGAGAAAGAGATCTGAAGTCAGTATTTTGGACTGGTTTATGTAAGAAAATATAAACACCAAAGACAAATTAAGTAGATAATTTACATATGTTTTTATATACATAAACTCCCAGACAATGTTTAACTTTTACTCCTCCCATAAATACACTGAGGTGGTTAATTTCTTCCTATAAAATTGAGAGAATGAATGTGAAGATACCAGGTTAGCATGTTACAGACTAAAATATGTAGCTGATTGCTTTCTAAGCAACGAAAAAACTTGAATGATGCAGGCTAGATGATCTAGGTCATGCAGACCTTATGCTTGTGTTTGGTTTCCTGTCAACCAGATCTGGTGATGATTCCAAGGGAAATTCCTTAGAACTTAGTGAACGTCATTGAGCTAACATACTGCATCTATGTTCACAAATAGATTTCTGGCAAGGATCGTCATTGTCGTGGTGGCATTGTTTGGAGAAGCCTCGCGTGGCTAACCTCCACGAGTGGCTCTGTGCATCCTCTGTAGACAAAGGACTGAGCTATAGTCATGAGGTGTGAGTGCAGACAGAGGCTGCAGGACCGTGAGATGGATATCGATCCTACACTTCTGCTACTGCATGACTCATTGAAGAAGAATGTTAGAGCCAGAAAGGACTTGAGAAATTTTACAAAGGAGCATATTACACACACACACACACACACACACACACACTTTTCCCAAAATCATGCAGCCAAATATTAAACAAAAAGAAAACTGGTGGAGAAAGCATCTGTTTGTTAATTCATCCCCTCATTTATTCATAGGAAGAAGAGGAGAAACGGGGCCAAAGGGAGACCCAGGAATTCCAGGTTTGGACAGGTCAGGGCTCCCTGGAGAACCTGGACCACCAGGAATGCCAGGTCAGCGGGGTGAGATGGGGCCACCTGGTCGAAAAGGATTTCCAGGAACTCCGGGACTTTTAGGGCCACCAGGTATCCTTTTCTGTGTTTTATTTTACTTCTCGTATCTTCCACGTTTTCCCTTTAAAGTGGTTCTGTAAACTGTCCATAGGCATAGGCTTTTGATGCCATGCTTTTGGTTTAGTTAGTGTTAAGTTTTTCTTTTGGAATTATTTATAAGAGATCAGGATCAAATCAAGGGTGCAAGGAAATACTAGTGGCAAAACAGTCATTATTTCATAGTCACTCATTATGTATGTTTTGTTGTCTAACCCTTTTAATATCCTGCCATATATACTTGCCGCTAGTTCATTGAGCTGTTCGCATTTGTGTTCCCAGGGAATGTTGGTCTGTAGTTTTCTTGTGATGTCTCTGTCTGGTTTTGGTATCAAGTCAGTGCTTGGATTTTCCTAGTAATTTGGGATGTTCTTCCTCCTTTTGTATTTTCTGGAAGAGTTTGCAAACAGTTAATTCCTTAAACATTCAGTAGCTTTTAATATTAAAGTTTTCCAGGTTTGGGCTTTTCTCTGTAGGAAGTCTTTAAATTATCAATTCAATCTCTTCACTTGTTATAGTTCTGTTCAGAATTTTTATCTCTTCTTGAGTCAGATTTGATAATTGGCTTGGCCAGGAATTTGTTCCTTTTGTCTAAATTATCGAATTTGTCCTCCATAATACTTTTTTATAATGCTCTTTATTTCATTGCTATTTTTGTAATTCATATAGTGGGAAGAATATTCTAACCATTAACTTATGGCATAAAAACCTCAACTGATCTAGAATACAGAGGTAACTGACAAATCATTCATTCATTCATATTGCTGGACTACTGTCATATGCCAGCAATATGCCTGTCACTAAAGACAGATCAATAGACAAATGTAGGTAAATAATATTAAACGTATTTTATTTTATGTCTTTATTTTTTAATTTTTTATTTTGAAGGGAATAAAACAAAACAATAAATGGAAGAAAAAAAACAGTGAGAATAATATGGAATTTCAAAAATAAAACAGAAGGCGATCCCCCACAGCTGCTATATGGCATATTGTCATTCTCTAAACAGAGGCTCAGACTCCCAGCCCCAGGCCTGCAAGGTCAATCAAACAATGCAAGCATTAAGTTGTTCTTCACTTCTTAGTTCTTTTCCCATAAGCGTATTTTAAAACTAAGTTCAATTAGAGACAAGTGCTATGGAAAATCTAAAATGAGGGGATTAATAGAAAGCAATTGATCAGAAGGTGATAGGACGGAATGTGCTCCAACTACAGTGAATTCTATTCTCAATCATAAATGTGATTGGCTAGTAATGATGGCCAAATGGAAGAATTTAAAAAGACTATTTGCAGATCCATCTCCTAGATTCCTCTCTTTACATAAATTGTGCCTTCAACTTCCAGCATCCAAGTATAGTGCGGTTTATTTTATGGAATATTTTCTTTTTCTCAGTCGGTGTAGCATGTGCTGTTTTATGTTCCTTTGTTCCCACAGGTGAAAGAGGAGTGGCGGGGATGATGGGTTTCCCCGGAACCACGGGCCTTCCTGGGCCTCCAGGGCACCCAGGCACGCAGGGGCAGAAGGGTAAGTGACAGTGTCCAGACATCAGCAGGTGTAAACAGCATCCATTTACTTAGCAGCAAGATAAATTACAGTTCATTCTTTGGCGGGGAAGTAGCTCTAAGAGAACAACATATCCGACCTTGCTGTTTCCTGCACTACTCTTTGCCATTGGAATGTAGCCCTAATTTTTCTCTGTCAGTTACTTGTACATGGCTGGTTGTCTGGGGAAACTTTCAAGTTCTCGGGACAATTAATCTTTTTTGTTGTTGTGTTAACTTTTGAATGCCGGTGAACTGCTTAAAGAATTAAGAGCCTGTTTTGTCACTTCTGTCTGGTAGGTAACCTGGGGATTCCAGGAATGAAGGGTGACAGAGGACCCCCAGGAGCCAAAGGGGAACAGGGAGATAAAGGAGACCCAGGGCCTTCTCGAATAGCGCACTTAAAGGGGGACAAAGGAGAACCAGGCCTCAAAGGTAAAGAATCTTTTACATTTAGAAATGGAACACTGGAGCTGAATTCAGGCCTAAGAAATCACCAGGCAAATCCTCTGAGTTGACAAGAGGACCGTGAAGGCCTGACACAGTGACCTGCCCAAAGCACACAGCCGCTTTGGGGATGAGTGGGAACCAGGTCGGGCCTTGTGTTGTCTCTTCAGTGCAGCACTTCTTATTAGAAAGCTAATTCTATGTTTTGATCTGCTACACTTAACTTGACTCTAATAAATTGTTAAACCACAAGCCTCAACTCTCCTCTCGCTTTCCCCATGGATAAAATGAGACTCGAGAAAGTCCCACGTGAAAAACTTCTTTGGCAGAAATAGGAACTTCCACCCCAAAGTCTCTGGTATTCTGTCAGCTACCAGGATGGATGTTTCTGATCTCATTTACAAACTTCTCATGCTCAAAATCCTTTGGAGGATTTTAATACAAAGAAAATACGTTTCTATGAAAATTTAACCCTTTATGAATACTGTTGTTAGCTGTGGCTATTAGGCTAATATTCTAGTCAATTCAAATTACTTCAAGTTACTGAAATGGTTTTTGCAGGACCTTTTGTTGTATGAATAATACAACCAATATGAAACCAAATTTTAAACCAGCCTATCTTTCAGTCCCCTTGACCGTAGTTACTCCCAAGTAGCTTTAGAAAAAGAGAATTGTTGGGTAACATATCACCTTTTCACAACAAACTTTCATAGCAGGAAGGAATAAAAAAAATTTGTTTGTAGGTGCAAACACAGAAATCTATAAAGAATTTTGAGAAGAGAGGTTATATTCAATAAATATTTATATGCTTAGCACATAGGATTTATAGTTCTAGAAAAGATCTGTTTTAAAAGCTGTACTAGAAAGGCTGAATAACTATCTCCAGAAATTAGGAAAGATTTTCAGTAGTGACATGTGAGCAGGTCTGAAAAGGGATCAGATACAATTAATTTGCCAACTAATAAAATGGATAATCATTGGAAAAAACAACTTATACACAGTTTGGTTTTTTTGTTTGTTTGTTTTTTGTTTTTTTTTGCACAACGTTCAGTCATAGGGTAAAATCTCTTGGAGTATCTATTACTTAATTTCCTGCAAAACTGAGTTTGGTACAAATAGAAGATCTTTCCCATTTTTTTCTCAAATACTTGCAAACATTTCCAGTCTTCACAAACCGTCTGTATAGATACTATTTCACTAGTCTATTCTACATTATTTCAGATGTGTTGGAAACATTTTGAGAAAAATATAAGTAGCATATCTGTGTCTATGTCAGCCAAAATTTGGCTCTCACAGCCTAAATCCACACTGAGAACTAACGTACAATTAACAAATTCATTTTGCAAAATACAGAGAAAAAAATTCATTTTGCGAAGTACAGAGAAAAATATGCTATTATAGAGAAAAGCATACTATTTCTATGCTCCTAACAAAATTCCTCAATTTTCTGTCTAGAGTGCAGTAATGAACCTAAGCTGTGTTTTCTCTCAACTCTCTGAATATATAACTGAGGAGCACAGATTAAACACACCAACAAATAAAATCCCTAACCCTAAGGTGCAAATCAGTAGTTTATCAGGTTACTAAGAGACATAAGTAGCATTTCAATGCATGGGTACTGTTCTAAATTTTACAGTTATTGACTTCTTTAACCTCGTACTAACCTAGAATGAGGTCCTCTGCTAGCTATGATCCCATGTGTAGCACAGATGGGCCTCACAGGGATGTGATCATTTGAAAGACCATTCTCGACCCCTTCACTGGGCTCCAGCAACCCTGACAGCGACTCTGAGGGAGGCAAAAAACACACAGTATTGAGGGTCGTCAGAGCCACCTTGGTGACAAGGGCACTTAAATTATGTGTGGATTTAGATAAGGAAATAAAACTCTTGGCTTAAAATGTTTCTAAGGCTCGCCTTGCTTGAAGAATTCAAACTCCTTGCACTGGGATAGTACTTTCTTCACCACTTTCCCTTCACCAATCTCTTACCATGTGTTATTTGTGTGGTTGACAGTTATTTGTTAACATCTGGGGTCAGACATTTTATTATGTGCTAAACCCTGAGGTGCCAAAGTGGTCATAATATCCTGGTCATGATAAAAACTTACAACTGGTCAGATATGAATGGTCCCTATTGTATATTCTTTGTTTTCACCTTTTTTAAATTTAACTCTTTAACAATTTAAAAAGCAGCCCTGCCTCTCAAGTCATATCAAACTAAGCCAAATTGCAGGCAAATGAAAATTGTAAACAGTATATATTCTTAGACTGGAAAAAAAAAAGCAGAGGTGCGAAATAAAACAGTCTAACCCCTGCTACTGCTATTTTTTGTTTAGGAATCCTATTTCATTCCCTGTCTTCCCTCCCAATTAGCTCTCATTTGGTTTTCAAGACTGAGCAAAAAAAGAAAAGAAAAAACACCAACCTCTTCCAGAAATTCTTTCCTTTAGCATACTGTGTCCAACTTTATTACAAAACTTATCTTACTGGGTGGCAATTGCTTGTTTACTTGGCTCGCTCCCCAGTTAAACACTAAAAACTTGGGAGGGTGACCGTGATTTATTCATATCTCAAGCACTCAGCTCAAGACCTGTCTATTAATTAGTTACTCAATTTATATGTGAATGAACAAATAAGTATTTAAGCAAGACATGAGCCAAGGAAAGTAAATCTGCTGGAAAAAAGGCAGAAAGCCAAGAAGAAAAATGTTCCATGCAGTTAAAGAAGTTTGTAATTTCTTCTGTAGGGAAAAGAGATTCAATGAATATTAATGAGCAAGAAAACAATATGATCAAAAACACATCTTTTAGAGAAAGTGAAATGGGAAGTTTATGAGTTTAGAAATAACCATTCAGAAATGACATCAACTCTCAGTATTGTCACTGAGTGACAGTATGACTTTAGGTAGGGTCTTCCCACTTACTTAACACTTAATAAATAATCATGTTATCAAATGGGTTGAATGAAATTGTTTAAATGAGGATTGTGTAGTAGTGTTCTGTCCGTACTATGAAAAATAAAAAAACTGGTCACTATAGTCTAAAATGTTTTGGTGTGTAAATGTGACCATGGTTAGCAGTCCTTGAGAACTAACTGATGTCCACCATTGTGCTCATTTTTCACATATATTATGTGAAAAATGAGCACAATATATTTAATCTGCCTTTAAAAAGATACAGGTCCATATCTGCCCATAGTCTTAATAAATATGCTAAGATAATACTCTGTCAGTTTAATCCAGGATGTGTATGAATCTGACAAAATTCTAACCTGTGCTTTACTATCTGGTTTTTAACTTTAGGACTTACAGGAAATCCAGGTGAGAAGGGAAATAGAGGCCTTCCAGGGTCGCCAGGTTTAAAGGGCCTGGAAGGACCACCTGGACCACCAGGACCACCAGGTATTGTGCATGCTCTAATAGCGGTTTCATGTTTTAAGCTTTCCTAGATCTAAGTGCCATGAAACTTGTTTGTAGACTTCTGGGTTCCAATTTTGTTCAAACAGAAATTCATTTCTAAATTAAACCAAATGGAGTATGTTTTATTTTTGTGATGTATTTCAAAATATCAATCTCTGCATAGCTTCATTTATCAACTCAAAATTTTATTTTAAAATGATTGATGTGTATAACAAATGATATTTTATCACAGTATCACCTATCCAAAATGAAATAAATACTTAAGAAGTTTTTGTATTTGCCCTTTCCTTTTTTTAAACAAATTACTGAATTTACTAAGTAATGTTTTGAACTATTATTTATTCTATTACAGTATAGTTTAAAATTCCATTAAAGTATAGTTTAATAGTTTAAAGTATTTATTTTGGCAACTTTTTTTTTTGTACTGGGGATCAAACTCTATCTCACTCTTGCCAGGCAGGCACTTATGCCACTAAGCTAAATCCCCAGCCACTAAAGTATTTATTTTATTATTTAATCTACCTTAAAAAAGATGCAAGTCTTTACTACCATCTTGGTAATAAGACTACTAGACAATAAAAGTCAATAGGCAGCTGGAAATACATTATTATGCAGTCACAGAAGCCCACCCTTTCCTGTTGCTGTTGATGGTTGAAGTCTAGGCCTACGATGAGAATATTGCTTTCTCTGGACTTATGTGTACTGACTCCCCAGTCTTCCTCTTATCTGAAGGCAAAGGCATAACTGACCAAGTACCTATACCAGCTGGTCCTGCTGTTCTGGATTCATTCATTTATGCAAGCAACAGATATTTGAGTACTGCTATGCCCAGGAACTGTACAGGGCATATGGCTTTTTTACTCTCTTGGTTCTCAAGGTCCTAGAGGAGATCTGGGAAGCCCTGGGAATCCTGGAGAACCAGGACCACGTGGCATACCAGGAAGCATGGGCAACATGGGTATCCCAGGTAATGCATAAGTTCCTGTCCTGAGCTCACAAACTAACAGAAGATCACAACTCCAGATGTTGCTGTTGTTTTGATTTCCCACTTAGTAGAAAATCTGGTTGTTATGTAAAACAACCAGATTTCCTTTTAGATAAAGGTATTTGTGAACAACTAACATGTTAGTGAAAACAAAAATCATCCATTATAACTTCCTGATGCATTTGAGATTCTGAAAACCCAGATTCTGGGGAGAAGGGTGGTTTATGCAAAGGTCTAAAGTAGAACCCTTTTAGATTCCTATCTTTACCTGTCTTGCTTGATATCTTTCCTAATTTCAGGTTCTAAAGGAAAAAGGGGAACTTTAGGACTCCCTGGTCTACCTGGAAGACCAGGGCTCCCAGGCATTCACGGCCTCCAAGGAGATAAGGGAGAACCAGGTTATTTAAAAGACACAAGACCAGGACCTCCAGGACAAAAGGTATATAGGCCACTAAAAATTTTATGTTTTGGCAGTTGAAGGTGGCCCTTAAAATATTAGCAAACATCCAGATTCAGTGTGGGCAGAAAAAATGAAAATATTACTGTATTTTCAGGCAATCATTTGGATTTTTTAAAAAATCCTATTTCCACAACTGAAGTTGCCTGCTATTTATTACTCAGTTGTTGATTTTGGAAAGCCTGTTTCAGTTGTCAAGTGATTTCTCTGTCCCTGCAATTTAGGTGTGCTCCCAGCAGGGGGCAGTACTTACAGAACCACATAACCTGAAAGGCAAGGGGTTTCCCCTTGTAACAAAAAGTGCCCAGGCTTGACCATGAACTCATGTCACACAGACAGAGATCTGGTAATCAAAACCACTTGTCTTATTAAGATACAATACAAAGTTATAAAATAACTGTAGGGAAATATTAAAAAGTAAGCAACATTCTAAAATAAGTCCATTTATCTTTCTTGTTTAGAACTCTAAGCATCTGCATTCCTTACACCTAATATTTTTATTTTGCCTCAGTGTTGCCCATGCTTTTTCTCTGCCACAGATGGGCCACACAGGTGGGGTGTCAAAGTCCTCCCTGGTGTATCATACGAAGCACCAACCAAATGTTTTGGTTGGGGCTTGGTTGCTCTTCCAATCTTCCTGTCCACAGCAGTTATACTGAGGGCCAGAGTTATACTGTACAGACTAATTAATAGAATTTCTCATAAGCAGGGGTTTTTAACACAGAATTCCTTGGATCTCTGGAGGAATCTATGATATCCAAAGAAACTCTCTAGCCTCCTGGAATGGAATGCCAAGTGTATAGACACAAATTTTTACAGGGGACAGCCTATGTTTTTCATCAGATATTCAAGAATAGATGACTCCAAAACATAAAATGTATGACTTAGGAAACCTCCATTTCTTTTGAGTCAATACAATACCAGCTTTTATGAAAAGTTCCATATTTTTCAGTAGCAAATGCCACAGCTAGAAAGAAAAATTTTAGACATTGCATACACACAAGATGATACCTTTCATTACTCAGAACATAGACAAGTTTCTGCCTCCCTTTCTATTTAAATTAGATTCTTAGAAAACCAAAAAGATTTTTTCACTGAGATATTTTCTCAGCAAGAAATTCTATTTGACTTTAGGCACGGTTGATTACTGGTACCATTTAGATTTAGCATTTTCATAGGCAACCACTAGAAGTTTTTAGAACTGTGCATTAAACACAAAAATGTTTTATCATGACAGCAAGTCAAAGTAACAGAGGAGTACATCTTATCAATGACAATGGAAATTTTATAAGTCATTGTTGGAACCTATACATTCTGATTTATTATAAAACTGGAATATAGATTAAATCAATAGTAAATTATTGAAAGGGTTTTTAGATATGATTGACATACATGTGCTACATGTATGGTATTGGTAGGATACACTGTTCATTTGGTTTGTCTCTTACCCCAGTCAGTTATCACAATTCATAATTATATATTTGTGTAATTATTTAATATCTATCTTCCCTGGGGTCCCTGACACCCTGTGAAGGCAGGAGGTGATATGTCCCATGTGGGTAGAGGTTATTGTTATACCCTGGTGAGGGTCAGCTTCATGAGTAAGTAGCATGTGTTTTTACAAAGGTCCAAAGTACAGAAGTATCCTGTGCTTGGTTTAATGCTTTGCTTTGCTGTCTTGAAACCTTTTAAATTGTTAAAAAGGGAATTGCATTTCTATTTTGTGTCAGGCCCACCAACCATGTGGCCAACTCATTCCCACCATTCATCATGCTAGTCCATAGCAGACACTTACAAGAACTGATGAATGAATGAGTAGAGTTTGTACTTAATTCTAACCCTGTATCCTGCTTATACGAGAATTTTAAAGGCGTTTGACTGAATTTAAGGGAGATCCAGGAATGCCAGGTGACGTGGGAAAGAAAGGAGAAAGAGGCCCACCTGGCCCACCTGGACAGCCGGGGCCTGCAGGACCTGAGGGGGTGTCTGGGAGACCCGGGAGTCCTGGCCAACCAGGTGAGCTCGGCTTTACAACCCTGCAAGCTGGAAGCGTTACCTATAGTATGACTCTCATCTCCTGGCATCACCGTTATAAGCAGAGAGCCAGTTGCTTGTACGATGGTTGTTTTTCTACAACTTTGAACTTTAAATTCTAAGACACCAAGAAGCAATGCCTTCACAAGGAGAAGTCTAATTTTTCTGTTTGAGGGGATGGGAAAACCTGCCCCTGTAAGGAAAACTGTGTAAATGCTACCCCAGTGGGGCCAGGGATTTAGCTCAGTGGCTCAAGCGCTTGCCTGGCAAGCTCGAAGTGGTGAGTTCGATCCCCAGTACCCCCCCCAAAAAAAATGCTACCCCAACGAATTTGGCCTAAAAACATGAAACATTACTTCCTGCATAACCTTATGAGATCTGTGTGAGTCTGTTAGGCTTCCAGAATAAATCCAACAGACTGAGTGGCTTACACCACCAGAATTTATTTTCTAGAAACTGAGTCTGGGACCAAGGTGCTGGCAGGGTTGGGAATTCCTGATACTTCTCTGACATTAAATGATAATTTTCTCCTTATCCTCTCTCTATTCTTCATCTCGTACAAAGACACCACTCAGAGTAGGACCCACACTAATGACTTCATTTTTACTTAGTTTTTCACAATATCATCACCCAACATAGGGACATTCTTAGGTTCTGGGGCTTAGGACTTTTGTGTGTGAACTTGGAGACAACACAATTCACCTCAGCACTATTCCATATCTTTTTTTCTAACATATTTCTGGGTTGAACTTTGGTTTTCTTTCTTATTAACTTACAATCTGGGTTTAAGTTTTTATTTTGTTTTATTAAAAACATTTGCCAAAGTATTGGGTCGTAGCTTCAGGTTTTATTTTTTGTTTTGTTTTGTTTTGTTTACCATAGTGTCTCTTTTTGTCTTCAAAATAGTTGTCCATACCTTCACACACAATAAATTAATACAAAATTAAATAGTGCAAAACCAATCAAAACAAAAGAATGAGAGCCTTATGGGCCTTCAAAACCAGATAATAGGAAATCAATAATGGCTACCATAATGCTTCTTGTTCGCTTCAAAATAGCTGTCCATACATTGACATAAATTGAAATTAAATAATAGAAAACAGACTAAAATTAATCAAAATGGAGAATAAAAGCATTATTGGGCTTCAAAACAAAATGATAGGAAATCAGTAATGGCTACCATGATGTTTAGTTTTGGGGGTTTGTTGTTGTTGCTGTTTGTTGTTTGTCTTTTTGAGACAGGGTTTAACCATGTAGTTCAGTCTGGTTTTGAGCTCACTTTGTAGCACAAACTGGCCTCAAACTTGGAAGGATTCCCTGCCTCAGCCTCCCAAGTGCTGGGATTACAGGCATGTACCACCATGCCTGGTTTAGTTTTGTTTTTTTGTTTTTTGAGGGTTTTTTTTTTTTTTTTGTACCAGGGATCAAACTCAGGACTTTGTACTTACCAGGCAAACGCTTAAGCCGCTGAACTAAATCCCCCTGGTTTAGTTTTAAAAATAACATTTTAAGTATCTAAATGTTGAATTTGCAGTTAACTTTCAGTTAAAACAGTAAGCAGAAGAGAGTAGGTCTACCGCTGAAAATGATTCAGTGCTTCCCCGCTATGGCTCCCTGGGGAAAAACAGCCCTTAAGAAGAAAGCCGGGGGTGCTCTGCCTGTGGCAGAGGGTTTCCTTAGGACCACCGTGAACACAGTTGACTATAGGAGCTGAGTGTTTCCCTCCCTGTTGGAATTCACCTTTTGTTATGCCTTTTTCCTTCCTCTCTCTTCACTTCTAGGAATGCCAGGTCCTGCTGGTGATTTGGGGCTTAAAGGAATCAAAGGCTTCCCAGGCCCTCCAGGAATCAAAGGCCCTCCAGGTTCCATTTTTGTACTTCTGACCTCTCTTCCTGAGGGAGGCACATTCTCCCCAGAGGTTCAAGTCTGTACACTTACTGTTTTTGTAGAAGGGGGTTCTTCTCTTCATTCTGTTCCAAACAGCAATGCGGGCAAGCAGGGTTACGTGTTTCTATTTAATTCAAGTATCAGCCAACCTACACATCTCCACACAGTCATCCTTATGGTAATATTAACCTGTGCATAGTTTTCACCCTGAGCTTAGCTTCATATAACTAGAGTTCTGAAAGATTAGCACCTTTTATAAACTCCCCACATTTCCCTGACACTTACATTAAGCCATGGTAGGAAATAAGGCCTCTCCTTAAATATGCTGGCCTGGGTTTTGGTTTCTGTTTTGTTTAGGCTTTCCAGGATTGCCAGGGTCTCCCGGGCCAACGGGTGGAAGAGGAGACCAAGGATGTGATGGGATTCCTGGCCCTCCTGGAGAAAAGGGAGAAACTGGTACGACATGCTCAGTGTCTTTGATTTACTGATCTCATTCTAGGTAGAATCACTGTGAACAGTGTAAGCCTTCAGTTCTCTAAAGGTTCTCCTCTGATAGAACTGGATTTTTAATATGTCCTTGGTGTGTGCTAGATTTTGCTCATGTATATATAATTTAATAAAATTAACCAAATATTAACATGTCCGTATTATCTCTCTTAGGCTTGCTGGGGGCCCATCCAGGCCCAAGAGGGAATCCTGGTGCTCCAGGTGAGCACTCCCCCTGCCCCAACCTAAGATATGCATTTCTAGGAGCAGAAATCCAATTTGATTTCCAGGGATGTAATCCAGCATTATGTAGAAGACAAACTTAACGTAGTGAATGAAAGTAGTCCCAGTGGGACTGTGCCCTGTGAAGAGTTGTCCTTTGATACCTAATGCATTGATTGTCACATGAAAATCTGGCCTGGCACCTGCCATTTGTTGAGTATCTGTTGCCCAAGCTAGAACTCGTGGGTGCCAGTTGTCCCATGACTTGATATCCTTTCCAGCCAAAACATTTTGTTTAACACTCGCCTTTTGGGTATTCATCCTGCCTCCTGGAACCAAATAATGAAGAGTACCAAAGTACCACTGCATAGTTTCAGCATTCTATTAAAAATGTTTAATCACTGCCATCACAGTAAAAGGAACAAATTGGAAGCTATAATCTGATTTTGGAGCTTCCTTCTATAGGAGCATTTAAAAATGAAAAGAACTAGTCTGTATTTGCCTTGTCATTGTTGTTAGCATGGTTCCAAGGCATCACCTCCTAAAAGGGTGCAGGGGGATTTCTGCTTTCCCAGTTAGCATCCTTCCTTCCTTCCTATCGGGATATCCCGCAGTAACATTAATGACTGCTGCCCTCTTAGATTTGATTTCGACCCCCACACTGAGGGTGTGACTCATGCCACTGTCTATTAGGGGCTACCCAGTAACTCTCTCAGCTTCTCAGCAATTTACTGAACATGTTTTCAAAGTATTCACACAGGGTTGGGGATTTAGCTCAGTGGCACAAGCACCTGCCTGGCAAGTGCAAGGTCCTGAGTTCAATTCCCAGTACCAAAAACAAACAAACAAACAAACAAACAGATAAACATTGCTGGTGGTGCACACCTGTAATCCTAGCACTAGGGAGGCTGAGGCAGGAAGATTATTGCAAGTCTGAAACCAGCCTGGGCTACAAAGTGAGCTTAAAATCAGCCTGAACTGCATGGAAAGACTCTATCTCAAGAAGAGGGAGAGAGAGAGAGAGACAGAGAGACAGAGACAGAGACAGAAGCATTATGCACAGTTTTCATTTGACAGACTGTAAATCTGTATTTCTCATGCCTGTGTTTTACAAGATTAGTAACTATTTTTTTGGTGGTACTAGGGATTGAACCCAGGACCTTAGCATTGAGCTACATCTTCAGTCCTCTTTTATTTTTTGTTCAGAAAAAAGAACACAAACTGAGTGTGGTGGCACATGCCTATAATCCCAGCACTAGACAGGCTGAGGCAGGAGGATTACTGAGTTTGAGGCCAGCCTGGTCTACAGAATGAGTTCACATCCAGCCTGAATTACAGATCAAGAGCCTGTCTAAAAAAAAAAAAAAAAGAAAAGAAAAGAAAAGAAAAGAAAAAACAGAAAGAAATATATATTTAGTTGCTTATATTTATGGGACACTTTAAAATTATACTTTTTTTAACCTACTAATGATTGAACCCCAGGCTTTACACATACAAGGCAAAAGCTCTATCACTAAGCTACATTCCCCAACAATTTCAACCATTTCTTAAATTTTGAGACTATGTCTCACTAAAATTGCCCCAGTTGGCCAAACTCTTAATCCCCATCTCAGGCTCCTGTGTAGCAGAGATTACGGGTGTGTGCCTGCCCGCCCCGCCCGTACCATGCTTTTTGTCCATGAATTCTGTCATTTGATCCTTAAAGAACAGAGTGAAAACAGATATTACTTTCACTTTTAAAATAAAACAACTGAGACTTGTAACAGTAAAATCACTGAGCAGGAATGGTGGCACATGCCTATAATCCCAGCAGTCTGGGAGGCTGAAGCTAGAAGATCACAAGTTAGTTTGGGCCCAACCTGGGCAAATTAGTGACTTAGTAAGACCCTGTCTCCAAATAAAACAAATTTAAAAGGCTCTGGGGTAGTAACTCAGTCAAAGGCCCTGGGTTTGATCTCCACTACTGTATTAAAAAAAAAAAAAAAAAGACTTTGCCAGATCAAATGGCCAATCAGAAGAAGAACTGTAACTCTGTATTTCATTTAAGACAGTCTCTTAAAAAAGAAAACTTCTAAGTATCTGCATTATTGTAGATAACTACAAGCTAATTCCAGCTATAGGAATATGAAAGGAACTTACAGAGCCTTATTCTTTGCAGGTGCCAAAGGGGAGAAGGGATCCCCGGGCTGGCCTGGCCTCCCTGGCATGAAGGGAACCATGGGAGATGTTGGGCCTCCAGGACCCATGGGCATAATAGGACTCCCAGGGCCACCAGGTCTGCCTGGGGTAGTTGTCCTTGGCCAAAAAGGAAACCGAGGCCCACCAGGCTCAAGAGGACATCCAGGTGGAGAGTTTATTTTGATATCAGATGATTTTATCCTTCTCCTTGGCCTCTGATTTTCTCTATTCTTCTCATATCCCCTGTTCTTTCACAGCATGCAGTTAGGATGCTGGTGTTGAGGCAGAGTAGCCCGTTTGAAAGATTAGTAGGTACCCAATGATGCTAAAAGAATGAGACCAACATTGATTGAGCTTGTCCAGTGCATGAGGCCCCGGGTCCCTCACACACCCTCTCCTAACAACAGCCCTCAGGAAGAAGCAGTTCCTCCCGGGCATTACCTTATTCTGTCTTCAACACAGTTCAACATGCACAGCAAGAGAAAGGATGTCTACAGCGGTACATGCTGCAGGGTTTGCACTTCATGTCAAGGGAACCCCTGACACAACCTTCCAGATCCTTTACTGGCAGTACTGACAGGTTCTTTGTGAATTCAGGTGAGCCAGGTCCTCCCGGACCGCCAGGGAGGCACTCAGAAGGCATAAAAGGTGACAAAGGATTTAGAGGCCAGCCTGGCCCAGAGGGTCCACCTGGAATAGTAGGAGACGCAGGGCCACCAGGACTTCCGGTGAGTATGGAAAATTATTGTGACTTATTATTAATGCAATATTGATTTATGGTGGTGTCAGTATTATTCATGCTGATAACCAATACAAGACTATTAATTAATTCTTGTGAATCAATTGCCAGGATCAGATGCACCAGAGGCGGTGCTAGGTGACCATGTGTAGTACACCTGCACAGTGTATCTGAGGGCAGGCAGAGCCCACAGATTCAAGAAATCAAAGCATCTTAAGAGCTGGAAAGGTTCAACCTCTAAAATGCCTCAGACTTTGGTCTGCATGGGACTCGCTCCTGCAGCATTCCTGAGCCTCGCTTATTTAGACTCTGAACAATTCTAGTGTGAGAAAAACAGCCAGGAGTTTAGAACTACTTTAAAGGACTTCATCCCTCCCCTTACTGATACTGTGCTATCCCAGGCACATCTATATTTTCTTCCCACAACATAACTTCCTGTGTTCGTGAATAGCTGCTATTTCTTCCCAATTCTTTTCTTCATGCATGCATACCTGGTTCTTGCAGTTCAGTTTAACTATTCATCAACCTTGCTTAAATTTTGAATATACCCTGGTTCATCAACATCTCCCTTTAAAATGTACCACCCGGGAGAAACACCCTCCAGAATAAGAACTCAGTACCAAAGGAGTGTTAAAAAAAAAAAAGGAAGGGTCTCACTGTGCTGAACCTCGTCATTTTAGGAAGTCATTTTAGGAATCCAGAATTCTATTTGGGTGATTTAGCTGTCCTGTTACCTCATGGTTGTAAAAACTTGAGTGAACAGTCAGTTTGGCACAAGTTTAGCTTTGCCTCATAAACTGCTATGAGATTCCTCCATTTTTTTGTCTACCTCTGTGTTGTTGATATTTGCTCATTTGTGACAGAACTTTTATATTTATCTTTTGAAGATGCTGCCATGTTCATTCAGATCCTTGCTCCCTAATATCTGTCAGTTCAGTTTCTCCTTCAAGACCTCCACCATACTCCCCAGCCTTCCCTTCATGGCGATAATTTGTAGACATCAAACTCAGAGAGAGGCAGACAGACAGACACACAGACACACAAAGACAGACACACACACACATAGAGAAAGAGAGAGACAGACAGACAGAAACAGACACACACACACACAGAGATGCTACATTGATGGATATGGTTCAACAATCATTGCCTACCCTGTACCAACGGATGGAAAAATTAAAATGCAAAGTCTTTGCCTTGAAGGGACCTATGTCAGGTGCAGGAGACAGACACAGAGACAGGCCATTTTCACTCTTATGCTAAGAGGCAGAAGGCAGAGGGACACAGATGAAGGTATTTAATAATCCCTTCAGTGGAGGTAAAGACCCTGAGAAAGGCTTCTCTTGACCTGAGTCTTAAAAGATACTTGTTCAAAAACATGGAAAGGAGAACTGGGAGCTGTGAGGAAAGGTACTTGCAGAGGGAAAAAAAAAAATAACTAGAAATAGTAGATGACACAACACACAACTCCCGATTCCTGGAAGCTACAGTGGAGATGAGGACACAGGGGAAGGGGGCTGGCGGGCCAAGCAGGGTCAGCTTACGGAGGTCCAGTTTCATTTGTTTGTTCAAGAAACATTTATGAAGCATCTCTGTGTACCCAGAGTTCTCTCTACAAGTTGCAATTAGTACCTTGGAGAACAGCCTGTTGATTTGGCCATTCATAAGTTTTAAATCCAGCCTGCTCTACCCAGGAGTCATTTTACACACAAAGATATGAGAGGGGGATCCACTTTGACAATTCTTATGAAGACACAGAACTTCTGTGATGTAACTCTGGCCTCTTCCTTTACTGCCTGCCTCTAACGAATATGGAGAGATACTTTGGCATGACTGGTCACAAATCACATTAAGCTCATTTGCTACTTGGATTTTAGAAACTACCTTGTTAAAAAAAAAATTGGTGAAAATGAGAAATTCATCCTTCTCTAGTCTGCAGACGCCTCTGATGTGCTTTATGTTGCTTTGAAAATTGCATCATGGATCGCAGGATCACATCTAAAGTTCTCCAGAGGAGGGGCAGGGAGACGGAACGTTTAGAAAGCCTGGCTTGTAAACACCATCTCATGCTCAATCCTGGAGCATTCATACTCATAAGCATCCACGTTTGCAATTGTAAGAATTCTGCTGAGAGCGGCGGCCTACACATGTAACCCCAGTACTCCAGTGGGTGAAGCAGGAAGATCAGGACATTGTCTCAAAAACAAAGACAAACGGAAGGAAGGCAGGGAGGAAAGAAGGAAGGAAGGAAGGAAGGAAGGAAGGAAGGAAGGAAGGAAGGAAGGAAGGAAGGAAGGAGGGAGGGAGGGAGGGAGGGAGGGAGGGAGGGAGGAAAAAAGAAAGGAAGGAAGGAAGAAATAAAGAAAGAGGAAAGAGGAAGGCAAGGAGAAAAATTACCCTCAATAGCTCTCTGGCACAGAGCAATGTACTCCCCACTCAGTGTGGTCCTAGCGCCAGACATTCTTAACTTTTGGCTCAAAAAAATAGGCAGCTATCAGAACCCAGAGAATCAGGTTCTGTTTCCTCTCCTTCCTTTCCTTAACCTCAGGTCACTTCACCCAGCACTAAGATTGTTCTTTCTTTGGTCTTTTTCCTTCAAAGGGAGCTGGCCTGAAGGCAAGTTTTGTTATTCATGCTTTTTCAGGACCTTCACCTTATTGTTTTCAAGCAGCACTGTTCGGCTTCAGTTCCCTGTGACTTGCACAGGGTGTATTCAACATACATTTTAACTGTAACTCTTTTCAAAAGCGCTGCTCTTTTATCCTCACATTACCTCGCTTGAGCATCTCAGGGTTCTAAGAGCAATTAGTGGGAGCCTCATGAAAACCGAGCACAGCCTCCCTTCGTCCTTGCTTAATGTGCCTGTCAAAACCTCTCCCCAAGATCACTTCCGGCTCCATGGCTGGCTACTTTCTTTCTCCTTACTACCCTCACCAGGAATAATTTGTAACTCTGCCAGTTTAGCCCACAAGGCTTGGATGCTATGACTGAACAATGGTTCTGTTGTCTTTGTAAGACTTACAAACACAGATTATTTCTTTTTGTTCGAACTGTTTTCTTGGAAGATCCCCAAATATTGTGCATTCCGTTTAGAATGCAGGATATCTAATTGTATTCAGTACTAAACTGACAGTGTATTCAACAGACACTAACACTAGGTGTTTGCTCTTGGATGTAAGAGCAGTTTTCATTTTTTTATTATCATTTTTATTAATAGTCCTAAGGATAAATCTAGCATAGGAGTTATAGACAGGTGAAACACTGGATTGAAAGGTAAAATAGGTGACTGTCAACTTTATCCCATTCTTATCCAACATATCATATCCTTTTTTACTTGGAAAATAAATGCTGTATTTTTACATGTCTGTGGTTCTGCTCCTTTTATTTTGAAATGTAGGGAGCACCAGGTACCCCAGGTTCTCCAGGGCTCAGAGGTGATCCTGGATTCCTTGGATTTCCAGGCATGAAAGGTACTGTCTTTTTGTGCACTGTTCTTTACATACAAACATAATACTATAATTCATATTGTAGCACACATAAATGTTTGCTGACCTCTTATGAACCCCCCCAGACAGTAAAGTCAGTGCAAATGGGCACTGGCTGTGAATAAAGCAGAAGACTCCGCCAGCACCCAAGCCCAAGGGGCTGACACATTTTAAAAACACAACAATCTAAAAGACCAGTTACCCAACTGTCAGTGAGGGGAAAGTCAGGAAGTCTTTATTGACAGAGTTATGCATTTGTGGTTCTGTGGCACACTTTGTTGTTCATGGCGTTGTTATTTTGTTTGCAGTGCTGGAGAATCGGACCTAGGACCTCAGGCATGCTAGACAAGCACCCTATTGCTGAGCTACTTCCCCGGGCCCTGTATTCTTAATCTATTAAAAGTATACTATGACCTTAAATAAGGTTTTGACTATGTGATTCATCATCTTAACCAGTTCATTCTGTAAGTTTTAGTTCTAGAGGGCCAGGAATCTCATTATAGCCTGTGAACATGCAAAGTGTATACAAAGCCACAGTTTCGTGACAGAAAAATTTTTCCAGGTTCAAGAGGCACAAAGTGGACTGTGAAAAAAGGTCTTTTTCAGTAGCCTCAATTACTGACTTTTTGGGCTCAATTTAACGAAAAAATCAGCCTTACCAAGTAACTCCATGGTGTCTCCCTGGACACTGGGTCAGTGACTACTAGCAGGAACCTGGAGCAAAATGTGTGACACTGTCGTTTTCCGAGTTTCAGATAAAAGTATCAAAGATCTGAAAAGTACACAAGTCCTCCATTGAAGAAAACACCCTGGTAACATATTTATAGGTAATTAGGAGAGTTATTTCAAGATATATTCAATTCTTTTGAAATATGTTCCATGAAACATATTCACTCTTAAATTTTAAAATAAGACCACAGACTGGAACTATTGATAAGTTCAGTGATTCTCTGTTCAGAAAGTTTTAATCACCTACTTTTTATACTATAATTATTTTACTGTGTTCTCTTAACACACACAAACACACATAAAATGATGGAAAATATGGTGAATTTTTAATACAAATTACAGTAAAAGACACATCGTAATTCACCCCTCTCAAAATACTGCCCCTTGCTTCAAACACATTATCTCACTGTTATCACCACTTTCTGAAGCGGATCTGGAAGTCCTCTCCACAAGTGTCTTTAGTTGTGTTGTCCCAGCTACCTGGATGCTCTGAATTGACTCAAAACACCTATTTCTTATAGTTATTTTTACTTTGAGGAAGAGCCAAAGGTCCTGTAGTACCAGATCTGATAAATAAGGTGGATAAGGACACTTAAAATGTTTGTTTGTTTATTTGTTTTTCTTAATGATCCTGCCTTTCTGTTTGATGACACTTTTCAGCAGCATTCACAGTGTTTTTAATCATACTTTGTAAAATTGATCAGGGAAAAAACTTACAGAACAGCTCCAGAGAGTGGCAAAAGCTATGGCAAAACTATTCAAAGAAGGAGCATTTTGAGGGGAATTTTACTGTAATACATTTTTAAATGTTCATTATATATTTTGATCACATCTTGCATTCTGTTACAGTTGTTCTTTTTTATTTTTATTTTTTATACAGTTGTTCTTAGTAATCAGAGGTAATACCTACGCTATTTCAAGATATTTTAAAGACAAAGTATCCCTCCAAATAAATAGCTGGCAGTAACCTTCTAAAACATTATGATTAGAAAAGTAATCTTAAGTACTTTGTTTGTTCACAACAAATAAATCTATATGTGCTCATGAGAGTTCCTGATTTAACTAACCCAGGGCTATTGGTAAGGTTAAAGTAACAAGCTAAGAAAGTAAATAACTCAAATAACCAAGTTTGCTAATTCACCAAGAGACATTAAAATAGGTTTTAATGTAGTTTTGTATATTACTTTAAATATTAAATTAAATGGGTTTCTCTTAGGAATCCTTCCATCAATGTTAACAAGTTAATAAATTGTTAAAAAGTAAAGTTAAAAAATACACCTTTCTGGGGTATATTTTTATTAACCGCTACACATGACTGTGTACAAATGAAATGCTAAACCCCATGTGAACATAATTAAGCTAAGGCCATTGTTACATAAGCTCCAATCTGTACTTATCCTTGGAGTCATCAACCTGAAGAGCTGGGAAACCCACTAAATTACTTTGCCTTTTTTTAAGGACAGAAGGGTAATCCGGGATTTCCAGGATCAACTGGACCTCCAGGACCAATTGGGCCAATAGGACCACCTGGTAAATACATTTCCTTATCATCGGTCTCCGTGGAGAAAGGGTAACTCATCCATGAAACCACTGCTTCATCATGTCCATGTCAATAGGTGCACGTGGAGACCCTGGCACACTTAAGATCATCTCTCTTCCGGGAAGCCCAGGGCCACCTGGCTCACGTGGACCACCAGGGATGCAAGGAGAACCTGGGCCGCTGGGGCCACCAGGAAAGCCAGGTGTGGGCCCTGCACCACTGACTCGGACCTCTGGGAACTAAACAAACCAAGAGACCTGTACTTTGGAGGCAAATGTTTCACAGGAAGCATTAAATACTACAGTGTTTTAAAATCAGTTTTAGGACAGAGCTCATTGACTCATGAGCAGCAAATGAAGGACCCTAAAATTTAGAGAAAATGCATGTATATAGTATAAACTTGGACAAATATACTTTACAGCACTATGCTTTGTTCTTTTATTAAGGTAAAAATATCATGTCTGTCTCTTCTTACAACTGTCAGTCTGGAGCTCTATTTCAAAATGATTGCCTTAATATAACCAAATTCTGTGAAGTTAGATTTTTTTTAAAAAAACACTTTGGACAGCAAAACATTTGGAAAAAAATGACTATAATGTAATAGACTTTACAAAGGAACTATTAGGCTATAAGTTAGTCTGAATCGCATGGGAGGTAAAAGAATTACCACTTATTGGTTTGATCAATATATGGGCATAGTGAATTCAGGAATAAAATAAGTCAGAATGAAAGATATATAGCAGTTACCAGGAAAATAAGAAAAAATATATATGTATAAAATAGGACATATGTTAGGATCTTTTGTCCAGCACTTAGGGTCTTCCTGAGATGCTGGTAAGCGTCTCAAGTTCCAGGTTAACTGTTGTGTGTGGCCACCTTACCTTTCATCCTAATTTAAGGAAATGCATTGCAGTGTTGGTTTTTGCCTAGGACCCTGTGGGCCAAGAGGTAAGCCAGGCAATGATGGAAGACCAGGAGCTCCTGGACCCACTGGAGAAAAAGGCAACAAAGGTTCAAAAGGAGAGCAAGGTAAAAAGCAAAGAAACAAACAAACATAAATTCTACCCAGTTTGTTTCCTTCTCCAAAGAAGTACTGTCTCACTATACAGAGACGTGTCTTGTTTAAATGTGTAGCTACAAGTGCAACCCAGTTCTTTCAGTTTGTGTTGTTCAGATTAGACCAAAGACCAGGGTTCGAAAAGATGGGAAATCAAGAGTTGCCGGATCATACTACTCTTCCTATCTTAAGCAGATGTATTCTGAATTTTTTGCCTGATACACAGCTTAGGCTGTGGATGAAAGAAGATGCACTACTGTGCCAGCATGGTAGGGATATCCAAAGATAAAGTAAGACCTGAGCTTAAAAAAAAAGACTCATGAGAGAGACACACAAGTATCTATAATAAAAGAAATTTATGTGATAATGTTGTAGCCTGGCATAACTGATGCCATCTTGAGCCCTGCATTTAACTAGTATTTGACCCAAGAGAATAAAAAATTACCTAGAGTACAATCCCATAAGAAAAACAAAATGAGCTGCACCCACAAGAAAAAAATTAACCTGCTCAACAAAGAAGCAGGATACAGGTGTCAACCAAAAACTAATGTAAGATTCTAGCTAAATTGTTTCCAACACGATGTCTTTTTGTGATTTTCTGTTTTAAAAGCTCTGTAACTTTCCAGTTTGGGACCACTCGGTGGGACTTTAAAACAGGGGTCTGTATGTGAGTGATCCTGAGCTCAGCTAAAAAAATTCCAAATTTATCAATTTGTCTGCTTAGATTCCTATATGGTTCATAGACCCACTTCAGTAAAACTGGTTAACAATTAATGTTGTTCCGCCATTTGGTAAGTCACTGTTTTCTAGGATTCTTTTCTGTATTGGGGGCTTACTGGACATAGAAAAACATTTAAATGAATTCTTTGGGAAACAAATATGAGATTGTCTTGCAACAATGTTGCACATTTACAATGTGTGTTTTAAAGGGCCACCTGGGTTGGATGGATTGCCAGGTTTGAAGGGAAGACCTGGAGACATTGGATCACCTGCAGTTGGGACAACCAGAGGTTTTGTCTTCACCCGACACAGTCAGACCACTGCAGCTCCTCCCTGTCCAGAAGGGACACAGCCACTCTACAGCGGGTTTTCTCTCCTTTTTGTACAAGGAAATGAACGAGCCCATGGACAAGACCTTGGTAATATTCCAGTTCTAGTTTCTGGTATGTCTGTTCCATATGCAAATTGTAAATTTTTTTTTACAGCGTAAGGCGCTTCTTTGGGAGGTTAGTATAAATAACCTTGAGTATGTTCCAGCATGTTTCAAAGACAGCAACTGGCCCGAGGCCTAGCTTTCATTACGGTATATAAAACTGGTAGAAGGTAGAAAGAGGCTGGGTTTTCTGTCTCCATGTACATGATTTTCTCTTAAATTACCTGTCTGCTTCTTTAACCTCAGCATTCATATCTTTTCCCAAACCTTTATCTAATTATTAGCTAATATGAATAATTGGAAATATTTAAAGCAAAGATATTATCCCCAAGTTCTAGACCGATTAAAACGGGCAACAGGAAGTATTAAAAGTTTGTCAGGGCTTTGATTTCTATCATTCTTAAAAATTTTTTGTCTTTTAATTTTATTTATATTTTATTTTTAAATTTTATTATTATTATTATTATTTTAAAGAGAATAAAATCAAGCAAAATAAGACGGAATAAAGCCAATCAAAAATAAACTGTGACACAGGACTTCAAAACAAGACATTAGGAAATCAACAGCAGTTACCATAATGCTTCTTGTTGTCTTCAGAATAGCTGTCCATACCTTCAGACATAAGTAAAAATCAAACAAAACAGAACAGAATAGAACCAATAAAAACAAAACAACACAGTAATGGACTTTAAAAAAAGATAATAGTAAATCCAACATGTCTTCCATAATATATCTTGTTATCTTTGAAATATGCCATTGGATATAATAAAACCAAACAAGATAAAACAGAATAAAATCCAACCCAACAAAACAATGAAAATGATACAGGACTTCAAAAACAAGATAATAGGGAATAACAATGGCCACCACCTTCAGAAAGAGATCCCCCATCATTCCTAAAACTTTTATACACACACACACACATATGTGTGTGTGTGTAAATATATATATATATATATTTTTTTTTTTTTTGTTTTTTTTTGTTTTTTGTACCTGGGATCAAACTCATGACCTCATGCTTGCCAGGCAGGCACTGTGCTATTGAGCTATAACCCCAGCCCCTCAATACATATTTTGCAGATAACTCTTGTTCAGGTTTGCTGAAGGTTATGTGTTAATTAGCCTCCTATTAATAATGATACTCAAAATAATCTTAACTTACTACATCTGATACTTAGTCTCGTGTTTTATTAGGAACTCTTGGCAGCTGCCTTCAGCGATTTACCACAATGCCATTCTTATTCTGTAACATTAATAATGTGTGTAATTTTGCATCTCGAAATGATTATTCATACTGGCTGTCAACACCGACTCTGATGCCAACCAACATGGCTCCAGTTACTGGCAGGGCTCTGGAACCTTATATTAGCAGGTAAAAAGCCAGTCCCTTAGTTTTGCAATGGAACCAAGTGACTCACGTTGCTTATGAAGGAACGGAATGGTGCAAAAAGTGGTGGCGCAGCCATGCTGCTTGTTTCCTGTTACAGATGCACCGTCTGTGAGGGTCCGGCGATGCCCATAGCCATTCACAGCCAAACCACTGCAGTTCCACCGTGTCCCCGCGGCTGGATTTCTCTCTGGAAGGGATTTTCTTTTATCATGGTGAGCAGAAAAGAATAGTAAATTTACACTAACGATTACCTGTAAATTCTTACATCATGCCAGGTAAAATATGCCCCCGAGACTGATGCTGCCTGATAGTAGGTACAGTATGCTATAGATGTTTATTTGAAAATCTGCAAATGTACTTTTTATTTTAAAATGTTTTGATTTTGGTGAATGATAGAGTAGTTTCTCCAACAAACTTTTTTTCTACCATCAAATTTTACAAATAAGAATGCACTAAGAATTTCCTCAAATTCTCACAACCCTTAGGTGGTAAAGCCAGGGTTTGAATCTAGGTCTGTCTGCGCCAAAATGATTGTGTTTTATATTGTGTCCCTTTGACATTGCTGTGAAGATGAGGATGAAAAGAAACATTTTGGGGGGGGAGGGAAACTCCCCCAGATGTAAGTGCCAAGTAATATGGACTGGCCATCTGCAATGCTGATAGCTGTGTATGTGAATATTCATAGTCTATGTAATACCATTTCTGACACACTATTCTCTTTCCTTATTCATACTTGCTCCTTTATTCCAATCCCTAAAAACTCTTTATTACACACCAATCCTGTACCAGGCTGTTCCAGGCACTAAGGAGTCCAGGCACTTGTACCCTAGTGATGAAGGGAGACAGTAAGCAAGAAGACAAAACAGCATGAATAGCAGCAAGAGTCCAGTTGGTGACAGGGACCATGGCAAAGTAAAGCCAAGTAAGGGAGAGGCTGGAATAAGATGAGGTCAAAGCAAAAAAAAAGAATGAGGTCAAGGGAGACCTTTCTGAGGTGACATACAAGAAAGAAGCTGCCAGAAGGATGAGAAAGCGCCAGTCAGCCCTGGGGGGGGGGTGGTAAAGACAACCTGGAGGAACCTGGAATATTAGTAAATCTGGATAAAGCACAGGAAGTTTAATTTGTGCTTTATAGGTTCTCTCTTTTCCTGTTGTCTTATATTAATCCCCCCAACTCCTTCCCTGTCCCCTTAAAAAAGCAGAGACTTGACCATGCAGATACCAATGGGTGGAGCATTTGTTGAGATGTTTGTATTGTGACAGTTCACAAGCGCAGGTTCGGAGGGTGCTGGACAAGCACTGGCCTCCCCCGGCTCCTGTCTGGAGGAATTCCGAGCCAATCCATTCATAGAATGTCACGGAAGAGGAACGTGCAACTACTACTCAAATTCCTACAGCTTTTGGTTGGCTTCATTACACCCAGAAAGAATGTTCAGGTAACAAATTTAATGTCAAGTTTAATCTGATGACTCGACTAGAGAACTATCCAAAGGTTACCTATGTTACTGTTTCTATATCTATGTGTTGGCATAACTTACATTTAACTCCTTACTCATGACAATAAAATCCCGTCTGGCTTGGTACTCCTTGTTTACAAGCATTTTCAAGTCAATAAGTAGCCATGGTTTTGTGCAGCTATACTGATAAAAACAAAATAGTAATTTTTACCATCACCAGACACACTTGATATTTATATATCAATTTGTAGTACCTTATCAAATAAAGTCACTAAATGACCTGCTAAGCTTAATTATTGTATTAGAAGACTTCTGAATAATGCAGATTATTTAAAGGTTGGCGATAGTTTTTATGACAAAAAATGATTTGTATGTTTCCTGAGTGCTACTGAAATACAAGTAAACTTACAAAATGTATTTTTCAGCAATTCACTCCTTCCATAAAGAAAGATATTGCTGCCATACAATTTTCAACAGCTACAATGTTTGTTAATAAAACTCAAGCCCAGTAATTTATGAATCCATTCATAAATCAATGAGTTCTTTGTTTTTATTCCAGAAAACCTATTCCATCAACTGTGAAAGCTGGAGAGTTAGAAAAAATAATAAGTCGTTGTCAGGTGTGCATGAAGAAAAGACACTGAAGAAATCAAAGACAATAGAACTGCTACTTTCCCCACTCCTAAACAACAAAGTAATGGCTCAGAGCACACGTTTGTTTAGGTATTTTTTCTCTAACCAAACCATGCTGCTCTATGAAGGCTTAGTGGTACAAAGTTTAAATTTGTTTCCCAACATGATATGACATTTCTTTCAAGTTACTTCTATGATTTTAGTCGATATCTTACAAGGCGACAATCTTTACGCAGTATCACTGAAATCATATTCTACTTGAACCCAAAGCCCTCTCTACAATGGAGATTGTATGAAGCTTGGATATTATAAGCTAAAAGTTATTTGGTCCATTGGATTTTTGACAATTGTCCTTTTTGCTTGGGGTGGTAAAGATTTAGTAAGGCTAAATTGGTCTTATGTGCTCTGCTACCTCTTTCCTGAAATGTTAGCCTTGGGTAGAAGAGCTGGGGACATGTTCAATATTGAAGCACCATGAACAGAACTGGACTTTCAGATCAACTGGGTAACACAAGGCCTGAGAAAACACAGAACTGAACTGAGGTTCATAAATTTTCCACAATTCATTCAAACATACCCAAAACTAAGGCCAAAAGTAGGTTCCCTGGGTGGAACCGTAGTAGTCTTGGAAATATGGTTTTGTTTTATACTTCTTTGAAGATTTTTGTTAGTTTGTTCATTGGATTCATTTCACTGTGTCAATATAGCCTGTCTGTACTCAAAGTGGATAAATGTTTACCTTTAATGAATTAATTTTAATAGGGTGTTAAGACACTGTTACAACACGCATCCTCTGAAATATGTCAAACTTTTAGTTTCTCCTTTCCAATGTACTCACACACAAAAGGAAGGAAGAAGGAAGGGAGGAAGGAAGAAAGGAAAGAAGGAAGTCAAAGGACACTACTTACTAGATGGCACTTCATCCCTGGAAATGTTGGTGCATACTTTGTATCACTGGGTGCAGTAGATTCATAATCCATGGAAAACTTTAGGGATTTGTTGGCTGATAGAGCTGAGAATATCGTTATTTTGCTCTAAATATGTCATTACTTGGTTTTACAGATTTGTTCCTTCTGTTACTTTCTTATTTTTCCTGTGTGAACATTTTTTATGTTACATATTCTTATGATCCATATGGAGAGAAACCAGCATGTAAAAACCTTAATGTACAAACTGTATAATTTGGCAACTGTGTCTTAAAACTTGCCTTCCAGCATGTTCACACAGTGAACATATAGCTCAGTGGCACAGTATCCACATGGCACATTCCCAAGGTTGCTTAGGGCAACTGAAAAAGCGATTTCTTCAAGGCCAAGCCATGTCCCAGGGACTGTGATAAACTAGACACTAAAAGAAAGAGAAACAGAGAGAGATAGAAAAGAAACTTGTTTCTAATCTAAAAATGCCTACAAGATAACCTACTGCTTCTGCTAAGAATTACATTTAGGGGATGGTGACGTAATTCAGTGGTACAGCATGGTTTAGCCTGTGCGAAACCCTGGGTTCAGTCCGCAGCAGCAAAATCAAACAAACAAAAAGAACTTCATGTGTATGAGTTTCTCTCTCTCCCTTTTTTCCCCCTTATTATTTTTTGTATTTCATCATTGTAACTCAGCAGGCCTGAGTAAAGGCTGAAAAGTAAAATCTATGCCCAGGGAAAATCCAAGACTCCTAGCTTCTCTTTAGACAGCTCAGGAGCTCAGGTCTGGACAATATCTAGTAAACAAAGGTGCACGAAACATTTTAAACTCACATATGTGATGGTAGCACTATCTGATGAGTCTTAGAGGCCGGATGTCATCAGACTAAGTTTTCAGGATGCTTCTTTGTCCACCTGAGGTGGAACTGGTGGTGCTGATACTTGCATTCAGGCTCTGGCTCCCATCTCACGTGCTTTGTAAGAGAAAATGTGACCCTGGAATGCAGACATGGTTTACATTCTTCACTGCTCGCTTAACTGCAGCCAAGCCATTTTTACAATATTAAAATGTGCATTTTATTTATTTAGACACTAAGGCATTCCTTCTCTAAAAATATCTATTACTATCAGTACGCTCTGTTGTGGCAGGAGGGACAGCTGATCTGTCAGCCCCATCAGCAGCCCTGGGGGCTTGGTACAAATGCAAAATTCTAGGCTCATTCTAGACTTAAACATTGGAAACTTTGCGGGCAGAGTCCGCAAGCCTGCGTTTTAACAAAAGCCTCTATGTGACTCTCCTGCCCTCGAAAGACTGAGAAAACCTGCTCCAGGCAAACACCCAAGAAACGGGCCACAGGTGCACCATCTTTGCCTCTTTAAAAAGTCCAGACTCATAGATGACCCGTCATCTGCTGTTACTCCTGGGAAAAGCCTGGGACTGTGCCAAGGCCCAGTGACTGGCCTTCGCCGGTGCCCGCCCCTCCACCTGCTCTTGCCCTCTTATCAGTATTCAACCTCTGAGGAAGACAAATGATGCTAAACCCTAACTCCAGTGAAGCCATATGAACACATGTTCAGCACATTTCAAGGAGTGACCATTACAATACAGCTCATGGTTTATTTTCCAGATATTTATGAGTAGCTTATAAAGTTTTAAAAACTTAACTTGTAGGTAAAATGTAAGTAACTTGTTTGTTTTAAAATTGGGACTTCAACCTCAGAATTTCACAGTGTGCTAAAACAACCAATTTCTCAGAGTTCTTTGTATCTGCAATATATACATTATTAATTTATTTAAGAATATTAAAATAATGTTTAAATTTGAATTTTATTGCTAACTTACAAAGACTTTTCTATATATCAAATGTAACTTACTGCTACTAAATTTAATATTTACTATATTACAAAAATGAAATATATTTAAAATATATTGAATATTTTATATTGTTATATTCTGACAAAATTACAATATATTGTACTAATATTTCTGTAATTATACTTAAAATATTATATTATTGTTTTGTCAAAATAAAACTGAAGAAATGGTAACTGGTTTTCATTTTTTTTTTAAATCGAAATAAATTTATCTTGGCTTTTAAAAATAATAGATGTTCTCTGTGAAAACAATAGACAACACAGAAGTTATGAAGGTGTTTGCCATTCCAGAATCCTTTTTTTTCTCTCTCTTTTTGAGACAGGGTCTCACTATGCAGTTCAGGCTGGTTTTCAGCTCACTTTACAAAGCCCAGGCTTGTCTTGAACTCAGTGATCCTCCTGTCTCAGCCTCCTGAGTGCTGGGATTACAGGCTTGTGCCATCATGCCCAGTTTAGAATCTTTTTCTGTAAACATATTTTTAAACAAAATGAGATCAAATTGTATTTTGTTATTAGGTTTTTTTTTTAGTCTAATATGTTGTGGACAGATTTTCACACAGTAGATAAGAACCAACCATCATTGGGAACAGAGTCTCTTTTTTGGCTATAGCATAAAGTCAACACATCCTGAAGAGATATACATTTAATTTAGTTGTGTTATTGACATTTTGTAAATATGTCAGTTCACATATTTCCTGAGGATAAACCTCATAAAAGAAAAGTTATAGAATTAAAGAATTCACAGTATTAGGCGTTTCATACATACACAAAAAATGCTCTCTAGAAAAATGTTCTGAGTATTTCAGTTATTAGTGTATGCAATACTCAATACTGAATATTATTGTTCTTTTGTATTTTTGCCTGCCTCATCAGTGTGACTAATGTTTTACTCATTATAAGTGGAACTGAAAAAAAAAAGAAAAAAAGTGAGGCTGAACAGCTGTCACTTTAGTTAGGATTCTTTAAAATAATATTTATTATTTCAAAGTGCTTTTTAAAAATTTTATGGGAAGCACCGAATCATATCCTTGTTCATTTTGTAGTGAAGTGTCCACGTTTCTAATGAGGGAAAGTCTATAGATTATAGAAATTATGGGCCCTATATTCTGATATTTCCCATTAATGATGCCAATGCTCCTCATTTGGAGAAAATGATTAAAAACTTCTCAGATGTAGAGAATTAGTAAAGAATATACAAAATTGGGGATCTGATAGGTAAGGCAATTTTGGGGTGTGCTAAATGAAAATAAAGAAATAATTCTAGAGTTAGGAATATAGCTTAAACACCTGCCTGGCAAGTGCAAGGTCCTGAGTTTGATTTCTTGCACTAAAAAAAAATTATAAGGGAAATAATAATGAAGGGAAGAAATGGAATGAACAATAATCCTTAACAATAATTTCAAGAAGACCGTGAAAATCATTACTTAAATATTTAGAAATACAGTCATAATTAAGCCAAAATTCTAACTTGAAAATACTGTGGATAAAATTGTACTGATTTAATTTATTTTAAGAAACCTATTTTTACTGATGGTAATTGAAATAAAAGCTGTGCTTGGGCATAATGTCTTTCTCTCTGCTATCAGCCTGCTTGGAAAAGGAAAATTATGATCTCTTCTAGAGAATTCTTAGCAACTTATTAGCAGGGTACTCATAGAACATAAAAAGTAGGCCAGGGATATAGCTCAGTGGCACAGTATCCACATGGCAAGTGCAAAGTCCTGAGTGTAATTCTCTGTACGAAAAAAAAGAATGAGTGCCTCTTCCAGTTTGTGTCCTAGGCAACCAACTCATAACAGTAACCCCAGATCTGTTTATTAGAAATGAACAGGCAAGCAAACACAGAGGAAAAAGTAACCAATTTTTAATAAACATGCCAAATGTATAGCTTCAGATAAATATGCTCTTTCCTAGGATTTTGTAAACCCTACAATTTTTCTAAAAATGCTCAGATTGCTCAAAACCTTTAGAGAACTATTGATTTAGGATTATCTTCAATTCCAGTTTATGAGCTAAGAAAATAGGTCTCATTACTTTACACCCAAGATCTACAACACAATCAATTCACCTAGGTCTACAGTATATATTCAGTTGAGTATCCAGAACTTTATCTCACACACTGAGTTTATTCCCAGTAAGAGGAAAACAAACACATAATTATAATACTGGACAGAATGTGTAAGTGCCAAGAGAGACAAATAGTAGTTCTAAGTTGGAAGCCTCAGGAATTAATTCCTAAAAGACAGAATATTTTAGGTGATCCTTTAAGGAAGAGAGGGTCTAAGAAGTAAAAGACAGACACAGATTGGCATTCCAAATGGCAGAAAAAGAATGGATAAATGCAAGTAGTTAGGAAAGAATGACTACCCTGCCATGGACTGTTTTTCCTCTGCCATGCTGCCCCACCTTAGAGTCAACTGATTATGAACTGTAACCTCAATAAACTGTGAGTCAAAGTAAATCTTTTCTCCTTTAAGTTCTGGGCTTTGTGTACTGTGTCTTAGCAAAGAGAATGTAATTCAGACAGCCTGACAAACTGAGGATCACCATACAAATCCTTAACATCCAAAGGCCAGAGGCCTATACCACTGATGCCCAAGGGCATGAGATGAGTATCCCAGTTATGAGAGGGAGAGACAGGAGACAGTGAATTGACCATTCCTGTTCCTTCTTGGAAAGTCAGTAGTTAGGTGGTTAGACTTACAACTCTAGGGAAGCTAAACAAGACTGTTAACCACCACGAAACCTATCTTCGGCCATTCCTTTGTTCTTAACTGGAGGGTTTAATGAGTATTCAAAATTAGGGTTCCTAAGAATCACTCCCAAATTGACTTAAGTGTTCTGATTCTTGGGCTTCACATCATATAAATTTCGATACAGACAGTCCTGCAAAAAATTAAGTTAACTGCCTCCCGAAGGTTTACCCTGCAAATACGAGGCTATTAAAGATCACTAAAAATTCCTGAACGGGAACCAAACCTGTTTGGTTATACCTTGACGGAGTACTTTGCCCACAACAAAGATGTCTCCTTACCCCCGTCCCTCTCACTATTAGTGTTCCGCCTCGCCGTGCGTGAACCGTAGGTTCCGCCCTTTTCCCCGTCACATGACCCGAAAACAGCTTCCGCTACGGCTCTTGAGAGGGGCCAGTTCCAGCCGTTCCGCGTCTGTCCCGGCCCGCGGCGGGCCGCTCAGCGGGTGTCAGTCCCCGGCTGCCCAAGGCGCTCGGCCAACCGCCTCTGAGAGCGTCCCGGGAGCCGGCGGGCGGCGGCCCTCTCCGGGACGCTGCAGAGGGCCCAGGGGTGAGTGCTTACTCTACCCGACCCGAAACTGCCTCCGGGGCGGCCTCCAGGCCTAGCGCCGCGGCCGCGACCCCTGGCGCGGGCTGCCCGTGCAGCGCCGTGGGCTGCGGACCCTGGGGTTCGCAGTCAGCTCGGCCTTTGTAGCCCAGGCCCCGTGAACCGCGGGGTTCGGGGAGCAGCGCCTGGGGCATCTGGGGCCAGCCTCGCCTGCCGCTCTGGTCTGGCCGCTGGTGTGCGAATAGATTCGGATTTTACTGACCGAAAACGAGTTCGAGGTTGCAGAAACGGGAGGCGTCAGAATCGGGTCTGGCGTCCTCCCGCGCCGCGCCGCGCCGCCTCGCCTCCAGCCCGGCGAAGGCCCCTAGCCCAGACAGCTTGACCTTGACCCCGCCGGGGTCCGGAGCCCTTTTCTGTCCTGTGGAAGCGCGGCGGGAACGCGGGGCTGCGCTCGAGCATCCTTGCCCGGACCCTGACCCCGGCTGCAGGGCGGGGCCCCTCGGCGACCCCGGCACCGGCACCGGCTTCTCCGGGGCAGGCGCCTTGTCAGAGTTGGGGACGTCTTGCGTTGGCGGAGGACGGAAAGGAAAGCTTTGCAAGACAGCTCGTCCACCGGCCGAGACCGCGAAGGGTCCTCCCTGCTTCCTTTCCCATGTGTGCTGCTGCCTCGATTTGGTTCTCGTTGGTTACTGAGATTTCCAGAGAAAAGCTCTTGGGAGAGACGAGGAAGATCTCAGTAGTACTACTTAGTCGGTGTTTCCCATGCAATGAAATCGGTTGGGGGACGCCTGTCCTTTTAGGTTTCAGAGGCTTGCGAATGGGTTTTGCTGTTCTTTCCAAAGGAAATGCTGCGTTGTCCCCCTTCCTGTCGGATAGCGCTGCCTCTTTAGGATTACGAAGTTTAGCTGTGGCACGCCTCCCTGCGGGTGTTGAAACTTTGCAGTGGTTAAATAGATACTTTTCAGAGTTGTCAGTAACCCTGTCTTGAAAAAGAAAATTAACCCTCATTTGAGCCCTGGTTTTCCAGTATCCCCATCCTTTGACATACAGCGATTTAGAAGGACTGTAACAGGGTAACCTATAGAAAAACCTGGCGCTGCACCCACACAGTACGCATTTGTGTTGCAATTGGACAGTTCAGTATAAATTTTTGTTAATGCAATCAGTTTGATCCAAGTTGTTTTCTGGGACTTTCTAGGCCTTCTGGGTACCATCGTCTAGTCTTTAAAGTTGAGCTGGAATCACTGTGGCCCATAGCTGGACGCTTCCCACCAGTAATGTGTGACTTAGTCTAGATGGTATATGGATGAAGATTTTTTTTGTGAAGTTATATTTTTATTACATATATATGTACACCAAGTCCATGGTTTCAGGTACTGATGTAAAATTTCCTTTTAAAAGTACATATATTTGGGGCCAGGGATTTTAGCTCAGTGGCAAAAGTGCCTGCCTGGCAAGCATGAGGTCGTGAGTTCAATCCCGGGAACCAAAAAAAAAAAAAAAGTACATTTATTTGAAAGGTCAGATTAAAGGAGAAATGAAATGTATGTGAATACAGGGGGAAAACCCATGAAGTTGGTAAATATTGTCGATACTTGGGGACTACCTGAGTGTAGAAAGTGGAATTCTGAAGTTAGGTATGATTCCACGGAGGATTTTGACTTGTTGGTTATATAACAGGATCACGCACAGGTTGCCTTGTAGAATTAATACGTTGCTTAATACTTCTGGAATTAATATGTTAATCTCAGATGAGAAGTTGATTTATTGCTAAAAGATACTATCCAAAGTGCCATACTCCAGTACAGGAGAAAAATAATTAGATTCTGATCTTTTTATTTAAATGATAAACCCAGTAACTGAAACCATAGTGTTAAATTTTAATAGAAAAGTTGCATATGCTTTTTCAACTTAGCTAATTCAACTACAAGACGCTTGGCTGTTTTCTAGAGATTGTCTTCCATATCCACCTTTGTATTCTAAGTCGATGATTCTTTGCAAACTCAGAATCATAAGAATCGTATTGAAGAAAACATATTGAAATGTCTGACCCTTAGGTTATGGGTAAAACATATTGCAATGTCCGACCCTTAGGTTGTGGGTAAGAAGACAATGATGAAAATGCGGAAACTGGCGTATTTCAAGGACAATTGAACAATTTGTGTCCATTGCATTATAAAATTTCAAAATACAGTGTCTCAGTGTTTTATTTATTTTTTTAAAGACAAGGCCTCATTGTGTAGTTCGGGTTGGCCTTGAACTCACTCTGTGGCCTGAGCTGTACAAACAACTATTTAAAAGAGTATTTCATTTAGAATGATGCACAAAATAATATAAATGGAGGTTGCTTGTAGGGACCTGCATGGTTGATAATAAGAATGATGAGACACTGCATTTCCTCTATATTCTTTGTGCTTTTTTTGTTTGTGTTTGAGACAAGGTCTTGCTATGGACTTGAACCCTCTGTGTAGTCCAGGATGGCCTTGAATTCACAGCGAGCCTCCTGTCTCACCTTCCTGAGGCCATGCACCACCATGCCTGGCCATTTTCTCTTTATTCCTATGTATTTTGTATCACATGGGTTTATTACTGGTTCAGGATTTTAAAAAGACATTTTAAGTAAGTGAAAACGCATTTGTGTCGCCTTTGTAAATATTAGATTAATTTAAACATTTTTGATTCACCGCATTTTTCCAAATACAAATCTAAAACAATGGTAGATGCTGCCCTTTAGCTTGGCTTACATAAGGAACAAGGACCAAAACTGTTGATAAACTTGCTTGGTAGTGGGGATCATACCCAGGTGCACTCTGCCACTGAGCCACATCCCCACACTCTTTTGTTAGTTTGGCACAGGGTCTTGCTAAGTTGCCCAGGAAGGACTCTGGAATAAAGTTGTGTATTATTGTGACCTTGATCACTGGGAGAATTTCCAGCTGAATCCCTAATACTCGTGTCATCTGCTTTCTCCCTCATCCCGTTTTTCTCTCACAGGGACAAAAGTGGCTCCAAGTCCAGCCCGTGTGTGGCAAAGCAAGTTAAGGATTTAATATGAAGCGCAGGAGCAGATAGTGTCAGACAGCAGGCAGCACCTGGTATACATCGGTGAGTGAAATGTTCTCTTTTGGCTCTATTTCTTAGCCTTTGACCCATCTGCATGCCAAATCCTTGATACTCAAACATTTTGATAAAGAATAAAAGAAGCTCATTAGCAGTCAAATCAAACCAATTGTTAAAGCTTAGCTCAGTAAGCAAGCTTCAAAGCTCCCAGGTCTCTCGGATGGGGTTTAAGGTGTGGGGTAAGTCTCTGATGTGGAGATTAAGAAATTCCCCAGGTATCACTAAAACTTTGATGCTGTCTTTAATTTTTTAATTGTATTTAACTTATGTATATAATATCTTTTGCTGAAAAGTTAGTATAATTTGATTTTTGATGTTTATTTTCTTTTAAGGAAGGTATTACACGTTAGTATTAGGCTACCTCAAATGCAATTGCTTTTATTTGCATTCTGTTCGTGATTTTGTCATTTATATTTAGTCTAAAAAAGTAAGGCTTTTTTTTTCTTCATTCAGAATATGTGATTATAGGCATTTTTGGCAGTATTGGTTTTTACCAACCTGACTTTACGTTTGTATAAGCATTTAATAGAGCTTTTCTTTATCTTGTTTGCAAAAAAAAATCATAAAACAGTGACTATACATAAAGGCATCTTTATGGTTTTTGAGGTACTATGGAATAACTGTTTTGGAGAGATATGAAAATTAGTTTCTCAGATCAAGTCCCAAGCCATGTTCAAATCCAAAAGCAATTTTATATAAATATTTACCTTTATTCATAGTTTTCATGACATGGATTGTCGAAATACTGATTTTTATTCTTTCTTTTTTACAGCTGGAAAAGCAGTGTCCGTGTTGTTATGTACACCTCCAAAAAAGTTCAGATCTGTAGGGGAATTGTTGTGTAAAGTACACTGAACGAAAGGGTAGCAGTGTTTTAATAGCTATTATAGGCCTCTATTTACTGTATTAAAATGAGTAAAAGAACAAGCAGTTACACACCACTAGGAAGGTCAGTGACTTTTTGTCAAGGTGAGCTGGTATTACAGGTGTGAGAGACAGTGGCTTGAAAGCTGATGACCTAGGCTAATCTTGCTCTTTCATGCTTTATTTTGTATTTTGGGGCAACAGTGTTTCTATCACATTTGTCTGGGCCCTTGAATTTATCTCCAATTTAGAAGATTACTCAATGCATTTATGTTATCTTTATTCTAAAAGCATTTGTTACTTTAAACAAGTATATATGTAACAAACTGATAACGAAAAACTTTTAATCCTTCAAAAAATGCATGTCGAAGATTTATTAATAATAAATTATATATTTGACATTCATCGTATCATCATCCGATATATGTTCATTAAAGGTTTTAATTTATATTATTTTAAGGGGGTTGCTTTTTAAAAATCCAGAATTGGCCATATTTACCTTTTGATGCTGATTTTCATCTTTAAAGGCTTTTCATGCATGATGCAATTTTTAATTTCAATTTAGTAGACTACAAGCAGCTTTCTCCCGAATAACATAATTTTTTTTGTTTTCAGTACTGGGAATCAAACCTGGGTCTTTTTTATGTATGCTAATCAAATGCTCTATCAGTGAGCTAAACCCTCGACCTCTGATTAAGAGTTTTTAAATTAAATTTTATTTCAGGCATTTTTGAGTTATGAGCAGCATGTATATCTGTTTATGCAAAAGGAGTATGTGTATGCGTGTGTGCACATTTGTATTGTGGTTTTACAATAATTTTTAAATTTGTTCCTGAGCAGTAGTCTCAGTACAATTTCAGCTAATAAGTAAGAAAGTGCTATGTTGGAGAAACCATTTTCTTCAATCTTTTATTTTTGGTATGTATTTTGTACTTGCAAATGAGAAGTTTCCTTTTGCTTTATCTATCATAAGGTATTCTAACATCACAGCGTAGAGCAAGCTGACATTCTAAACCTTCAGTCACCCTGGTCTTAACATTTTTCTCCCACAGGGTTAGTGTGGCAGCCTTTCCTTCTCCCACTGCTGCTGAGATGGCAGAAATTAGTCGAATTCAGTATGAGATGGAATACACTGAAGGTATTAGCCAGCGAATGAGGGTCCCAGAAAAATTAAAAGTAGCACCACCAAATGCTGACCTAGAACAAGGATTCCAAGAAGGCGTTCCAAATGCTAGTGTGATAATGCAAGTTCCAGAGAGGATTGTTGTGGCAGGTATTTCACATTTTCTTAAGAATTTGCCTAACAGGGCTGGGAATGTAGCTCAGGGGCTAGGAGAGTAGCAAGTGGCACAGCGCCTGCCTGGCAAGTACAAGGCCCAGAGTTCAATTCTGGGTACACCAAAAAAAAAAAAAAAAGAATCTGTCTAATCTTTGTTTTATATTTTTATGGAGTCTTTGGTGATTTTAAAAATATTATTTATTAAAAGGGGTTGGGAAATGCAAGTTGAAATTTTCAGGATTTCTATTCATTACAATATTTGAAATTTTAGGCTGTTTTAAAAATAATTCAACAGTGTTACAGTTTTACACACATAAAATGTATATATTTTAAAGTAGACCTGTGAGTTTTGACAAATGCACATATAGCCACTGTAGTCATGATACAGAACACTGGTCCCAAAGGTGCCTTTGTGCCCCTGTTCTGTGAGTTCCTACTCTTTAGTTCTAGGCGAGTATAGTCTCCCTTCTATAACCAGGGTGGATCTGTCTTCCTTAAAGTTCTATGTAATTGGAATAACACGGCACACCCTGCTTTGTCTGGCTTTTGCTTAGAATAATGTTTCTGAGGTTATTCCATATTGTTACATTTATTATTCATTCTACCTTACTACTGAGTGGTGTCTTACTGTGTGGATACATCATTAATGTGTTGATCCATTTACCTGTTAATGACCACTTGAGTTACTGCCTTTTGGGAGAGTTTAGGAATAAAGCCATTAGGAATATTCATATACAAGTCCTTATGAGTACTTATGTCTTATATCTAGTAAAATTACTAGGTCGTAAATATTAAGTTTTTCTATTAATGGCAGTTTTCCAAATTTTTATAGCATGTTACATTCCCATCAATGATATATCAGGGTTTCATTTGCTCCACATCTTTGCTAAGTTTGTATTGTCAGTCTCTGATTTTAGTTGTTCAGGTGGATGTACAATGGGGTTTCCTTGTGATTTTAATTATATTTCCAGGGGCCAGGGTTTAGCTCAGTGGCACAAGTGCCTGCCTGCAAGCACAAGGTCATGAATTCAATCCCTGGAACAAACAAACAAACAAAATCTCTGGTTTAATTGTATTTCCCTGATAATGAATAATTTTGAACATCCATTTATGTGCTTTTGGCCATTTAGTACTCATTTGCATATCTTGACCGTTTGAAATATCTATCCAGATGTTTTGCTAATTTGAAAAATTGGGTATTAGAAGAATGTTTTATATATATTTGGATACAAGCTTTGGTTCGTTTTGTCATATGTGTGTATTACATAGTTTTTTTCTAATATTTGTACCACTGTGTTAAATAGTAGGAAAATGTCAGTTCTTATGGTGAAAATGGAGGGTTTTGAGATAGCGTCTCACTGAGTTGTGAAGTTGCCCAGGCTGGGCCCAATATTGTCTCCATGTGCCTCGGCTTCCCCGGGTGCATGTTTTGGACCCCAGGCCCAGCTGAAGGGGTCCTTTTAAAGTCTAATGCCATTATGTGGGTTATAGTACAAAAACATTTTAACAAAACTACTTTTTTTAAAAAAATTGCCTTTCTTTTCTTTGTTTCTTTTTTCTTTTAGTACTTTTTTGTTCTGTTGCTGTTGTCGTCATCATTGTTTGTTTTTTCTCTCCTAGGAAATAATGAAGAAATTTCATTTTCACGACCAGCAGATCTTGACCTTATTCAGTCAACTCCTTTAAAGCCTCTGGCTCTAAAAACACCGCCTCGTGTACTTACACTAAGTGAAAGACCCCTAGATTTTCTGGACTTAGAAAGACCTTCCCCATCCCCTCAACATGATGAAGTAAGTAGAAAAAGTATTTAAAACAGTAAATGTTAAGGAGGAGGAGAGAGCCAATGAATCATATCACTACTAATAGGTAATGGAAGCTTTGTACCTGGAATATTGATTACTGCTAATTCTGACTTATAAATTACCTAAATCATGTATTACGCTGTTTTTATTATGCATCAAAAAATGAAAATTTTGTGGAAAATATTAACATTTGTGTAAACTAAAAGATAAACTTTTATGTATGATTATATTGTAAGTAATGCAAAGAAAACTGAGAAGTCTTGCAGTTGGAGGAAATGAATGCATCATTTTGTTACAGAAGCCAGGGATGTAGCTCAGTGGCACAGTGCCTGCCTGGCAAGCACCAGGCCCTGAGTTCAACTCCTGGTACCAAAAAATAAATGAAAAAATTAGTCTGCCAAGGCAGTACGCATTTTTGCTACTAAACAAAATATTTCCACCAAATAGTTGCTGTATCACATGTAATATTAGTACTCATGTTAGTGCTGTTGGCTTGAATATAGCAATATGGACTGATAAATTGTAATTGGTAGAGTTTAAATCCTGCCTCTGCTGGTTACTCAAGAATGGTCGTTAGATGATTTCTTGATGCCTTCGGTAGTTGCATCTTTTTCATTATACTCATGAACTTCAACGTGTTGTCACGAGACTGATAGAAGACAATGGCAAGCATGTTCTTTGTTAATTTTGATACTTTCTGTGTCCCTTTTCACTTTTCACATAGTCCTTTCCACAGAGGATTAAGCACTCATCTAAGCTAGGGCAAAGCAGTGTTCTAGTAGTAGGTATTGCTGTTTTTTAGGCTCTAGGGTTCTCCTGAAGTCATTGAGGAATACAGTGCTCTTAAGTGCCAGTTTGCACATTCTGGATACCGGTTAGTGAAAAGCACAGAATTTGAGAGTTTGGCCACTGGACATCGGGATACTTTCAAAATTTTATTTAAATCATTTTTTGAGCTTCTGTGTCATGGATACTGTGTTTAGTGAAAGGGGATTGACCTCAGTTCCTGCTCTTGGAAGGTTGACCGTCTGCCTTATCACAGCAGGACATTGGTATGACTAAGGGAAAAGCACCAGTTCACAGAAGATACCAAACACAGAACAGGGGAGGTTGCAGAGACGGCTATGTAAAGCGCGGGATATCACTACATTCTCCACCCCAGTTAGCGGTCCGGCTCCCCAGCTCCACAGACCAAGGCTTCTGCCGGGAGATAGATGCTTTCTTGGCTTTGCTGTTTCCTTTTTATTCCTCCTCCCCCTGTTTATTAGACTCTTGTCTGCTCAATGCGTTGATTAAAATCAATGCATACGCCTTCCTGAGTGATTACTTTAAAACTAAATGAAGAAAAGTTTTAACAAGATTGCTTTCAGGAAACTATTTGGGGTTCACTTTTGCATTATTTATGTTATTTAGTCAAATATAATAAATGCCCCAAGTGCATAGTACTGGAACAAAAACTTCTAAGTTGAAAATGTGACGTAAGTTTGAACATCAACCTTGCCACTTACTGCATAACTTTGGTCAAGATATTTAACAAATATAACAAATCTAAGAGTTATCTATAAACTAAAGATAAAAAATAATGCCAACTGCATGAACTTACTTTGAAAATTCATGTTAAATATTGTTTTTATAAAAATGTTCAAATTGTATAGTTGGAACCAAATCTTGATACACAAGAGAGATTAGTAGCAGCCAACTATTAAAAGGAAAGCAAGCCTTTTAATAATTGGTGGACATCGGGATACTGAGCTGAGCCGGGAAAATTGCAAATTCTAGCCTAGGCTTGGCAACTTAGTGACTTAGTGAGACCCTATCTCAAAACAGAAAAAAGAAAAGGGGCTGCGGTTATAACTCAGTGTGGCCCAAAACAAAACCAAACTGAACTGAACCACACTTAACCAAAGGCCAAGCAGGAAAGCAAGCAATGATGATGGTTTGTGGACGTGAAGCTTGTAGAAGGGCAGGGAGCCCGAGTGGTTGCAGCTCCTAGGCGTGGGCGGATGTGGGAGGACGGTAAGGTCCTGAGTCCTGGTAACAGATTCAGATGCTACTCCAAATCCCTGAGTGAGTTCCCAGCTTGATCTGCTCTGTACTCACTGGATGCCAGGGGCTGTCAGCCTCAGCACTAGTGACATTTTGAACTGGAAGATTCTTCTTGGTTGTGGCAAGGGCTGTCCTGTGGCACTGCAGAATGCTTAACAACTTCCAGGATGTCCAGATGCCAGATGCCAGTTGCATCCTCCATGTCATGACAACCAAAGCTATCTTCAGTAGCTAAAAGATCGCGAAACAGTGGAGACGTCCATCACCAGATGAATGGATCAACAATGTGTGAATATTCTCATAGTGACTGTAATTCAGTAAAAAGGAAAGAGGTGCTGAGATGTCGTACAACATGGGTGAGCCTTGAAAACATGCTGTTTATGATAACAAACAGAAAAGGCCAAAGATCATATTATTCTGTGTCGTGCAATAGAATCCACAGAGACAGAAAGCAAATTAGTGGTTACCAGGGATGAAAAGAAAGAAGAGTGACTGCATAGTCACCTTGGGTTTCCTTCAGAGGTCTTAAAATGCTCTGGAACTAAATTGTGGTGATGGAGGTATAGCATTGTAATCGTACTAAATGCCACTGAGTTATACACGTAAAACTGGCTAACATTGGGAATTGTATATTACATGCATTTTAATACAGTTTAAAAGTCTGGCCAGATGTTGCCAAATGTTCTCTAGAAAGCAGAATCACCCTTGGCTGAGAAGCACTGGTCTGTGTTAAAAAGAAGACTGCCTGGGAAGTGTTAGGAGGAAGATCGTGTGACTGTTGTTTAAAAGCCTGACTGGCAGACAGAACGAAGTCATAGACTACAACTGCATTTAAGTTCTTAAACGGGCTTAATGAATCCAAGTGAGGAGGGCTGGAAATGTGATGTGAATCTCTTAGCTCATTGAAAGTTGATAAGACTGGGGACTTGGTTGGGAGAGAGGAAATCAACCCGCTCTTCCTGTATGTCTAATCTCCACCAGTGTTTGGAAAGCAGCTCTGGGACAAGAGCATTGCTTGGCAGTTCCTCACTCAGGGAATTCTAAAGCAGCCGTGTAGTAAATCATGTGAATGTGGATCTACAAAGTACCCAGAGGGTGGTGACCTTCGGGGTTCTCACAGCGGATTCAGTGCTGTGAATGGGCAGGAAGTGGTACCGATGCTACCTCCTCTCACAAAGACTTCTCACCTGAAGCCAGGAGGAGAAGTTCTTCCAGAGGGAGAAAAGGTAGAGCTGTCAGGAAAAAGAATTGGAAAATAATCTCAAAGACTTGAAGCAGCCTTGAGCAGTGTGGCCAATCCAGGGGTTTGAACTCTGCTGTAATCTCCTATCAGAAGTGTTGTGTTTTTAAAAAGAAGCTGCAATCCGTGCCTGAAGCTTGGTGAGAAGTCCGCTATAGGAAGAGAAACAGACTCCAAAAGATGAGTTGCAGGAGCTTTTGCCCAGATTGGCAATTCCTGCTTCAAAAAAGAGAAGTATTCTTTTCTGTAATCTGGAAAATACCGAACTCCGATACACCCAGGAAGTCTCAAAGGTCAGGGTTGATTGGGAAGGAGCATGTAGACATTGAGCTGATGGAGGAGGAGAAGGGACAGTGAGTACTCTCCGAAAGCCACGTGCGTTTTTGCAGAGGTTGTGAAGTGGCACCTGTGCGAGGTCGAATCCTACAGCATCCGTGTGTGGTGTGCAGCCACAGCTCCGGTGCCAGGAGGACTGATGTCCAGCTAGAGCCAAGCTGACCAGAGACGTGGGAAACAGCAGTCCTGGAAGCTGGCAGGTGACATGAAAGCTACACCCAGGAATCCTGCTTAAAGCAGAAGGTGGTGTGAGTGCGCTGTGATGGCCCAGCTCAGCCTAAATGGCAGCCCTGAGGACGAGAAGCAAAAGCCTGAAATGTAATGTGTCACTGAACTGTATGACACAGCCCGGGACAAAAGCAGATGATGCCCTGGACACTTATGAACTGATGGGTGTGAGTCTGACTACAGCGTGGGGTTGGTTTGTCCAGCTCACTTTTCTTCTCTGTCTGTGAAAAGAGGAGCTAAGGTTGAAATGAGTAGAATGGAATACAAGTCTGGAGAGAAGTAAGGATGAGAGAACAGCGTGTGTGACTTTGTGCCACGCACCTTCACCCACGGAAGACTCTCTGATGCGCCTGCCCGTCCTTCACACAGTGAAGGGTTTCATGCCATATCCCAGGCATGGGGTCTTTGCGGGGCCACGATACCCCACGTGTCCTTCCCATGGCCTGTGACCCCTGGCCCAGCGGTTCTCCCCACCGCTGGTGGATTTCAATCGTAGACCAAGAGCATGCTTTGAGAGGGGGGACATTTATCCCAGGTGTTCAGTGCCCCTTAGCTTGTTTTTTCCCTCTTCAATAAAAGGTCCACAGAAAACGAGATCAAGTGTGAGGGGAAAGGCTAAGGCCTGGAACACATTCTTAAAGCGGAGGTGGGCTTGGCCAGATCTGTAAAAACAAACAGGCATCTAAAGAGCAATTGGAGTCTAAGCACATAAAAGGGGATTTTAATATGCCCTAAATTCTTTGAAATTGCAGTATGGTAGTAATGTCACAGTTTACCTCTCTGCTAAGATATGTTTTAATAAGATTTCAAATAGTGAAAATAAGCTGGTGTGGTGGTGAACACCTGTAACCTGTAATCCCAGCACTCTGAGGCTGAGGCAGAAGGATCATTGCAAGTTCGAGACCAGCCTGGGCTACAAAGTGAGCGAGACCCTGAACTGCATAGTGAGACCCTGTGTCAAAAAGACAACAACAAAAGTGAAAACAGCACTAGCCTTAGGGTTCCTGAGTTTCAAGGCCATGTGGAGACATGTTTGTCATCATTTCTTGATCTTATTTCTCACCACTTAGTGGTAGAAATGCTTCTGATTTACATAGACAGACCATGTGGACCCGGCTGTATTTGGAAAAACTGTTCTATTTCAGGGAAAGCAACCCCAACCATACAGTAGGTAGGAAGGCAAGTGTGAGGTGGAGTCTCATTCCCAGCCCAGTATTACTCCCTGTGCATCAGTAGAATAACAGTTGATTAAGGAACTGTTCAATTTTATATGTAGTTGCTTAAAAGTAATTTTGATTTTTAGGTTAACCTTAAAAGCCTCTTAGAGTAGGCTTGGAGCTGACTCCCTGTTTTTGGAAAAAAAAAATTTTTTTTTTGCACATTCTCCCTTAGTCTTCTTTTACCATCAACGGTTTGAATATCATTCACCTCCTGTGCTGTGTAGTTGGGCCTGGGTTGTTTGTGTCTGCACTTAGCAGTGCGAACTTTGTTCTTCTTGTCCTTCTCTCCTAAATAATGAGGTAAAGCAACTACTTACATAGCATTCGCATTAGGTGTTACAAGTAAGCTGGAGGTGACATAACACGGTGCATAAGAGTACTTTGCCGTCTTATGTAGGGTACCTGAGCATCCTGCAGCTTAGGCATTGGGGATTTCTGCATCAGTCCTCTGTAGATGAGGAGAAATGACTATAATTGTACCAAGTAAGATTGCTACCTGTTATGTTTGATTATTGTGTCAGTTTGAGAAGTTTAACCAAGAGGCTCAGCAGGGAGCCAGGATCCTTACTTTGTAAATATCCTCCTCCTGTGCAAGAGGAGGACACAGAGATTTTGTGAGTGCTACATCTACCTTAGGGGGCTGGGGGGTGGCCTGCATATAAAATAAGGGAGAAAAAGAGGCTTGTTCCTCCTTTTTTGCTCTGGCTGCTTTTGCTGGCTGCTGCCTTGAAGTGTTGCCCAGGTGTTAGGCCACTTTGTCTTTGAGCCAGCAGATTATGGACTGAAGTCTTCACAGTGAACTAAATTGCTTCATTTTGGGGTATTGAGTATTTTGTCCCAGCAACAAGAGAAACGTAACTAAGACAATAGCTAAGAAACCGGAATAGCTTTTACCTAAAAGTAAACAGACATTCCTGTTTATTCACATTATAATAACTAAAGTGTTTTCTGGGTTTTTAAAAACAAGGATCTGTTAATACACATGCCTGGCACCAATTTGTGATTGCTTCTTTTTGGGTTCCTTTTAATTTTTTCTGGGTATCCTTGGACTAAAGTTCCTTTGATGCAAAGCAGCTCCTAGATAACTAAGAATATGTTCTGTTCTTTCTCTTTGTGCCTTAGCAGATCCGTGCAGTTGGCAGGCTAAAAAGAGAGCGCTCTATGAGTGAAAATGCTGTTCGCCAAAATGGACAGCTGGTCAGAAATGATTCTATGTGAGTAGAACACTGAACACTATGTCTTCCTTGTAAGTTTCTTGGCAGATTATCTGTACACATCTTTTTCTAAATAATTGACTTGTCAAAGTTTTTGAAATTTGTTATACATATGTATCATCAGTCTATTTTTGCAGTACTTCATATAGTCTGTTTTGTCAATTGTCAAAATTTTTCGATCATGTTATAAGTATGATTTGCTTATCTGGGGATTCTTTTCTAAAGTATATTTAAGACAAATTGATAAATATAACTTGTCAGTTATATGCAGTCTCAAAAATGTGTAACATTAGATTGAAAAATAAAAAAACAAAATAGAATGTCTTTACTTTTTACTTTCAAGTTATTAACCTTATTAGTTTGTAAACCACCCCCTTCCAGCTCAGCTCTCTCTAATGAGCTGTGACAGACAAGTGGAGGTTACCTTCCTTCCCATGAGTAGCTTCTAGCATTCTACTTACTCATCGTTCAGTTATTAAAAATTTCATTTTTAAAAACCATGCGTGTTGTTTAAAGGACTTTATTAAAACCTTTTTTCCTCATTTGTATTATACACTGATCATAACCTACTATAAGATGTTTCAGATCAGGCAAGTACTTTTTATCATTGTATTAAAGTTAATCCAGTTTTTGCTTTTGGTTTTTTGAGACCATCTCTTTATGTAACTCAGGCTGGCTTTGAGCTCACTGTAGCCCTGGCTGGCCTTGAGCTTGCAGCAGACCTCCTGCCTCCCAAGGAGAAACAGGGGCTTCCATGCCTGGTGTAGAATTAATCAGTTTTTACAAATAAAATGTTCTTTGAAAACTGGTCAGAATTTTTAATCTTAAATAACTGGCAATGCTGCTTTTTAACAAATTAGCTTGTTTACATAGTATTTTTTTTCTTTCTTTCTTACCAGTTTTTGGTCCGTTTTCATGAGCTTGTCAGAAACCCATGTGTGATGTTAAGCATCATATTAGTTTTTCTGAGAACTGTGAAAGAGCAAAACATCTCTTTTTTTTTTTTAGTGCAAAATAATTAGATGATTTTAAGTTATGCTGTTTATATTATAGCATGTTAAGTTCTAGTTTGGGCCTGACTGGAGAGTATAGAGGTACAGAAGGGACTTTATGGGGCAAAGGCTTTAATATGCAAGATAAAAAAGAAATTTTTTTCATATGTTTTTATCCTTGCCTTACATTTCAGTGAATTTTCAGTTTAAATTATTTAAATTACTGTTTGAGGACTGGTTTAGCTTAGTGGTACAAGTGCCTGCCTGGCAAGCATGAGGTCATGAGTTCGATCCTTGCTGGTACAATAAATAAATAAATAAATAAATAAATTACTGTATTGAAATTACATTCTCATGTGTTAGGTGCAAGAGAAAACTATGTCTGTTCTGATTTCTCAGAGAATCTTGAAATGTCTCCTGTAGTAATTATAGGTAACTATGAAAGGTTATATAGGACAAGAAGCATTAAAATTAAATAAATGCATAAATATATATATCCTTTAGGGAAGAACTAAAGACTGGGGAAAGGCTGAATCATTTCATTACTCACGTAAATGTTTTATGGTTTTTGTTTTGTTTTGTTTTGTTTTGTTTTTTGAGACAGGGTCTCTCTATGCAGTTCAGACTGGCTTTGAGCTCACTTTGTAGCCCAGGCTTATCTCGAACTCACAGCGATCCTCTTGCCTCAGCCTCCCGAGTGCCGGGATTACAGGCGTGAGCCACCACGCCCGGCTTGGTTTTCTTGAAGATACTTAGTTGACAGATATGATGTCAGCACACCCAATGAAACCTATTTTTTCAGACTATTTCCGTGTATATATAGTAAAACTGCACAGTTTATCACTAAGGTAGAGTCAATGTACACCTAAAGTTTTTAGTTATATTGTTTCTAATATTCTTTTAAGTGACTATTTTAAGGTCCTTAAGTACTATCACTAGGATCGAATTCAGGACCACGCGCTTGCAAGGCAGGTGCTTATGCCGCTCAGCTAAATCTCCGGCCCTCCTATTGCTAGTTCTTCATGATAGAAAAGGTTAATAGTGCTAAAGAACACTTGCTTCCCCCCTTTTTTTCTTTAAATAGCCTTAACTTTGTAGATATTTAAGAAAATGAAAATCTTATGTTTTAAGAATCTAATTTTTTTTTTTGGGGGGGTACTGGGGATCAAACTCACAACCTCGCAAGAATATAATTTTTAAAATCAAAGATGGATAATAGGCAGTAGGCAGATAGAACTTTTTCTCAAATGAGAAGAGGACCAAGAGCTTGGAGGGAGGGGAGAGCAGGGGAGGGAAAGGAGACGAAAAGTAAGATGTGTAACGCACATAGGCCAACTCCACGCAGGGAAAAGAAACATACTGCAAACATGGACTGATGAAACATTTTAAAAACACACAGAAAGTAACCTGAATACATTATACATTTTCACAGTGAAATGCTTATCCATGTTGCTTTTTGTTACGGTTATCTATGGGTGTTATCCATGTTGCCATCTTTTAGTAAGACATTTACTATCTCTATATTGAGAATGAACCCTTGCCTTTCTTTTTCCATTGTTAATTTTATAATTTATTATTGAATTTATCTTTAAGGATCTATATCTTATTCTAAGAATTTTGTATAGTTGAAAATATGTATTCAGCATTGATAGTATATTAAGAAAAAAGCTAGTAATATAATACAAATGCGATTTATCCTTACTAAAGTAATTGTTAAATTCTTGCTGGCTTGATTTACTTTAGTCTTTCCTGTATAATATGAGATTGATTATGCATCATTAGTCATGAACCTTTGACTACCTCCAGTTTGTTTTCTTCTGTGGCTCTAGTATTTCAAGTGCAAATGAGTATAAGGCCTTTAGACTCATTGGCCTTTGTTTTCTGAATTACTTTGAAAAGACAAAGTATTTTGCCAATAGGTGACAATAATTGATTATTGTCACCTATTGGCAAAATTCTGACAGAATCATAGCTAGCCTTTTCTTTGTATTATGAAAGCTAAATATGTAAAAGAAGCATAATTATTATTTAAGGTGGTACAGATCAGATTCTGCCCCAAGAGATAAAATTTCAAGGTTCCAGGCATCGATTTCTGCACCGGAGTACACGTAAGATGTTGTCTGCTCTGCTTTTCACAGATAACAAGTCATTTTAATTCTTCAGGCTCCTGTAATACTAATCTGTTTCACTGTGTAATTGCAATATAATACTTTAATTCTCTAATTGCTTGGCTTTTTAGTACTTCAGGATTTCTCAAACTGTCATCACATATTTTATTAAGGAAATAAAAGACCAACCTAAATTTTATATGGTTTACAAAGAAAATGGAATATTTTACACCTAAGGACCAGTATTCTTTCCCATTTTCTTTATTTTGTTTTGGTTGACATATTAGTTTCCTGTAGATTGAATTTAACCAGTTTAGTAACCCCAGCCACTTGTTATATTTCAGCAGTGTTATTTTGTTTTATTTTGACCTAGAAGAATGGAGTCTTGAGTGTTATTTGCCACTGAAGTTGTCTGTCTTTCTTTCTTTCTTTCTTTCTTTCTTTCTTTCTTTCTTTCTTTCTTTCTTTCTTTCTTTCTTTCTTTCTTTCTTTCTTTCTTTTTAATTCCGTAGTTTAAAAATAAGATATATGCTTGGCAGAAGGGTTTTGAACCCCTCAACCCATTCTCTGTGTGAGGAAGGTTGGGGATGACTGCCCTCTAGTGGGACTCCTGCATCTACAGTGGAGAAATTCAACAGCTTTAGTTCCTCAGCGACAGAAGAAACCAAGCTGGCAGCCAATTATTTCTTTTATTCCAGTTTTATTAATAGGCTTCTAGCAACTAGTAAATTGACTTTGATAATGGCAGCAAATTAGTTTTCTATTTAAAATTCGGAGAGAAGTTAATATTGCTTGCGATTCGTGAAAATGTTCTTGCCTTTTTTACTATTTCACTCCTGCTGTGTATGGCAAGTAGTTGATACTTCCTTGAAGAGGTTAAGCTCACAGTTTGAGAAACATTATTCCTGTGAAAACTCTAGGGCAAGAGGTATTTGACTTTAACCTCTTAATAATGACATAATTATCCCAGTAAATTTGACTTTAAATTTTAATTCTGACATTAATGTTTACTTAACTCTTTGGTAGTAAGATTTCATGCAAACATGAGATAGAGCTACTAATAAAATAACATGGAGCAAACACCAGCTTTCTACAAAATTGTCGCTTGCATTTTTAAAAAATGTAGAGTTGAGATTGCATTGTTTTATAACATCAAGAGGATCAATTTTTCATCAGAATGTTTTATTAAATTACTAATATTGTGATACATACATTTATAGTGTACTTGTTTTTTTATTTTCTACAGTTTACTGAAAAAAATCATTAAATCTTGGTTGGGTATATGAATGGACAGAGATGAAACCCAGTTTATTTATTTATTTGTTTTTCCTGGTGCTAGGGATTGAACTCGTGACTTCTCGCTTGCGCTTGCCCCTGAGCTAAATCCCCGCCCCTGAAACCCAATTCTAAAACCACTCTTTCCCTCCACATTTGATACCAGTTGAGGATTCCAACTGGTATGAGATTGATTGCTAAAGTAGGGGTTAGTTTCCTTTGTCCTGAAGTTTACAGTGGTTATAAAAAGTCTGCTTAAAGCTTTAAAAAATGAAAGACGATTTGCTAAATTCTTTATTGCTTCTAATTGTTAAGGTATTTTTAGTCGTCTTTGACCGTATGATTCAGTTTCTCTGTAGGTAAACTTAAACATTAACCATCAAGGACATTTAACCTATACATACAGTCAAAAGTGATTAGCAGTTTAAAGACATTCCCTGTGCCGTTTTTGCTTATTTTATTGGAGGACTGCCATGTAAGTGAATAAAAATAATTATGGCTGATCTTCGAAACTTAATTTCTTTTGATAAACAACTAAGCACTTTTGACTTTGTTTTTCGATGATTTAAATATCTTGACTGGTATTGATAAAGGCTTAATTTCAGGGACTGGAGCTGTAGCTCAGTGGTAGAGAAATGGCCTTCCATGTGTGAGGGCCTGGATTTAACCCAGTGTTGGGCAGCGGGATGGTGAAGGACTCACCTTCATCCTTTATCTTTCTGTATAAATATTTTTATTAAGTTATAGTTGAGGTTAACATAAGGTTTTTTGGTGTGTGTTCCTAACCATATTCCACTTTGATGTAGTCACAGAATTGGAGATTTTTTTTTAATTAGTTGATGTCTCTTATTTGATAGTAAAATCAGTCACAATTCAGCCTTTTGTTCATTCTGTCATAAAAATTATTTGCCAAGCAGGCGTGGTGGCACATGCTGACAGTCCCAGCGCTCTGGGAGGCCGAAGCAAGGGTTACAAATTTGAGCCTCACCTGAGCAATTTAACAGCTTAGCGGGAACCTGTCTCACAATAACCTAAGATCAACTTGGCATGTAACTCAGTGGGAGGACCTGGAATCAATATCCAGGACTGCACACACACAGGAGAACTCTTTGCTGTTAACCTGAAGGTAGTTCATGCTTGGCTATTTTACAGTTAGCTCATTCCTTATGTATGGACAGAAAGCAGTTGCAGTTTTAGAAATTAAATAAACAACTCCTTACTGTTTTGGGCAAAAAAGAGGAAGCAACCTTTTTATTTTTTATTTTTGGTGTTACTTGGGTTTAAACACAGATCCATGCACATACCAGTCAAGTGTTTTACTGCCAAAGTACATCCCCGCTCCTTTTTTTTATTTCACTTTGAGACAGAGTATTGGTTGCCCAGGCCAGTCTTAAACTTCTGATCACCCTGCCTCAGCCTCTAAAAGAATTGAGATTACAGGTTTGTACCGCCATGCCTGGTTTTCCTTTTTTCATTTTTAATGGACAAAAGCCCATCAAGCTTGTTTCATAGATTTGGATTCAGTTCATTGACATTATTACTTCAAGATTGTAATTCTAAACATTATTATAACCTTTAACATACTAGTGTATAGCTAATGTGTTTACTATCACATGAGGCACAAAGTGTTCAATTTAAGCTTTGGAATTCAAAGAAAGAGCACTAGTTGTTTAAAATTTGTTTAAGTACATTGAGCCAAATATACCAGCAGCTCTGTTAAGAACAGCATAGGATGATTTGTTTGTTGACATACACAGAATGTTGGCACAGAAATGGCCATTTAAAATCCTGCCTCTGGTGATACTATTTAAGTAAGAACTCAGTCTGGCTTCTCACAAATAGCAGGAATTTTGGGCTTTTACTGTGCTCCCTAAAAAGAATTCAGAGTACAGGACTAGCACATAGGCGTGGTGTCCCAGATGTTCTGGGTTTATTTTGGTTTTTCGTTTTGTTCTCTAGGATGCCCGGTATGGGTTTTGCAAAGACTTATAGGTCATCTGAAGATGGGGCCATCATATTCCCAAAGACTGCCAGTGTCTGGACAGACCTGTAGGGTCCTTAGCTGTGGGACTGTATCTGAATATTTGACACTGAGGTCTAACCCCTGTGGTCCATTAGTTTGTGTAGACTAATTGATGGATATACCAAGATTCAGCTTAAAACTTTCTCTTTGAAATAGTCTTTGGAAGATATAGTTTTACTCTGTATTGTGAGTTTCTCTTAAGATTATTAAGATACTGAATGTTATAACATTTTGGAGATTTTGTTTTTAAAATTTTCTGAGACTGTATCCAATAGCAGTAACTGTTCTTTCAAAAAAGGAACTTTACTTCTTGGTTCCCAAACCATGTTATGTTAGAAAACACACAGTCAAATCAGAGGATTTTTGTTTCTTTTTACTTCTTCACTGTGTGCTCTGCTTTTCATTCTTTTGAATGTAATGCATAAAGGTTAAGCCTCCCTCACCTGTTTTGCCCGGATATTGAGAATGTTACACCCCACCCTATAGTCACAGGCTTCTTACTGGAATGAGCCAGATGCCAGTGTATCCGTCGGTGAGAGGCCTCATAGCTCCTCGTGCACCGCTATTAAACAGCTTTCAGAAAACAGTGATGCACATCTTATGAATTTAGGTTAGAACTGGACAAATTGCTCATTCATATATGGTCAGTGGTCAGGAAGCACAGGCCGTAGAGCCAAAAGCAAGTGTGAATCTCTCAGCTCACACATGGAGTGATTGATTGCTGTAGTGAGAAGCCCAGAAATGGGATCAGCCGTCTTGATAATTGGAGAAGTTTCCTTGCCTTCTTACCCTATAGGCCAGAATTGGGAATTTTGTTTTAGTCATTTAGCTGGAGGTCATGTACTTTACTATAATTAAATAATGATGATGCTTTCTGTTACAGTTTTCAGAGACTAATTCATCGTTAATGTCACTTGCTATAAACTCAGCTCGTGTCATTGTCTTTGTGAAGTATCTGAAGTGATGCTTTCAAGGGTTTAGATTTCAAGGCCTGTGTCCCAGAATTCTCTACCCCATTTTTCTTATCATCCATAAGTTGAATGCAGTGTCGTTTGGCAGCAGTTTGGTTTACTGTATTGGAATATGTACCACACTCCAAAGCTAAGAGCTGAATACATTCATTACTGTATTTCTCTTCCCTACCGAAAGCTGTTTTTTCAGATCGAGTTTGTTTTGATGTTTAAGGTTACAGAGTTACATGAACTAGCTACCCTGGGTTTTAGAACAATTCAAATGCTTATTAACATTGATTTAACTTTCTTGGGGGAGAGTGAAGAGTGGGAAAGGGGGTCAGGGAAACTAAGATTAAAAGTTGTTGCGCTGCAGTTTTATAAAAATCTGACTTGAGTCTTTTTCTCTTCATTTGCTGTGCTTACGTAAACAGTGTGACACCATCACCACCACAGGCACGGGTCCGCCCTCCCCATATGTCACCTGAAGATGGAGCTAATCTTTCCTCTGCTCGTGGCATTTTGTCGCTTATCCAGTCCTCTACCCGTAGGGCTTACCAGCAGATCTTGGATGTGCTGGATGAAAACCGCAGGTGATTGGCCGTCAGTGACTCTTACTGCTTGTGTTGCATATTTTTGGCGCCTAATTTAGTGGACTGTGGTGTCTTCACTTTATGTTTGTACCCTCTGATCTCTTCCTAAAATGCAGCAGTTTGAAATGGCTTGCTTTGCTTTCTTTTAATTTGAATTATTGTCCAAAATTCACATTTCACAAAGCTGTACATCAGCTTTCCTTCAGTTAGAAGAATACTTACTTCCTAAACATGGAAAGTGCAACAGTTTTTGTTTTGTTTTGTTTCTCTTTTTCAAAGGCTTTGCTGACCTGTTCTAGGTACTTGGTTTCATTTGGGGGCTGTGCTGAGGGCTCATGCTGCATTGGCTATGGATGTTGGACTGACGCATACTGACTTTCTTTAATGAGTCTTTTGATTTAATCACGTATGCTACCAACATGATTAATAAAGCAAGTCGGGGAAGGAGATGGCATTTTGGCTCCAGTGCATTTTTTCCCCCTTCTTCTTATGAATGGGTTTTAAAAATCCCAAGTGATACTATGTTTTTTATAATACACCTTTCAACATTGATGACTTATCTCGCTTCTGAACATTTAGTAAAATCATCAATCCAATTCTTTGATTTATTCATACAAATACCTTTTTTTTTGCAATCATTTCCAAATACTTTTTGTCATTGCCTCAATACTAGGCTTTTTAAAAGATGCACTTTCCCCAGACGTTTTTGGCGTGATGTGTACCCAGAAAGGTAAAGTCAGTTTAACCTCAGCTCTGTACACAACACATAATGAGAGTCAGTGTTGTTTGAATTTTCCTTACTGTTTTATAGACTTAATTTTTGCATTTTCAGTAATTCCTAATAAATGAAGCTGACCATCCTAATTAAATTTCTCACCTTTGGAATTGATGTATCTTCTGGCTCCCTTTGAGCAAACTGCTTGTTGGTTACTTTTTTAATTCTCACAAGACCCCAGTTCTTTCACTGTACTTCTTGAGCTCTCGTCCAAAATACTTACTGCTGTTGAGTAGAGGGCCTTTCTGAATCTTTCCAGGGTTAATCTGATGGTATGCATTTGAGCCCAGGAGAACTGCAAGGTACACTATATAAAAAGTGAGAAAAATCGGGTCAGGGGTTTAGCTCAGCGGCGTAAACACCTGCCTGCAAGCATGAGGTCATGAGTTCGATCCCCAGCATCAAAACCAAGCAAACAAACAAAAGAGTGAGTGAAATCATAGCATAGAGGGAAAATTATGTGTGTTGCACATATATGTATATGTGTGTATATAATTTATACTTCATATAAAACTACATATTTAGAGTCCTTTTTATGTTCTTCAAAGCTTCAGAGACCATCTTGAAATATTTGGCTGTAAGAAGCAGGAAGTTTCAGAAGAAAAAGCATTGATTTGGGAGTCAGGTTTGTCCTGGTCCACCTCACCAAATATGTCATTACACGATGGTCTTGAAGAAGTGACTTCTCTTCTCTGGCCCTCCCAAGGGTGGAGAAGTGATGATAATCCCTAGCTTTATGCAATCTTGTGAGCAGTCCCCCTTTCCACCTTTACTTAATTAAGATAGAGGGCTCCAGACTCTTCGTTTAGTATGATAGAAGATCCCTCAAGTAATTTTGAATATAAACTACCTGGCCGGAAAAATCTAAGATTTGCAAAGGCCCATTTTTTATTTCCCTCCTTTTAAACAGATACCAAATATCCTCTTTAATTTTTCATTTTAGTAGGTCCTTAGGTGAGACCAGGTTATTGTCAGAGATCGTTATATCATTATTGTCAGAGTATATTATAAAGTGAAAATATCTGAATGAGGAAAATGTTTCTAAATCTTATATAGATTAAACAGTAGCTGGATAGAATAGATTCCTAGTACATCAAGATTGTTTGTCCTATCTCCCACCCACACATACACAGTTCAAAGGGAGTGATGGGGAAACTCAAAAGTATAAGTAAGCTTTTTTAAATTGAGAAGGGAGTTATAATACTTTCCTCCTGGACATACATCTTCAGTGGTCAGTCCTTGTCAGTCTTATTGGTGCATTCATTACTAAATGGGGTACTTTTTTTTTTTTTAACTGTATTCGCATCTCTTGTAATCTAAATGTTGGATAAGAATAGATCAGAATTTTAAGTGTCAAATCACTTTATTTCTAGTATGAGAAGTGTTTACATGACTTTTCTAACATAAAAGTGGGAATGTGAAATTTGGATAATGTTCTACTTGCATGATTATTAAATAATACTACTTTTCTCTATAAAGTTTTAAGTGCTTTTATGTTTCTTGCTCTGTATTTCATTTTCTTTTCTATTTTATTACTTTTGGCTGTTAAAACGCTATTGCTGTATCCTAACTTTTGGTTTTATACCATCACACTGAGTATAACTAAACTAGAATTATTTTCCACAAAGAAAAATAGAAAAAAAAAAAAACTTTTTGTCTGTTTTATCATAAATGGTACAGTTTCACAGTTGCTTAACACAAGGACTAGTTTCAGTTTAAGGGACACTGCCAATAGGTTTATGCACTGTTTTCTTTTTTGCATCTTAGGAGAATTTAGATGATCTAAAAACAAGTTCAACATGAAAACCAAGTTAAATCCTAGGTACAGATTAGAAAAGCTCCTTTACATAGATCAGTGGTGTACATTCGGGAAGCTGATACACTGAAAATTTACTGAAGGACCTGGAGCAGAGACCAGCTGCGCACTTTGCTCAGTTGGAAGGAGGATTTAAAATGGTGTTAAGATTTAATTCTTTCTTGATTAGGAACTGCAGTTCCCTTCCTTTATCTGTTAGAGTTGTATATCTGATTCTCCAGTGCGAAATAATTAACATTTTTAATACAATAGTTTGTATATTAGATGTTGTTTAAACACTGATAGAGAAATGTGCTTAAGTTTTATTCTCAAAGGGGGCTTATTTTTGTAGTTCTTCCCAAGCAGATTGTACTACCTGTAAGTGAGTAGAATAAAAAAATGATACATGAATAATTTACATTTTGGATGAATGTATAGCAGAGAAGCCCTAGAAACATAGTCACAATAGACACAGTATTTGTTATTTGAAAATTGTCTTTTTAAAAAAATGACTAATTCCTGGTTCCCTAAACTGTTTATTTACTATAGCAGTTTACATTTTTATAGCAAAGAAACACATATTCTGTTATGAGACCATTTGTTTACTCAAATATCAATGTACAAGTTAACATTAAAATACTGTAGCGTTGGATTTCCTTTCCTTTGCCACTTGATCTAATTACAGAACATGCTATTGAAAGATGTGTGAGTTAAAGCGTACTTACAGAAAATGGTGCTTGAATGAAGTTCTAACTTTGCCAAATACCTGTCTAATATACTTTTATATTGTATGTGTCAATTGCCAGTGTAAGAAGACAAAATGAAATACGTTATGAAAGGTAACCACATTATTTTCTGGCTCTGCATTATACAAGGGAAATCTCTGTGGTGGACGCTGTTGAATGTGGCAGACCCATTTGAACATACTAGTACATATGAAATAAAACCTTTAGGAGGCATTCGGCAGTGACTTCATTTAGTTAACCATTCTCAGGTTTGTCACTTAAGACTGTATTTCATTAATACTCTTCCTGATTTCACAGAGTAAATCTTAGATGAGTTTAAAACCTCTCTCAAGTGATTTGTCAGTGTTTTTTAGCAGAATAATTCAGGCGTCCTCCACCAGCATCTCAATCCCTTAACCTCTAGGCCCGTGGTGGCAGAGCTGTGGCATGCGTGCTGGAGTGGGCTGGGTAGATCGCTGAACGCTGTAGAAGGTTCCCCGTCACTGCTTCTAGGCTCTAGAAGTATCATTAAACTCCAGGTGTACCTTTAGGACATCGAGAAACTACACGTTGAAATTTTCTAGTATAATCAAGTTGTCAGAAAATTGTGATTTGTGTTCTGCAACTGTGCCAAATTACAGAAGAAGTCAATATGTTTGGTGTTAAACATCTACTGTAGCTATTGCCTTGATAGTTACAGTCAAGTAAAATGTGATCAGTAACTTTGAGAATGAGACATTCCAAATAGAATTTAAGATTTCTTAAAATCCTTCCCCTGACCGTGTTCCCCAGGCTCCCTTGCCTGGCTAGCCAGTATTGCTGATTACTTCAGGGGCAGTTGACTAGTGGACGTGTAGAACTTTTGTTTTTTGATTTTAACGAATTTTATTGGAAAGGTTACTATTTGTCTAAGGAGAGAATTAATGGCCCTCTGGCACCAAAATACGTGGTGAGTCGAGTGGAAAGCCCCACAGAGTTTTCCAGCGCCCCGCAGCCCTCATTTCCTGCAGCCCTGTGTGCCACTACTGGTGGTCTCAAGGTCAGACCCACACATTGGGGCTTTTGCAACGTGCCATGGCATGTCCCTGGGCTTCTGAGGTGTGGATGAGACACAGCTGTGTTACGACATCAGGCAGTAATCCGAATTAATGCGGGGGGGGGGATGGGAGTCTCTTTAAACTCAGAGGTTTCAAGATCTGTGAATGAGCAACCACGATCACGCGGGTGCTGTTAATAGGGTCCTGACACGCTTTTACAGTTGTTGGTGGGGTTTGTTTCTCAACGAGAAGTGAGATGCTACACGTTTTAAGCATACTCATCCCATCTTGGATTTCGTAGAGTATAATAAGCATTAAAAAGAATTACATGTTGGTGCTATTTTGTCACATATTTCCTTTGCGTTTCAATCAACTCTAAAATGTTATGAAAATCATAAAATAGAGGATATATGAGACAAATTTCTGAGTACTTTGAGAAATATTATATTGTATTGAAGCATACAATATAATCCAATTTGACATTTGTCTTGTTTTTCCTTTTATTTTATAACTTCTCTGTTTCCTGATTCTGTCTTGTGCCTTCTCCCGCAAAAACCCGCCTTAGACCTGTGTTGCGTGGCGGGTCTGCCGCCGCCACTTCTAATCCTCATCATGACAACGTCAGGTAACTTTTGAGACTTCGTAATTACCAGGGGAAATGCAGAGGTGACGGGATTTGTATTTTTTAGGATGTAATGCATGAAGTAGCTGTGACTGTTACAGCCTGAATTTCTATTGCTTTCCCTTCCTACCCATCCTACTTCTTTCTAAAAACAAGAATCCTAATCAGTCATATTTGGCCACTATGTATGAGGAAAAATGCTTAGTAATTGAGGGATGGCCTGATGCGAACATTGAGACATTTCAGTAAGTGTCAGTCACTTATAGGAGATCCTATTAAAACACAGAAAAATAATCTCACATCTTAGTTTAAATATATAGTTTTAATTGCTGTGTACGTTCAGTCCAGCGTTTCCTTTTTGTTATAATGTCACTTCTAGTGTGTAGAGAATCCTATCTGTAATGTCTTGTTTTTGAATTGAGAAAATCCAGCACTGACATCCCGAATAGTTTGGAAAGTTGAGCAATTGGAAAGGAAATTTAGTTATAAGTGTCTTTATCATCTTTTGATGTTATTAGCCCTTCTCTTTTATTGCTGCCCTTTTTACACTTGGCAGTTGTGCTTCACCTGAGTAATTATCTTCCTGTCATGCGCAAGGCGGATAGAATGGTGTTTCAGTTCACTTTCTTTACAGTTCTCAAGTGCCAAATGCCCGTTTAGTTTTCCTTTCTTCAGGAAAAATGAAAGCAAAACCCAGTATTTACAGATGCTGTCACTCTAATTTTTCAGAACCAGTTTAATTTCAAGCAGAAATGTACTATCTGCAGCAGTAGATTTAAAACTGGAAACATTGTTTCCGTGAAGCAGAAGAGACTGGCACATTCCAAGGGCAAAGGGCTTTCTTCTTAATGGTGAATTTATGTTAGAGAAATGTGCTCTGGCCACTCTGCTGATCTGGTTCTTTAGCATTCTTAATTCAATCCAATGCAGTTTTCCCTTATATTTTTCTCTTTAACTTTGTGGAAGTATTTTTAGCTAGTGGTCTGCCTCAGCATTTCTCACAGAGGTTTTAATTCTGTAAATACAGGTTTTTGTTTAAAGTACATTCTATGAAGTTTTTGGTCTTAAGTTTTATTTATATATCCCTAGATTTCTTTGCAAGTGAAGACTTCCTTCTCAGATTTCTAAGTCCTTAGTTAGTTCAGGGTTTTCATTGTGAGTAATCTCTTTCATTTATATTTTATGTTCATTCTAGGCTGGGTCCCTTAACCTTTGAGTCAGTTTCTACTCTAGTTCACTTTTTTCCCCCCAATTATTCATCTCATGTGACTTCAAGGCAACAGTAAAGTTTTTCTTTAGAGGTCTGTTACAGAAAAGAGGACTCTTACTTCTATTTTTTTACCCAACCACTTAATAATTCTGTTTTTTGTTTGTTTCATTTCTGAGATTGAACCCAGGCTTCCCTTCCCACATGGCAGACAAATGCTCTACCACTGAGCCACATTCTTCAGTCCTAATCATTTGGTTTTAATACAGTATTCAAAAGAAAGATTACCTCAGGCATTTGTAAACCCATAGTTCCAACATCTACTTACTATGAAATTTACTTCTCTAATTGATGCAGTTACCCTCAGTAGTTCCAAGATTCTTATTGTCTTCTTAAAGAGGCAGTGAATGATAAGGAAGCTAATTAGCCATAAAAGGATCATTCATGGATTGGTACAGATAATCTAATGCCAGTGTTCACCATCGACTATTTAAATTGTTTTGCATTCTTTATTAAAGTATTTTGCCATTATTTTCAGTATTTGAAGCAATAGAATTTTCTAAATAGATTTTCCTGTTATGTGCCCAGATGAAAAATATGATTCTACTCCATATCCCTTGTGTAGAGTGATGTGGTTTTTGTAATGAAGACTTGCTAGGGATATTAGGATAGATGATCCATGGACCAACTCTGTGAATTACGTAGGAGTACCTTTGAATTCAGTTCATTTGTAGCCTCAGAAAAGTTACTATGTCATTTTACTAAAATAACCATACAAGATCTAAAATAGAAAGTGAATGAAATGTATGGTAAATAAATCGCATTTCAGTAAAGCTGTTAATTAAAATAAATTTTAAAATGTAGAACTCTGCAAAGGGTAGGATTGGCACTTGTGTATGTATTTGTGTTTTGGGGAGTGTATTGTCATTCATTTAAAAACCAATATCCTTTTGGAAGTAACTGCATTGGAACAAAAAGTACTATTTAATATATTTTCTCTGGATCGTTTGAGTAGTTTTCCAGTATTATTATTTTATCCCAAACTTCATAGTTATTTATACTCGAGCCAGTTCTGTATCTAAATGTAGTGGCAAGATATATTCAGGAGATTTTATAATTGCTTTCGTGGAGCAAACAGTAGACAATAAACAGTTGGGAATAAAGAGAATAAGAACAGTCAGAGAAGTGAGACAGTGAGAAAAGGAGAGAGAAATTAATTCTCTTCCAGTTTTTTCACTTTGCGTTCCTTGCCAGTGGGTCGCTGTTTATGGAGCTGTGCAGGTATGGACGTGGTCTGTGTAAGAGCAGTGAGTTAGTGTAGTGTGGCAGCTGGCAAGCCTGTCCAGCCGGGGACCCTTTCTAATGTCTCTAATCTCCCTGGCTCAAAGAGGGTCTGTCTGTCTCTTCAGCCAGGATTTCTTCTCATTCTTGTAGTCATAATACACTGTTCCAATACTATCAACAGTTGTTGTTTTAAGTTTTTTCTTTTCCTTCATTAATGTTAATTAAGATGGCAAAGTATTTTAGTGATTTATGTTGTTAAAAGTGCCGGTCTTTGGAATACTACTTTGAACATTACACAATACATGACTTCCAGTTACTCTTCATTCTGTTTTAATATCAACTTGCATTTTTTGTCTGACTTGCTAGGTATGGCGTTCCAAATATAGAAGCAGCCATTGAAGGAACAGCAGATGACATGACTTTGGTAGATGCAGCTTCATTAAGACGGCAGGTATGTAGTGTGCCATGTGTCCAAGTTACCTCCATTTTACAGTGATTTTCGTGGCATTTTCACACGTCTTCTGTTGAACCCTGGAGTTGAAGTATGTGTCAAATAAATAATTTGTTTTCTTACCTTAAAGATCCATTAAACCACCATCTGCATGATTTTGATAAGCGTTAAGCAGTATTACCAAAATGGGTCAATATAATTCTGACCAGTAACAGGAAGTCTTGACATGTAGTGATCCAGAACAGCCATAAACTGTTTGGCTTTTGATGTGTGAACCAGTCACTTTGGGGCCTCTGTTCCTGTGTCTAAAGGCCCGTTTCAGAAAACTCTGTGTTCAGTGTGCACACATCCGTACAGACGAGCTTCTTAGTTCTGTAGGAAGTCCTGTCTTGGACTATGCATATTTTAAAGTTTATTCCTGAAGCTTTATACTCACACAGACATACACATGAGGAAAACATATTTCGTGTTCTCATTTTGTATGCCAAATAGATGTAGAGGGAAACTGGATGCAATGAAATATTTGTAAGTGAAGATCAGTAAAGGAACATGGGCTTAAGTGAGGCCCTTGTTGGCTGAGGGCAATACCATCAGCCTTTGTAATGGCTGAGAAGTCATTAGCCTTTCAGACCCGAAGTCATCTGGGTGGCACATGACAGGGCCCACTGTACTAGGTTAATCACACTCAGCGCCTCAGAGAGTGGACAGCAGACAGTCACACCAGGCTGAAGAGGCACAGCTGAAGCTGACGGGGCTCTGGGAAAGGCCATCGAGAGTGACGAGAGTGACGGAAGCCTTAGGTGTTTAACACTGTCCCCCCTCACAGGCCAATCAGGGAAGGAAATGCAGCCTTTCTACTGCACCACCGGGAGGAAGGGAAGCGGAGAGGCATAGTTAAGGGAATTTACATTATCATGAGTAACTTTGTTTCCTAATTGTAGTTGGGTTTATTTTGCTTCAAAGGAAACTTTCCATGTTTGTAATCATTCTTTTGACCAATTATTGCCCTACTATTTAAGAATTGATTGCTACGTGCATTAAAGTTTCTACTTTGTATTTTGTTTGTTTTTACATAGATAATCAAACTAAATAGACGCCTGCAGCTTCTAGAAGAGGAGAACAAGGAACGCGCTAAAAGAGAAATGGTCATGTATTCAATTACTGTTGCCTTCTGGCTGCTTAATAGCTGGCTCTGGTTTCGCCGCTAGAGGTAACCTCAGCACTAAAATATTGTCTCAACTGCTGGAAATATAAAGGATTTACAAACTTCTTTGTTTCTGTCTTTGCCTTGTATGCTATTTTATAGCCCATGCCCTAAAAAATGTATTTCTTCCAGAAATAGGGAAAAGGACCTATATTTGTAGAAGTAAAGGTGTATTCTGTCCCTCGGCTGTACTCTCTTTAAACCAGTTCTGCAGTGACACCTTATGTAAAATTCTTTTGCATGTTTTGTAAATAGGTTCTACTTTTTTTTTTTTTAAGAGAAATTGATTTTTCACCTCATCAGTCTGCACAATTGATTCTCTGAAAGGGAAAGAGAATGCATCAAGAATGGATTTAGAAAGGTGTCTGTAAAAGAAAAAAGTGTTTTGTGCTGTTTCTTGGCACTGTTAAGCAGTTTTGTTAATAGGCCTAGTAACAAAATCATCACCTTTCAACATCAGCTCTTTTGAAGTCATGGTCTGGTACCAGATTTAAGAAAATCAAACCACCTAATATTTCATGATCACCTGTACAGATTAAATTAGTTCCTAACAATTCAGCAGTAATGTATGTGTGTTATGTGCATTATTTTCATTTTAGTTTTGCAGATGGTTTTCTATAAAGTACATTTTTACTAAGTCCATGTGTGAACAATTAGAAAAAACAACAGAATAAGGTACAAATGTAGTGTATTTAATAAACTGTCGACCAAAGCAATGCTTGTCTGTGGAAAGAGTCATTTGGCCACCCCGTGTTGTGGCCTGCACTCCCATCATGTTGCCTTCCCTGAGTCTGCTTGTCTTGGGCTATGCAACTGGGGACCTGGAGGTCATAGGTGCCCTATTCGTGTCTTTATCCGTGGGCACTGGCTGTAGGTGGTTTTCTAATTTATTATGTGTGTAAAGTGGTTCAGATTAAAATACCTTAAGTTTCCGGGTCTTATTTTTCTATTATTGTTACCTGCTAATATATAAATCTTATTAGACTTAAACACACCAATGAAACCGAGTCCTGGGTATGGTTAATTCTCAAAACTATTTTCCCTTTTTTGTTCAGAAACAGATAGAATTCAATTAGCTATAACATTCTCTACACATACACATGTATCTTGCTACCAAAGCAGTAAGTTTTGGGAAAAGCAGTTAATTCCTCAGATATGAGTAGATTCCTTGTTCTGTTTATTCTTTGCTCTCTTTCCTCTTAAAAATACTAGGAGGATGATTCTTCTTTGTTCTTAGGTTTACTGTGAGTTTGATGATAGTATTTTCTGGCCCATGGCAGATGTCTTCTGCTGTTGACAATATTCTAATGATGCCATGGCTATGTTAATTCTGGCTTTACATGTATCATAAGGTAACTCATGTAAGCGACTCTCCCAGCCAATGCTACAAAAATTATAAAAGCAATGACTAAAATTACCACCCCTTCTCCTGGACAGGCATGAAAAGGATCCCACACAGACCAAAGCAGATAAAAGGAGTAATCGGGAGATGAGCATAAAGGCTGTTTTTTTGCCAAATGCTGGAGACCTGGCTTTTTAAATGGTTCTGCAAAAGGAGCAGTAGATAAAATTCTTTTCCTCAGTCAAGCTGACTGTAACAGTAGTCCATGGCCGAAGCAGGGACCTCAAACACTCCCTCCATGACACAGGCAAATGAAAAATCTTTCTCAAAAGGGGGCAACAAAAACATGCCTTTCTTGAACTTGTCATATATCTGAAAGTAGAAGAGCTTCACTCTTAACTGCAAAGTCAGATTCTATTATTCCAACCTATTTCCCCCAAAAGTTCTTAATCACTGTTAAGAAAAAAATAATTTTTGAGATTAATCACTGCTGATCAGGATAATCAGAAAATATTTCTTTAATGTTTGATGATATAAATGTGTGATTTTTAGCTGGCGAGCAATATAGAATAAGATTCCAGGTGCAGGGAGCAGAGGGAGAAAAGAGCACAGCCTGGGGTCTGAAGTGTACAGTTAAGAATAGCAAATATATTTTTGTTATACTGCTTCCAGAACTCTAGGGTGTTGTTTTGTTTTGTTTTGTTTCTCCCAGTTCTGGGAATACTTATTGAAGCATTTGCAGGTTGTTTACTTTCAGAGAGATGATTTTATGTAAATAGTATATTTTCAAGAAAGCTTTCCTTCCTTCCCTGCATGAATGTCTTATTTTTCAGCTTCTTAGCTTTAACTGGAATTGAAGTTGAATTGTTTTTCTGGGCATGGAATCAAGAAATGTTTATCATCAGTGTTCTTTTAATGTCAAAGAATTATCTCAGTAAGTTCACGCTTGTTGACATGCAGACCGACCTGAGGACTAAGCAGTTAGAGCAGATAGTGCACAGACCCTGCTCTTGAGGAATTGAGAGATTAAAGGGGGCCTGGAGATAAGGCTTATTAAAGAATGAGAGGATATGAAAACAGCTTTGCTGCCGGTGTGGTTTCACATATTTGCCATCGCAGCACTCAGGAGGCTGAGACAGAAAGATTGATAAAAATTTGAGGCCAGCCTGGGCTACATGTGAGACTCTGTCTCAAAAAAAGAAACAATGATTTTTGTTTCCTAGGGAAAAGGAACTTGGGATGTGTGCTACAGGATAGGGAGGAAGCGGATACAGCGAAAAATGCAAACATAAAGATTCCAAAATGAGACTGAACTGGGGGGTGAGAATGAGAGTTCAGCATTGAGCCAGGCATCTTGGTATATACCTGTAATCCCAGCTCTTCATGAGGCTGAGACAGAAGGATCTCAAGTTCTAAGCCAACCTGGGCAACTTAGTGAGACCCAGGCTCAGAAAAATGAGACTGGGGCTGCGGCTTAGTGGTAGAGCACTTGCCTACCATGTGTGAGACCCTAAATTCAGTCCCCAAGTGCAGCCAAGAAACACACACACACTGAACTTTGCAGGTGATTGGGTGCATTTCGTGTGGGGGTTAGGGAGAGTATGTGCTCATGTGAGTACAGACATGCTTTTGAAAGTTGAGGTACTGGATCAGAGATGGTGTACCCCCAAAGGGTACTGCAGGTAGCCCATAGGCCTTCGGATATTTAATTCATGGCAACAGTTTCTGTAATTCTAAAGAATGAAGAGTGTGCGATTCCTTCAGCTGATTGTGTTGCCAGTCCTCCTTTGTTTGGCGCTCAGAAATGAGAGAGTTAAGTGTCCTTCTGCCAGGCCTGCAGAGCACCGCGGCCATGTCTCCCATCACTGTGGAAATACGAAAGCTGGAAGCATCCTCACTGACTTTTTATTACTTGCTCAAGTACAGTAGACTATCATACTCATTCCACCTGTTTTAATTTTATGTCGATAGCAGTTTGTCATTCATTTAGTAAGCATAAAGTCTTCACTAAAAACTGGGTACTAAAGATAAGATTCACCATTCATTTGACAAAATTTGCCATGGCCCTGCTTTGCACCTGGCTCTGCCCTGTGTGATTAATGAGACTGTCTTTGGCTCATGGAACTTAAGATCCTGTGCAGGGCAGTGAACTGTAAGAGCCAAGCACAATGGAGATGCTGTTGCCATGGTAAGTACTTGAAGGAGAGAGTTAAAAGAAGCCGGGCGTGGTGGTGCACAGCTGTAATCCCAACACCAAAGCCTGAGGCAGGAGAATCATGAGTACAGGCCCAGCCTGGGCAACTCGGTGACTTAGCAAGTCCCCGTCCCAAAATAAAAGTAAGGAGATACTTGAGTGGCTAGACAGATGCATAAAAAGGGCAGGGGAGGTATCTTAATGCAGAGGCCCTGGGTTCAATCCCTAGTACCCCCCAAAAAAACCACTTTTCATTAGTTGGCCACGTACAGCCTCTCAGGAGGAAAAAAAAACGTATTTGTACTGAAGACTGAAGGCTGAAGAGAACTCAGCCAGAGACAAGACAGGTGGGGTGTGGGGTAGAGAGAGCAGAGGTCTTTTAAGGGCCTTAGGTGGGAGGGGACTGACGCATAAATGGGTGAGGATGTGGTCCTTTGTTCTCTTTAATTCTGTAGTGATCAGTTTACAGAAATAGGTGTTACCTGTGTCAGGGATGACAGTAGTGGCTTTGCTGAGTGCTAACTCAGTTGGGATCACTGAAGACTTCCTGGAGCAGGTAGTAGGTTAGGCACCATGGATAAAGAGGCGTGGGTAGGTGGGTACAAAGTGAGTTTAGCAGAAAAGGCTCACAAGTTGATATTACATTTGGACAGTTATGATGTATTGTTTCGGGAACCTTAAACCCAGCAAACATTTTAAAACTTGAAATAAAATGCAGGAGTGATAGCATTCAGAAAATTACAGATTTTTTTTTAGTTTTGTCTGTTTTAGAACATTTTCACATGGAAAATACATGATTTGGTTATCCTGGGGTTTTTTGTTTTGAAGATTTTCATATATAGAAACCACCTTTTGAAAGACTTGACTTTTTCTCTAGGTGTTTTTTAAAATTATTATTAAAAAATTAGCATAGGAAAATAGAGTATAATGCATTGCCATGCACCTATCATTTAACTATAACAGTGAACATTTTTTTCTTTCACTTTATTTTTTGACATATTTTAAAACCATCATGCTCACCACTCCAGCATATAAATATACTTCTCTTTAAAAACTAAGGACAGGGCTGGATATTTAGCTCAGTGGTGTAAGTACCTGCTTGGCAAACACAAAGTCGTGAGTTTGATTCCCATACCAAAAAAAACTAAGGATATTTTCCTGTGTAACTATAAAATCATTATCAAACCTAGCAAAATTAATAGTTTGTTAGTATAATTTAGCCCAATTCTTGTATATGCCCTGGTTGTCCCTAATAAGATCTATACAGTGCATTTAGTTCAAACACGCCCTCTCCCCCTCTATATTTGGTTTTGTTGGGGGTTTTAACCAGCAGTAGGGCTTGAACCCCAGGGCCTGCATGTTGAGCTGCATCCCCAGCTCTTTTTTATGGTGGGACCAGGGTCTCAGCAGCTTGTCCAGGCCTCCTGCCTCTGCCTCCCGCTCCCAGAGCACTAAGATTTCATGAATGCGCCACCTCGCCTGGCTTCTCCGGTTTTCTCAATCCAGGACAGTTCTACCAACCCAGCCCACCACTTCTGTTGTGAGAACTTTTCTGTAGCGTCATCTTGTTGGAAATGGCGCTACGTTTACTGCCCTGCCTTTCGGGTTTGACAGTTTCTTCCTGGAAGTTGGGAATTAGGGCAAAAGATGCCATTACATTGAGGCTGTATCTGTAGGGTTGTTTTTTTTTTTTTTCTTAACTGTAAAAGAACATAATAAAAACTCCCAATATGACTTTCACTTCCGGGATGGCTTCTGTTCTCATTTCGCCTCTATTAGGCCTCTCTCTCCCTCCACACACACAGCATATATAGTCAGAAAAACTGAACAGCGTGGAGCAAAAAAAGATAAGTTGGAAGCTTTTCTTCACTTCTCCCCCAAACCAAGTAGTGAGATTTTGTTTCTTTCCACATGAAGCTGCTGCGTGTTTGCAACATGCTATCTGTGTGAAGATGGGTTTTTTTTAATCACCTCGAAGATGACTTTAAAAAACAATCTTTTGTACTAAAATGACTCATACAGCTTTGTAGATAATGTTCCATTATTAAACTCCCAGAAGTATCATTCTAAAAGCAGTGTAATTTTCAGCTTATGCCAAGTGCCAAGACTTCTGTCTCCCTGCCAGTAGCCTACATGATTCGGCCTCTCTGCTCGGAGACACCGCACAGACAGCCGAGGAAACCGATGACTATCTGACTGAGGCCACACAGGCCCTCGAGGACTCCAACCAGCAGCAGCCCCAGGAACACGGAGAAGTGCACAATTCTGTATCTGTCTTCTTCAGAACCGGAGCTGGGGATTTTCCAGCTGGCGCCCACATTGTCACTGGGGTTGGAGTTTTTGAGACCAGTAGGAGACACACAGGAATCGTTCAAGAACCATTGCAGATTGAAGGATTCAGGATGAATGTCACTGACAAACAAACAAAAGGATAAATATTATTCCCAGGTGAGAGAGAGTGGGGCTATAAAACAATGTACTTTTGAAATATGCACAGCAACTGTAGCTCAGAGCAGGCTTTCGGAGGGTGTATCCAGTTACAAAATTTTGTTCATTCTATAGCCCATCATTCAACAAGCATTTCTATAGAACACCTACTTTACGATGGACCACGTGAAACTTGATCGGCATCTGAAATGACTGGGTGTCCACAGTGGCCCGCGCTCTGGCCTGTTTATGCGGGCACTGCTATTGCTAAGGCTGTGGGGCACAGGTGCTCCCCTTGGAAGGAGTGCGGTTCTTCATGCAGAACCGTACTGCTGCATCTGCTCGGCCAGATGTGTGGTTCTTTCCCAGGCACATGTGACTTAGTCGGTGCCTGTTCACACAAGCACTGCGGGAAACGGAAAGCCTTGAGACACATGACTCTCTCAAGGTGATGTTTCCCTAGTTAGTGAGATGCAGTGTTCTTGGGGCATTTTTATTCCTGGATTCTAACAACTGACTTTGGAACTGGGGAAACAACAGTCTTTGCAGCACAAGGAATATGAATGACTCCTGTTTTGTGAAGTTGTCCAGGAGCACAGGGTCACAGAGCATGACTTAACTGCACCCACCCCCTGCTCCTCCTAGGCTGGGGGCACCTGAGGGCTGCCCGCTGCCTGCTGCCTGCTGCCTCGTCCCCAAAGACTGAATGTGTTTAGGACCTACAATGGAAGTTTCTACTCCTCTTCAAACCTGTTCATATGAGTTTTAATTCACAGTAACTGTGCTATGCAAATTTTGGTGCTTTATTCTTTTTGATGTACCAAAGTGTTAGGAAAAAGGGAAAACACTTGTTTATATAAATAAGTACAAAGGCAAAATCTGGTTATTTCCTGAACTGAAAGCCTACAGAGAGCTTATAAATTAGATTATTCTTCCAGTTTTTACAAATTATTCCCACATTCAGGCATAGAACCGTCTGAAAGACTGAAATGAGCTATTTACATTCACTTTATAATACTGTTATTACATGACCAATCTCATGATTCTCAGCTGTCATGTCTGCAGAGCCTGCTGCTCTGTTTCTTTTAGGATCTGCAGCCAAGGCTCTAATTTTATTGACTGTGCTGCTATTGATGCTTTTGTTGCAGAGGTGATGTAGACCCGTAACTTACAAGTGTATTTAGTTCAAAAGCAGAGAAATTAAATGTGGCCTTTATTCCTCCAGGGTGTCCCCATCACCACGCCCTAACAATGAAAATTTCAGGGGTGTATGTCCAAGAATTCCATATACATATTCATAGTCCCCCCTTCCTACCCCAGTACTGAGGACTGAACACAGAGGCTCATGCATGCTAGGCACAGACCACTGCTGAGCTACAACCCTTTTGTTAAATATTATTTTGAGACAAGCTCTTGCTAAATTATTCAGGCTGGCCCAGAGATTGTACTTCTCTCACCTCAGCCTCCCAAGTAGCTGGGATTATAGGTACATAAAACCACACCCAAAGCATTCTGCCGGTTGTGATTCATTTCTATGTAAGGTCATGCCTTTGAAGATCAATAAACTAAATCCCTGAGAGTGTCCCAGTCATTACATCAAAGAATAACATGGGATTGTTAGCATACTATGTTATCTGTTGTAGCTGCAGCTGTATAAGACACTGAGACAATGAAAGTCAGTTTACTTACGATAAGTTTTTCAGCGAAAATTCACACTTGACAGTACCATTAACTTGAGAGTTACATATAAGAGGGCCTTCTGAGAGAGCCTGGACAGATACCAGCATGCAGTACATAGCCCCGATGATTGTGATTACGTTCAAAAGTGATGAAAGAAACATCTGGAAAAGAAAAATCCGTTTGCACACATGACTGTATTTCCTCAGCCTGTCCCAAGTTTCAGCAGCACTTAGCAGTCTCCTACTCAACTGCTGTTGCCCCGTCGTCCTTGATCTTAGGATGGCAGTTAGATTAGGTGTGAAGGGCAGAGGGCAGAGTCTCTGCCATTTGACTACACCTATTAAAAGGTGGCCAAGCTTGTCCCTGCTCAGGTAGCTCAACCTTGTCCTTTTCGTCTGACCACTGAAGTCTGGCTTCTGCTCCGTTTTGTGTATTTCCTACTTGTAGAACCACCTTAGTCACCCAGAGTCTGATGTCTCCGCTCTTGGCTCCCCAGTCTTCAGCCTGCACTTGGCCATGCTGCTCTGAGTGGCCAGCGTCCAGCGTCCTACAACGATCAATCAGCCGCAGAGTTTAGAGCAGGACTTCTGGACTCTGCACTGCTGACACACAGGCCTTTTGCCATCGGGACCTGCCCATGCAGTGTGGGATATTCGGCAGCATCCCTGATCCCTACACTGTAGACGTGAAAAATCAGTCCTCCCCCAGGCCAGTATGACAACCACAAATGTCTGCAGGCAGTACCAGGTGTCCCTTTGGCGTGAAGATGAGGCTAACATCACCCACACTGAGAACTACTGTCATCTTTTATGAGTCAGTCACGAAAACAGAAAAAAGCATGGAATTTAGCATAGAAAATGAAAACTAATGTGCATGTTGTTTTCCAAATACAATCTTCGTGTTGAGGGGCATTGGACTTTACTTGCATTATCTCATTTAACCCTTTGAACAACCCCAAGAGAAATGCTAGTACTATTCCCATTTTATAGAAGAGAGAACTGCAGCTTAGAGGAGTTGACTAACTCGGGGTCACAGCTAGGAACACTGGCGCATGTGTTTTGAGCACTACATTACACCCTCTTAACTCTGAGCACAGAGTAAAGGACTTAGAATGAAATTCAGACCCAGACCCACACTCCTGTGACTTGAGTACATTACTTAAATTACTGGTCAGGAAACACCACTGGGTTTGCTTTCCGATCATCTAGTGTTTCTGACTTGCTACAAAGGTGCCCCGCTACAGAAAGTGTTCTGAGCATCTGTGTTTTCTTAAAAGAGTGAGGATCCATTCAAATGATTCAGTCAAATCATTTTGTATACAGAAATAAGAACTAGAGAAGGAGAAAGTTGTCTAGGGGGCTGGGGATTTAGCTCAGTGGCATAAGCGCCTGCCTGGCAAGCATGAGGTCATGAGTTCGATCCCCAGTACCAAAAAAAATTAAAGATACCTAGGAACAGCATAGGGAAAATGGAACAGTTACAGTAGAAGACAAGCCTTGGTGACCCCTTTCCTCTTAAGATTTAGAATGTCTCTTTTGTGATGCCTTGGTCTTATCCAGACTTAGAAGGTACAAAGGTTAATTTAAACACCAGCCCTCAGTGAGTAAAGTAGCCAAGATGGTTTTATGATACCAAGTAAGCAAGGTAAAAAAGCAGGGTTGAAATAGCTGGCAGTATTATCAGTGAACCATGGGCAATGTTGTCAGGTACAATGGTGGCACTCCTGGAGTCCTGGAGACCCTCAGCTGGGAGTCTTCCGGGTTTGCTGCAGCATGACTGGGTTCTTTCTGAGGTCGGGATTGAGGAGCAAAGCCACCGACAGTACTGAGTTCAGTCCAAAACCTGCGTGCAAAGTGTCTTAATAATTACCAGCTGATTGTATCCTCGAGGAGGAATTTAAAGAGATCTCTTGCTCATGGGAGAGTTTATGCCCCCCCAAAAATTTTTTTAATGAAAATGTGATGTGAGAAAAATGTTAGTGCTTAAGATATTTTTGAGTTCCAGGGTTCGAAAGTGTATCACGATGTCTTGGAAGAATGTCATGAGTACAGCCCGAAGAGACTGCAGACAGTCTCCTCGTTATAGTTTGGGAAGTGACATCCAGAAGACACTGAAAACTGATGGTTGTTGAATACCTACAATGTGTCAGAAACAGACTAGAAATATTTCAAAAATTACTGAAATACAGAAATATTTCCAAAGTTAATCCTAGATAAGAATCATGTCAGAGGAGGCAATTTTAAAAAAATGGATCTTTTGTTCTGTGTACAAATATTCCCTGAAGACACTGACTCTTGGATTAGGGTCATAGCTCAGTGGTAATGTGTTTATTAAGCAAGCCAAGGTCCTGCGTTCAGTCTGGCCTCTGGAAAAGTACAAATAACCCCAGTAGCACATTGGAATCACCTTGGATGCTTTTGAAAAACATTGATGCAGACTTTGGAAAGGAGATGACCAAGGCATTGACATTTTTAGTCTCCCCTGATTATGTAAATTTTCTCATCTTATTGGGCTTGTTGCTTTAAAGCCTTTTTTTTTTGTACCTGGAATCGAACTCATGACTTCACACTTGCCAGGCAGGCACTTTTCCACTGAGCTGTATCCCTGGCAAAACCTGTGACTGCTTGTTATTGATCTACTCCCTTTCTTGGGGAATTAGGAGTGCTGAGTGTTACTTACAAGCAATGTTTATGGTGTAAATAATACAAGGATTGTGAATTTTGGAGTCTGGTGGCAAATTATTCAGTTTTTCTGAGCATCAGTTTCTTAGTCCAACCCCACCCCCATCTTACTGATTCTATACCTGGAAGCGTTTGGAGCAGAGTAACACTTAGGTTACTAATTGCTAAGTGACTCTTAGTTACGACTTTATGCAGAGTAGGTAGGCATTAGATGTTTGAAAAATAACTGAAGCCTCCTTTAGCTGAATAAATTACTGTTCTGATCCTAGTAAACCAACCTTTCCTATTCACTAGAGAGCTGAAGATGTGTTTCTGTTTTGTACACATCGTAAAATGGACACATTTATTGTTGTTTTGAGGATGTTTGTTTGTTTGTTTGTTTGTTTTATTGGATACAGGGACTCACTGTGTGGTTCAGGCTGGTCTTGCCTCAGCCTCCAGGTGTGCACCACCACACCCAGCCGAACACAGATTTCAGTATTAGGAAATTATTAAATCAACTGCTCTGGTGTGATTCACAAATCTCTTTGAAAACCTTTAGGCAAACTTAAGAGGAAAAAACTGGGCTGGGGATATAGCTCAGCAGCACAGCAACTGCCTGGCAAGTTCAAGGTCCTGAGTTCAATTTCTGATACCAAAAAAACACAGAAGACAAGAGATAGACCGAGGGCTGGCTCCAAAGTAAGGTTTTTGTAAGAAATGAAGAAGAATATCCTCATTTTCTGCATGATCATAAAATCAGGATGTTCCTGAGACTGCAGCCCTGCCCTACTGTGACTCAGGCAGGCTTAGCACAGATGTCAGTAATTGTTAACGCACTTCTGCCTCCAGAGCGACTGGCCTGCAGCACACTCACCCCGGTTTTGTTGTTGCAGCAGCCTCGCTTTCTTGCAGCCAAGGACATCGTAGTTGCTGGAATGACCTGCAATCGCATTACAGGAAAGGTGAGCATTATCGCTTCTCGTCACATAAGGAAGCAGTAACCTCTGTCTTCCATTTATCAGCAGCTGGGGAAAAGCAAGGCTCAACAAAACGGAAGAGGAAATTTAAACAAGATCCTTGTTCTAACTTTGTGGTTTCAATTTCAACCATAAAGATTAAAAGGGGAAAGGAAGGGGCCAGGCGTGGTGGGGCACACCTGGAATTCCAGCGCTCGGGAGACTCAGGCAGGACTATCGATCGATGGCTGAGAGTTCAAGGCCAGCCTGGGCCGCAAAGTGAATTCAAGGCCAGCCTGAACTGCAGGGTGAGACCCAAAAAAGTCTCTCATCTGCGTTCATAATTTCCTCTGAGTCATCTAGAGAGAGACTTGGGTTTTAAGAAAGATGACTTTATTTGTATGCTATTTTGGAAGGAATGTTTCTTGGAAGAATTGGTTGCATCCTCCAAATTTTGCTCCTTTCCCCTTCTCTCTCTACTGTTACAACCTAGCATGAGTTAATTTAGCAATTTCCTGTAAAGCTAAACTCTATGAGTTAGTTTAGCAAGACCTCAGGAAAGAATTCTACAGGGTGTGATTAAAAATACAGTGAATAGTTTGTTTTTTTTTTTAAGTTTAAAAATATTATAGTAGATGTTGGAACTAGTGGCGCTGGGAGAACAGGCAGCCTACTTACCGCCCTGGTAAGCAGCTGGGGGCCTGCTGGTGCGCGGGCTAATTATCACCCCTCCCTTCCCCCCCCCCCCCCCCCCCCCCCCCCCCCCGTTAGCAAGTGGGAAGCCAGAGGCGTGAGTATCTCTTGGAAGGATGAACGTATGCACTGTGGAAAGTAAGGGGGATTTCCTTCTACCATCTCTTTGAAAGCAAATATTTTTATCACTGTTTTGCTCAGTTTTGATTAATGGTACTGCTCTATTCAATATTCTGTTTTTATAAGTTTGATATTTCCTTCCATTTTGCTCTACCTGATTGAAAGAACAGCTATTGTGAAGAGAACAGGATGTGCTATTGTACCTATTGCTGGTGTCCTGGTGACCTGATGTGAGGTTCTGTGCCAATTTCACTGAACTGCCTGGCATGGGTTTGTTCTGTCTTGTTCTGCTGTATTTTGCTACCTTCAAAAAGAACAATAGATAACAAAGTAACAAAATGCCTCGGAAAACCTCCCTACTACACCAAAGCTGATCCATGGGGCATGGATGAGGAGAAACTCAAAAATAAAGCAACAAAATAATATAAGGTGATTAAAAAGTAAATAACAACAACATAACAGGTCAGTAAGGTATTGAGCAACCTGAAACAGGATATAACTAAACAAATAACGGACTTAAAAAGTAAAAGGAAGAAAAGAAAGTGCTCTAAAAGATATAACTGCATTTATGTTTAAGTGTGTAGGATTGATAACCATATTGCTAAGTTGTTATTGGATCATTGAACTTCTTTGCAGCCTCACTATTTGAATGTCCAACTCTATATGCTTTAATTTTGTAACTTGAACAACTATGTCTAAGAAGACAATATGTAATTTATCAACTAGTGATTTCTTACTGTTTATTTTTTTTCTGAAATTCTGTATTTCTACCCCTTTTTCTATTTTACTTTTTTCTCTTTAAATAAAATTTTACAAAAATATTATAGTAAAAGACCCATTGCCACTAATCCTCCTCAAAATACTCCCCTTTGCTTAAAACACACTTATCCCAACTGTTGTTGCCACTTTCTGAAGCAGTTTGGGACCCTACTTTCATGAGTGTCTTTGCAAGTTATGATCAGAAATACAGTGAGTGCGCACCTGCCTGGCAAGCAGAAGATGGTGAGTTCAATCCTCAGTACCACAAAAAAAAAAAAAAAAAAAAGAAGGTTCAGAACAAAGGAATGGTCAGAAGAAACTCCGACTTGATGGCTTTGCTGGTATTTGCATGACTCTTACATGCAGTACTGTATGCATAACAGAACATAAAACTGCAGCAAAAAATGACAGCACTGTATAAACAAGGTTAACTAACTGTACAGAAAAAAAAAGATATTGAGGCTCTATCAACAAGATGTATAGAACTGGACCAAAAAAAATCCAACAACAGCAACAAAAGAAACCTGATGAGTCAAAACCTGAGCGGCAGATCCTAAGTCTGACCAGTCGTTCACCAGGTAGGTGATTAAAAGAGAAATGTGTACTCATGAGAAATGACATCGTAGTCTCAGAATTTAGAATTCAATTCTCACTTAGCAGCTATGGTTAGAAATTCTGGAGGGAATTTTGTATCAATGGGGTGTAGCATAAATGACTTCCTTCCACTTATCAAACTTTAGTTGTAAAGGCTTTTGCAGTCTCAGCCCAAATCCTGCTAAGTGGTTCTCTCCCACTCACATTTTCTTACATTTCAGTGAGCTTTAACTAGGCCCTGTTAGAGGTGCTCTGCATGCTTTAAGTCATTCTAGCTTCACCACAATCCCATGATGTGGATATTTTATCTCCGTTTCACTCAGGAGATAACTGAAGCCCAGTCTGAGTAATTTGCCTAAGAAATTGAGAGAGATGAGATCAATGCTAGGCCATAGACTTCAGAGCCAGATTCGGAACCACTGACACACACCGATTGTTAACATTCTCCTCCCTTGGTCATGATGGCGTACACCTGTGACCACAGCTACTTGGGAAAGCTGAGGCAGAATTGCAAGTTCGAACCCGGCCAGAGCCACTAAGTGAGACCCTGTAAGGACCAGCAGTAGCTTAGTGATAGAGCACTTGCCTGGCACGCATGAGTCCCTCAGTTTAATCCCCAGCACCACAAAACAAAATGAAATAAAACTCTCTTCTTCCGATGTAAACTTCATTTTCTCCCTTGCCGCCACTGCCATTGCTCTTCTCATGGACCTTCTACCTGCCCCTTTCCCTGCCCCTTTTTCCAAGAACACATTTACCCCTGTTCTTTTAGAACAGCTTTCCCAACAGATTTCACCCCGTGCAGTCGTGTGCCCAATCCATGTCACCTGCGTTGTTCCCAAGCTGCACTGACACGGGTCCCTGAAGACCCACACCCTGGCTGCGCCACCACCAGGGGGCATAACTGAAAGTCTAGTTGAGGAGGAAGTAAATGTTAGCCCCTGAACAGGTGCCTGCATTCATGTACTCCACCACTTTTGTTGTCTAGGCAAACTATATACTGCTTTCTAAGGTCCAAAAAACATCACTTAGAATAGGAACCGACAGGCTGTCCGAATGCACCGCGTGTTTTTGTAAATAAAGTTTTATTGAGACAATATCACTGCCTCTTGTTTGCATGTGGTCTGCGCCTACCTTTGCACCCCAGCAGTAGAGTGGAGCTACTGTAGAAGAGACAGACTGGCTCACAAGTCAGAACATCCACCGTCTGGCTCTTTACAGAAAAGTTTATCACCCACTGATGTAGGAAATGAATGAGCTGAGATTAATAACGCAACAAGGATGAAAACTGGGATAAAGGAATTAGAGTGTTGCTTTTCCTTTTCAGAAATACAAACTCTCATCCAGTTTTAGAAGTTAGTTATACACTTTTACAAAGGAAGTACAGAAGAGCTTTCGACCATCTTGTGACTGAGTTCAAACTTTGGGGATCCTTTAAGTGCTTGAACATGCGTGTAACACAAAGCCATAGCTCATCATAAATATAAAACTTATATTTTACACATGCCTATTCTATAGAGTATTCCTCATCTGTTGAAACTTCAACCATTTGTTTTCTGTTAATATTTTAATAATTGACCTTGATAAATTAGGACTGTGCGATAAGCAAACTCAATAAGAGCATGACTAAGATCAGGCTTATGGTTAAGCTCATATAAAATAAAAATGCCCATTTATATTTTAATGCCTGAGCAAATAACATTTGCATTGAATTTTCTGCAGAGCTAATAATAAGAGCTGGGGATGGTGACCAACACCTGGATCCCCAGCCCCGCTGCTCCCCACCTGTTGGCTTGCAGCCATCGCCCATGGTCTGAGGCTCTGTAAATAAAGTGTGCATCGCACTCTTCAATGAGTTTGATGCTTTACTGACTTTCTTGCATTGGTTAATATTTATTGAGGGTGGTAAAGTCCATTTAACTGCAGAACAAGAAAGCCCCGCTTCTCTGAAACAGTTTCACAAGGGATATAACTTTTCTATGATTTAGCTTCCTCTTCCCTTAACTTTATGGATGAAGTTGTGGGTTGCATCTGTGCCCTCCTGTCTGCCTGGAACAGGTGTGGAGGACGAGGTTGTGTGGCTAGCTCTGGAATCAGTAAACCTGGAGTTGGGTTGTACCCACCGTGTGATCTGTTAACACATCTGGCCTTCTATTCTCTGATCTGTAAAGTACAAATTTTATCTGCTCAGATCATTGTAGTTTAAGAGATAACTGTAATATATGAACCCAGTAGCCAGCACCTAGCAAGCTGGCAATAAGCAGATTTGTGTCCTGCTGTGTTTTTTTTTTTTTAAAGTTCTTTTTCTCTTCCTTTCTTCCGCCCTTGGTTCCCTGCAAAAGAATTCAAGATCTGTAGATACGTGGCAGCACCTCCTCTGGCTTACTTAATACTAGTAAGAAATTGTATCTAGAGCTACATGAGTTCATCTAAGTGGATGATCCTAGAAATGGTTGAGAGCTCTATAACAATTGCCATCTCTAAGTTATTCCTGGCAAGCTTCTCCTGGCTTCAGCCTATGCCAGATGTAGACTGGCCTTGTCCTCCTCCGGCAGAGAAGCCTCTGCCGGGCAAGAGGACGCACATGAGGAATTGCAGCTGCTTGGTGCAGCTCAGCAATATAGCTCCCCTCCACTGTGAAGGAGCTCTAAGGACAGTTTAAAGAAGCAGCCCAGAACTTTCCAAAAGCTTTTCTGTTCACTCTTTGCACCTAAAGGAAACTAATAGACTGCTAAAAAGGAAAAGACATCATCAACCTTCGAGCAGTGCTTCCTAGAATAGCTTTGTGCTCTTGAATCCAGTTTTCCAGCCAAAGAGAAAGTTGTATTGAAAGTTGAATACATAATGGCCTAAGGGTGTCTTCAATTTACATCCAAGGATAAAATCAGTAGCGGTGTCTGGTTATCATTAAGAATTCTTAATAATTCCTGGATTTCTTTTTCTTTTGTGTGTGTCCTGAATTTCCTTAAAAGTTACCTATATGATTCATTGTCTCTAAAGTACTGATTTCCAGTGTTTTAGAGATAATATGTGTGTGACTATCACTCACACACACATGCACACATGCACACAATGCAAACAAGCTCATTGCTCTGCCACAAACTAGACAACAGCACATAAATGGTATAGGAAATGAAATCCAGGGTCCTGGATGCTGACCTTTCAACTTTGACATCCACATTCCCATTGCACAGATATGGATAAATAAAGCCAGAGTATGAGGTGGACTTGGTCACAGCGCCTGTCATCCCAGCTTCTCAGGAGACCAAGGCAGAAGGATTACAAGTTTAAGACCAGGCTGAGCAATTTAGCAAAACTCTCTCTCAAGCATTCTAACATGAGCTGGGAGGTACTTGGTCTTGCATGACAAAGCCCTGGGTTCAATCTCCCCTGCTGCCAAACAAAGCCATAACATCCAAAAAGAACATCGCACACATGGTTTATGTATAGCAATGTGTAGGAGAGAGACCTACAGCAAGACATTCTTTGAGATCTGAAAACAGTGTTTCATGACCAGTCCTCCCCAGTCCTGCTGCATCAGAATTCCGTGGGGCAAATGTAAATCTCACCACTGCAAGTGCTTGGGGTGGCTCATGCCCAGATTCTGGCATGAGTTCCTTATCGCACCCTCTGCTCCAGATTTTAACAAAAATAGACCTGGGAATAATCATTGAACTATTAAACTCCATGATGCACTGAGATTTATGTAACAGGCAAATCAAGACATCTTTGAGGTCAGAGACCTGGGACTGGAGTGTGTGTCCTGTAGGCCAAGTCCGTGCAGGTGCAGGTGAGGCTACGGTCAGGCCTCCCATGATGGTCCGGGAAGCATTCCTGATTCCTACAGAGCACCTCCCCACTCCTTCCCTGTTTCCTGCAAATACTCAGACCCTGGTATGGGGCTGGGGAAAGTTGAAGGAGTGAATGTCCCATGGGCCCGGCAGTGCAGCTCAGTGATGGGTCCTGGGGATCGTGTGTTTAGCAGGTTAGGGTTAACAAGGCTGGGGGTTTGATCTGCACATCACAAAAGAAAAAGAAAAATGAGGGGGAAAAAATTAACTATAATGTTTAGAAGAGTCATCCTACATGGGAAGAAATGATAAGTAATAACAACCTTTTCTTGATTTTTTTTTATTTTGTCAAAACTCAGTAGCTTTACTTGACTTAAATTACTCTTCACTGATGTCTATTATATACCTTTACTACACCACAGCTCTTAACAGTATCTTAAGAAAATATAGCTAACTGCAAGGCTGAAAGACAGTCTTTAGGATTTGGTAAAACAGGGAAGCCCTTCTCTAAATCAAGTCAAGCAAATATTACTCACCATCAAACCTGCTCCGATGATTCCTGGGAACCACCACTCATAGCAAGAGATGGGGTTTTGGAAAATTTGATCCTGTTCCACTAAGTTGATGCCCAGGGGGACTGCGTTGAGGACCACTCCTGCCAGAAGGAGAGCCAGCAGACAGAAGCCATTGCAGGACGTCCATCCCTCGCAGCACGTCATGGTCACCTGCGTTCAGTGAGAACCCGTCAAAGCAGCTGGCCTTGTGTGGCGGCGTCTGGTCTTTTATAACAAACATTCTGGTTAAACTTTAGCATTTATCACTTATGAAAAATGAATTGCAAAAAGAGGTTCAGAGTCCAGCAGGGCAGGACATTATTATGAGCACTGTGATGGGAAGGAACTGAGGACCATTTTGTATTCTGACAGGGTGAAGGAAGGCAGAAGAAAATCTCTGGTTGCTATGAGATAGATTTGTGCATGAAAATAGGCAGACAACAACTAAAGAAAAACAAAAGAGTAGGCATAAGGCAAACTCCTCTAAAATACTCCTCTACTGTTATCTATCCCCAATAAAAAGGAAAAATAAGTATATCCAGTTAGTGAAAATGTTCTTTCTGCTTTTTTTTGGTCTTTTTGAGACAGGGTCTCACTATTCATTTCTGGCTGGCCTTAAACTCACTTTGTAGCCCAGGCTGGCTTTGAATTCACAGCATTCCTCCTGCCTCAGCCTCCCAAGTGCTGGGATTACAGGTGTCTGCCACCATGCCTGGCCTTTCCTGCATAATTGATTCTGCAATCAGCTGTGAACTTTCTGTACTTTGAAATGACTCAGCAAGAACATGAACATTTATGAGATTGGGAGGAAAATATTTTCTCTTCTGCAAGTGTTCTTGATTAGTTGAAGTATTAGGGCTCAGTTTCAGGATGTTTGCTCATGTGCAGTAATTTTTAATGTCATATTATTCCAGTACTATAGCCCAGTCCATTTGAAGATCGTCTATCTAAGCCTGGCTAGTGGACTGGCGGCGATCAGGGTTGGAAACCAGAGGGAGAGGGGAGATCACTGTGCCTTATTTCACTCAAACCTCAAACACATACTTGGCCATATACAGTACTAAGCCTTACATCTCTAGCCTGGTTTCTCATTGTTTCCCTGCTAGCTCGTAAGTGCCTCGAGGAAACACCATCAGTTGTGGTCAGCTTTGAAACCCAGTGGTCCTCATCCATGTACCCAGCCATCATAACCCACAGAGGGCGCTGTGCTCCTGGTACTCCTGAGAGATCCAGATGACCAGTGGTGCCATGTCTGCCCAGGAATTTGCAAAACCAAAGAGCTAAGGAAAGAGACGTGGCGAGGGCCTCTGTGTCTGAATGTTTCTGCCCAGATGTGATCCCCATTGGGTCCCTTCACATGTCATTAGCCAGCGGTCACTTGGCTGTGCTTGAGTGGAGAAATACAAACCAATGGTCTGGAAGAGAAGAATCAAGCTTTATAATCATTCATATATCTCCAGGCCTTCCTGCTGCTTCCGTGTCATCCCCAGCCCAGCTCAGAGCAGATTCTGCTGGAGAGGAAGAGTGAAGACCTGCATGGCGGAGTCTCCAAACTGGGGTGGTAGAGAAGGAGGAGGAGGAAGAGGAGAAACAGATGTGCAGGCAAACCGGCCCATGTGGCTTTAGCGGCAGAGAAAGGGTAGCTGCATGACTTAATGAGGTTCTACTTCTGGATTTCTGCCTTTGCTTTTTGTAAGATGTCCCTGTTTTTATATATTCCTTTTAGGGCCTTCCTTAAGGCCTTCTTCCCTTCCCTTCCCTTCCCTTCCCTTCCCTTCCCTTCCCTTCCCTTCCCTTCCCTTCCCTTCCGTGCTGTGGCTGGGTCTCACACATGGTAGGTAAATGCTGTAACCCCAAGCTATACTCCCTGCCCTAGGTTTCTGTCTTTCTGAAACCAAAACAAGGTAAAACCAAAAGCTTCTAAAATAACAGATAGGAAAATAACATATTCTAATAAATTCTTGCATGGGACACCAAAAATGGCCAAAGCCCAGGCATTCAGGAGAAGGAAGATGGGCTGGAAACCAGGATTCCTGTCAGCTCTGGGAAATGGCTAGAATTTGATACAAAAAGGTGATAACAAAGGCATTTCATATGCCAGTGTCGCTTGCTGAAAATTGAAATTCTCCTAGCTGTGTTAAGAAGAGATGCAATGTGGTGGGGGGGGTGTGCAATGTTTGTGGGGGTACAAACCTGCGGGGAGGGCAGGCTACCAAGCTGCACTGGGGCGGCTCGTCTGTAGCAATGCTTCCCAGGACCTGACAGCTGAACCAGCCCCAAGGGAGCCACTGGGGAGCAGCTGCCTTGACAGAGGTCACAAAGGCAGGGGGAATAAGAAGCTACCTCCAGATCCATCAAGCACAGCTGCAGCTCCGGTCTGGGAACCACTGCCACTGTCACTGTTGTCCTCCCACTTCGCAGCCCCCGGGCTAGTGGCTGGACCCTGAAATGCCACATTTGACTACTGCTGCCACTGTTGACGGCTCTTAGCCTCTGTTAAAGTACTCTCTGGACCCAGAACATCAGTGCACTGCAGCATGCTCCGTCCCCGCCACACCTTCCTTTTTAACAGAAAAGCAAGATGATGCCTTCACTTTCTGTGGGCTTCCATAGCTCTCAGGGGTTCCTCTCAGGTTGTTGCAGCAGCCAGACCCTAGGCACAGAGGATTCTGGAAATGTAGTTTCTAATCATCCTACCTCTGCTGTGCAGACAGACAGACAGACAAGCAGGACATCAAAGTGGACATTGAACCCTACCTAGCTCATCCAGGTTACCATATACCAGATCCTTTAAAAACCATTTGAATATGTTTATACTCTAGAATGATGCATGACATTTTAAAAATGACTCAAAACCTTCCAGCTCATTCTGTCTTTTGCTCAGTGGGTGCGCACGCATAGCCCAGCCCCCAAGCTCCACCCAGTGGAAGGTTCACCTGAGCTTGAAGATGCTCTCAACTGCAGGTGAGTCTTCTGCCTGCCCTGCTCACTCCAGGAGGGTTCAAGGGATGTGAATGGGTAATAAACACCAGCAAGGCGCCCATGGGTTCTCTTCCAAACACAATCCAGAAATATTTCATTTGAGTGTGAGCTTTATAGGGTACAAACAGAAAACCATCCACCAATAATGTTCATTTTCTTTTCTAATTCCATTTCTGCACTGATGCATTTCCCAGCACTCCCTGCCCTTCCATCTCGGTGGGGCCGGGTATCTGACATTAACCAGGGCAAAGAGAGAGAGAAAGTTGCATCATTTTCAAATCAAAGAGCTTAAGAAGTGATGCACTTTGTCTGCCCTCTTATTTTCTGCCATGGACTGGAAACAACTAAGCTATTTTAGAAGATCTGTCTTGAAAAATGTCAACACAGCCATGCCTAGTACACACCAGTAATTCCGGCACTCTGCAAAGCAGAGGAAGGGGGATGGTGAGTTCGAGCCCAGCCCAGGCAAGTTAGCCATTTAGTGAGACATTGCCAAAAAACAAAAAATAAAGGGCTGGAGCTGTCACTGTGAAGGCCCTGGGTTCAATCCCCGCTACCACTAAAAGGGGAGGAAAAGAAAGGAAAGGTGGTGGAGGGGAAGGAAGGAAGAAGGAAGCAAGGGAGGAGAGGAGAGAGGAGAAAGGAGAGGGGAGAGGACGTAAGAATGTCAATGTTCCCTTAAATCTGGATCCTTGAATGAGGACAGGAAGAGGAGCTCCCCAACCCACCGGCCCTGCTTCCAACCCAGAGCTGCTCAAGGAAGCTGACTCATCGGAGAGGCTTGCGCCCCTGTGTCACAGGAGCCAGTGTTACCCCCGTAAACTCACCGTGTCCCTTGCTCTTCACCTTTCTACCTCCTCAAGTGTCAACCTGAGTTGCCTACTGTCAGTTCCATTACTCAATGAGCACATGGAAACTAGGCCAGTGAGACGTTATATTTGCCTAGTGTTTTATTAAGAAACTATATTTGGGAAAATAAGGAAACACTAGAAGCTGTAGTAAATGTGAACTATATAATCAAAAAAGGTAGATAAATAAATGCAGAAAGTTCACAAAATTAACACTTCAAAAGAATGGAATAAATACACTTTAAAAACATTTTATTCCACTGAACTCATGAGCGTGAATTATTGCACCCTTATGAGGTGAACTTTGCCTGTTTTTTTGTTGTGATGCAGATTATGACTGATGGTTCCTATTGGACTAAGGGTGAGTTTTGCCTATGAACAGATTTTAATGCCCGCCATAGCCACGTTGTGTATAAGAGTATCAGGTACGCAAGAGATATTTTGAGGGTGGAAGCCAATAGGAACCCCCCCCCCCAATGCTTTGAGTTTTGAGAACTCCATGAATTCATATGCTGGTAAAACTGCAAAGATCCTTAGGGATTCTTAGTCCAACCTTGTTATTTTATAGACAAATAAGCAAGACGTACAGAGGTTGCCTGACTTGTTCACGGTCAGGCATTTGTGGCAGTTCCTGGACTTGAATGTGGTCCTTGGATTTCTATTCAGGTGAATTTCTGTTAAGATTCATGGCTTAATAGCTAGGTGAGCCTGAAGAAACTAACGTACAGAATGTATGTATCAGATGCATCTCGACGGCAGCCTGGCATTGCGAGCGAGTTGGCTTCAGGATGAGCAGAGCCTCCTGGTACAGCGCGCCCTGGGCATTCATCTGTTATTGAAATAACCACGTGCTATCTTCACAGAAATTCCAGGGCCATTTCCACCTGAGTGTTTCCTTCCTTATTACTCAATTTTGGCTTCAGAAACATGCTCAGCGGCCTTGCTCCACTCTTGCTCCGAGTGCATAACCAAAAGGTCTGGGAATGATCTTTAGTTAGACTTGAAGAACTTTTGGAAACGTATACGGAGAAACTGAGGCTCTCCGATGTCTGAAGTCTAAATACGCAGCTCTTCTTCAGACCAGGTCTCCTAAGGATGTCAGGAAAGCAACTGTCTCGGTTATTTTCCTGTCCCTTGGAAAAAACCACCCCACGTGCCTGAGTGACAGGAGAGGTGTATTTTGGGCCTTGGTTTGCAGATGTTCGGTTCAGGGCTGCGGTGCCAGGGCAGGCAGTGTGGGGGAAAGGCCTAGGTGGAGGGGAACTGCTCACACCATGGCAGACAGGCAGCAGGAGGATCGCTTTACAGAGAGAAGGGAGAGGCTGGAAGGGAGATAAACCCATACAGGTGCGGCCTGCAGTGATCCGCCCCTCCCAAGCAGACCCTGTTTAATAGCCAGTGGGCTCTGATGTCCCCACTGCAACTGTCTTCCAAACTCAAGAGGCTGTGAGGTCATTTCAGATCTAAACCAGGGCAAGAATATACCATGAAAACAGTAAGCACCAAAACCCTGAGGACGGAAAATAGCATTTTCGAGACGTACCCCAAAGGAACAGGTTCTTCTCCATGTGACCGCATCTGCTGTCTACCCCTGGATTCAGGTCTGAGAGCCACTAATGGGACCAGAGCCTCCTGCAGCCTGCAGATTTCCTGAGGCTCAAGGTGCATCCATTTATCTAGAAATGTCTCAAGTTTGTTCTTCTTTATGGTTGAGTAGTACTCCCTTGTATAAAAAATCTTCTTTATCCATTCATTGGTTGGTAAGCTGTTTCCAAGATTTAGTTGTGACAAACTGTACTGCTATTTACATGGGTATGCATATATCACTGTGATATGATGCTTTTAATTCTTTTGGGAAGATACCAAGAAGGGAAATAACTGGGTTGAATGGAACCTCTAGCTTTAGTTTTCTGAGGAATCTCCACACTGATTTCCACAGTGGTTGCACCAGTCTACACTCCCACCCACAACAGAAAAGGGTTCCTTTTCCTCACAGCCCCGCCAGCATTTGTTACAGTCATTCATTCTTTCTGCAGTGAGATGGAACAGAGTAGGAATTCTAACTAATTCATAACAATTTATTATAGACAATTCCAAGTAAAGTAACACTTGTTGAGAGAATGGATTTTCCATACAGTTCCTAGTCTAGGGACCATCACTCTTTAGAGGCAGGGGGTTTGGCTGCGGGTTTTGTGTAGAGGCAGCACACGTGGCAGTGTCTCCAGTGTTATTTGGAGTCATGAAAATGTGCACGTCATGGGGGAGTTGTTTGAAGCCTAGCTCGGGTGTCAGTTTAATTTATCTAGGGACTATGTATTGAGGGGCTATGGAATGAGTGAATTCACACGTCCTTGCCTCTGAAACTTCCACGTTTACGGGAAGAAATAAAAAATAAAATAGCCAGTAAATACCAAATACATCAGCAAGTAGTAAGTTCAATGGAAAATTGAAGGCAAATTAGAAGCGTGAAGGTATTTTTGCAATTTCGAATGAAAACAGGTCTGCAATATGTCCTTGTACACAACGTTTAACAAAATGAGGGAAATGAGTGCAGTGCAAAGCATCTCAAAGACAGATTAATAGTAAAAAAGTGTGAGTTATAGAATAATATGTGTGGCTATGGCTGTGTGTGTGTGAAAATCTGCTACATTCAGCAGACCATGCTCCCGCAAATCTTTCGCCTCCTTCCACACCTTGCTCTCAAGCCCAAGGTGGATGCACCAGCATGCTCATTCTGACCCCGTGAACTTCTTTCCTGCAGATCCTCTGGCTGCTGGAGGCCCTGGGCTTCTGCAGGACCCTCGCCACCCAGCCCCGCAGCAGCCCAGGGTCACTGCTGACTCCAGAGGGTGAGTTTATTCTTCCGGGCCAGTGCTTCAGGGGAAGCGTTCTTGGCTCCATTTTATCTAGAATTTCCTAATGTGTTTGCAGAGATGGGAGGTTTTTCATCTGCCCTACCACTGGGGATGGAAGCAAGATTATAGATTAATAGATGGCAGACAGATGATACAGAGGTACACAGACAGTGGATAGACAGATAAAAGAGATAGACAGATAGATATTAAACTTTCTAAAGTTGAGATGCTATTTGGCCTTTCCTTGTTAGTTAATGCAAGGACTATATTGACAATAGAATGCCATACATCATGGAGAGAGACTCCGGCATGTCCTAGCATTAGGGCAGACCTCAGGAAAACCGACAGAGCGCTCTGGCAAGGTGGAAAATGTTAGGAACGATGCACCAGTAGTCTGCAAACAATCCGAGTCATTCCTCCTCTTAAAAAAAATAAGCACATCACTGTATTTATAACCTATACTGTATTCTGTTAACTATTAAACAAAATTATTTTTATTCATAATTTTTTTCATTTTTAGAGATACAGTTGTAATCATGTTACTAAATTATTTTCTGTGCAACTAGTTCTTTTTAAAGATAGACTGACTTCAGGTTTGTTTCTTAAACTGCACCAATTACCTTCAGATAATGATGACTTCCAGGATTTCTTCTTTAAAAATGAGGGTAATGCTAGGTGTGGTGGCACACACCTGTGATTCCAGCACTCAGGAGGCTGAGGCAGAAGGATCGAATTGAGTTTGCAGCCAGCTTGGGCTACATGGTGAATTTGAGGCCAGCTTGAACTACATAGTGAGACCCTGTCTCAAAAAAAAAAAAAAAAAAAAAACTAATTTTTTTAAATTGAGGGTATTGAGATGCCAAGAGTTCCAGCACTTAGCCTAAAGTCTCCTAGGTGGTGACATAGTGCTGAGACACAATGAGCCATGTCTCTGTGATCACAGAGGATGGGTTGCGTCCATTCCCCGCCTGGAGCCAGAGAGGTACCACCTCTCCCTGGAACATGGTGCTGTTCCACCTCCCAATTGGTTTTTTCTACTTCTTGTTTCCCATTCTTCTCTCTTGGACTGTGGTCTCTGGCTCCATTTGGCCAAGACCTGAGATCCAGGTCCAAGTGTGTTTTCTGAGCCTTCACCTTGAAGACAATCTCTCTATCTCTCCCTTGGGCCCCATTCCTCATATTTCCAAGCAAGAGGCCCCATTTTCCCCATAGGCACATAGCTGGAAGAGGAGGGGCTGGAGAGCACACCCTGTATCTTGCTCTTGTGACGTCACTGTGATTATCTCGAGGCCAAAGATGGGACCTGGCCAGCTCCGGGCCTGAGTCAAAAGGAGAGGTGAGCTGTTGCTGCTTACTGAGGCTGCCCTGTTCCCTGGGTCATTTCCTCTGTGAGTTCTATACTATACAGATGTATCATGTATTCAGTAAATGATTTTTAATATATAATGACGAGAAACAATTTATAACCTTCTTATCATCGGTGACATAGTTTATATGGTACTTGGCCATAGTGTAAGGGATATTATTTTTATACATCGTGTTTCCTTGGCTGGAAGATTGCATAGTATGCAATTAGGTCCCAGAGGCTCAAAACACACAGAGTAATCAACACAGTATTAGTACCAAGGTCAACTTTGCATAGAATGAATATAAACATGAAACCAAAGTATCCATAACCATGTATACAGAATTATTGAGAGACCTTTAATACTGTTCAAATTAGATTTCATGTAGGAAAAATCATCCATTGTGTATCCTGTCTCATAGATTCTGAAGAAAAAAAGAGGATTAATTAAACTCTCTACAGTCAGGGATTTTTCTCCCAAGTAACCAACCTAAATGCTTCTACAGTTTGAGGTTGGTCCTCTGTCTTCAGAATAAATGGCAAGTATGTGGCAAGCAGAAGAAAGCCCTTTGGGTGTTGACTAACACTTATCAAATTACCTTTTTTGGGTACCAGGTATCAAACTCATGGCCTTTCACTTGTCAGGCAGGTGCTTGTGCTGCTGAGCTAAATCCCCTGCCCAAATTACCTTTTTAAGCCATTTTTCTCTCATGCCTTCCCTGCCCTGGAGCAGAATGTCCAGAACTGAGGCCAGGGGCCTAGGAAAGAGAAAACGAAGGAAGGGAATGGGAAGAAACCAACCCACAAACAAGACACGTCTTTCCCTCTCAACTCTGTTCACACCTTCAGCTGCCAGTCTCCTTGCTTATCACCTCCTCTGCTCTTCCCAGAGAGCTTTAACCAGTTCCTCCTCTTTCCCTGCATCTGGTAGTCTCACTCAGATGACTTTCTCATCCCTGTTTATTAGTAACAAGGGTTACTGTATCTCATTTGTTTATTTGTTTCTTTTTTGTCTTTGCGTCCATAGCAAATCTCTGCCCTCACAGCTACTGACTCTCAGCAGCAGCTGCAGTAGCTGTTTTCATGTTGTCATCCCCGCTGTTACCATTGTGCCCAACCCACAATAGAAATGAAATCTATGTCTTAAGCCTCAATGGAGATTCCTCAGATTTCTGTATGCAGTAAAAAAGTTTGGAGTGAATTTCAACTATGAATGAGGTACCATGGCCCAGAATCAGAAGAGCATAAAGTTTGAGTTTTCTAATTGTTCTCAGAATTTAGAATTGAAGACAGACTTTCATAAAGTGAGCATACACATGAAGCCAGAGTATCCATAATCATGCGCACCCAATCATTAGGGGCATTCAACAGTCTGTTCAAATTAAATTTGGCCTCAGATCACCTTTGATCAGCTCATGGCCGGCAGGTGGGACTTCCGCTATATTAATGGAAGTTCTGGGAGACCCTTCTAATTAATTTTAAAGTTTGCTACTATACAGTTCTGCAGAGAGACATGAACTATAAACTATAGATAGGCACAGAGATCAACAACAAGGCGAATAACACCCGCTCCAAAAGTGGACTCCAGTATTAAAATTACTATTATTTCTGTTTAACAATTAGTGCAAGGAGAACTGGATTTGTACATGCAAAAGAATGAAATTGGACCTTTATCTTACACTACATGCAAAAGTCAGCATACAATGGATGAATATCCCAATGTAAGACCAGAAGCAACAAAAGCTAGAAGAAACTAGGAGGGCGCTCACTAGCGTTGGCCTGGCAGGGGTTTCGTGGCTACCCTACTAAAGATTCAGGCTACAAAAGCAAACAACTAGGACTGCATCAATCTAAAAATATCCTGCAAATCAAAGAAAACAAAATAAAAAGCCAACCTGCAAGAGCCAGGCGTGTTGGTGCATTTCTGTAATCCCAGCACTCAGGAGGCTGAGGCAGGAGGATCATTGCAGGTTCGAGACCAGCCTGGGCTACAAAGTGAGCTCAAGACCAGTCTGAACTGCACAGTGAGACCCTGTCTCAAAAAGACACACACACACACAAAGCCAGCTTACAGATAGGGAAAAAATATTTACAAACCATGCATCAGATAAGGGGTTAATATATAAGATTTATTTTAAAAATCCATATAATTCAGTAATAATAAAAATGGGCAAAAGAAATAGGTATTTCTTTAGAGATGATATAAAAAGTGGCCAGTGGTTATATGGAAAGTGCTCAACATCACTAATCATCAGAGAAATAAAAAGCAAAACTGCAATGAGATATCACCTCATACCTGTTGGAATATCTGTTATCAAAATGGCAAGAGACAACAGGTACTCGTGGGGGTGTGGAGGAAAGGGAACCCTTGTACATTGCTGGTGCATATAGATTGGTGCAGCCAGTATAGAAATTAGTAATAGAACTAATGTTACAGGCAGCTGAGTTAGGTAGAAATATTCTAGGCAGTCAGGGCTATGCCCTTGAAGGGGCCCGTGCAGAAGTTCAGATACCTCTTGGCCTCTGAGAAGACAGGCATCTCCTGCTGTGGGCCAGATCTCAAGACAAAAGGCAAAGCCAATACACCACATCCTAAAGATCCACAGTCCAAGCAGTTCTCCATCACCCCCAGGAGTCAGCGTCCCACCCCTACAGGAAGGGTCACTGCTGTTAAGCAGGCCTGCTTACTACACAGCACCTCCCCATTTGTTCCTGATTTAATCAGTTTTACCTGAGCAATTACCATTATTGGTTAACCATAATTCTGTCTCATCTTATGCCCATCTCATGAGTTCCCTTTTTCTAATCTTGAACCCATCTCACCCCATGATTTTATTCTATAAAAACCCTTGGAAAAGACAGAATCTTTAGCAACCCACTGGGAACCCCTTTGGTCCCTCAGACAGATGCTTTCTTTCTCTCAATAAATATATTCCACTCTTAACCTCCGTTGTTCCTAAAATCATTCTTTGGTTTTAGAGAACACAAACTCCTACCGGACATCTAGTAAGTTGGGAGTCTCATTCCCCTACATCACTATTACATGACCCAGCAATCCATCTCCTGGTGTATTCCCAAAGGGAATGAAATCACTGCTTCGTGAAGAGATTCACACTCCCATATTTATTGCAGCTCTATTTATGATAGTCAAGATATGAAAACCACCTGGTGCTCATCAGATGAATAAATAAAGAGTACTTGGAATACAGCCTTAAAGGGGCAAGGTCCTGCCATTCACCACAACATGGATAACCAGGCTGATATTATGCTAGGTGAAAAGTCTGACCCAGGGAGAAAAACATTGCATGATCTCATTTATATGTGGATTTTTTTTAAAAAAAGTCAAATATACAAAGCTAAAGCACAAGTATGGATGTTATCCTTTAAAAGGTCAAATATACAGAAATGGCAACTAAAGCCACGGTTACCAGGAAAGAGTGAGAGGAAGGAGACGGAAAGATACAAGTCAAGTGATATAGGAGGTGCACAAATTGAAAAATCCAAGGTCCCCGCCCGGCCGCCAGTTCACAATGGCGGGCTGTTTTGAAGGGTTTGTTTTTCTTAAACAAGTAGGTTACAGGTGTCCTCTGTCTCCCAACTTGCCATGGAGCATGGCTGTGGGGGTGGGGGACTATGTTAGATGATGCCTGTGTTACTTCTCTCACTGCAGTAACCATTTTCATGTGTGTGTGTGTGTGTGCACACGCGCGCACACGCTTGCACACTCTTGCATGTGTTTTAAAATACAGCAAACGTACTAATGAAACATCTGTCTCTGGCCAGGTTTGTGGCATTCTCAAGAAGGTCAGGATGGTTTAGATTGTTAAATGGCAGTAGAAAGAAAAAGAAAGAGAAGGGAGAAGAAAAGGTGAAGGAAGGAATGGAGGGAGGGAAGGAGGAAGAAAGAATGGAAACAAGGAAGAAAGAAAAACAAAGGAGAAAGGAGGGAAAGGAAGAAAGGAAGGAGGGGAGGGAGGGGAGGCGGGAAGGAGGGGAGGGAGTGGGGTCAGGAGACCTAGGTAGGCTGAGACTAGGGTCTGGGCCCCTTTAAGAAGCAGAAAGGAAATAACCTCTGTTTACTGCAGCTGGCAGAGCTGACACCTGTGTAGCTGAGGCCTCCTGTCCGCCCCAACTCCCCTCTAGGGGGCTACTCCTCACCTCAGAATTCCCCTACCTGCCCACCAAACCCAGCCCCTTAGCAACAAGTCCAATAACCGATCAAGCAGGCGGCCCTCAGAGTGGCCCCTGCCCTATAAATCAGGACCACAGCCTCAGATTCCTTGGTGTCCCAGCTCTGGGCCTTCTGCCCTTCCTCCTGCGATACCTGCAGTCAGGTCGCTTTGCACTGCTCACTGCTCCTCTACCGTGAGTCTGGGGAGCCCTGGACCCCAGACCCACCACACACAACAGAGGGAAGGAGGAAAGAGCAGAGGAGAGGAGAAGGCAGGGGAGCGGAGGGGAGGGGAGGAGAGCAGGAGGGGAGGGGAGGGGAGGGGAGGGGAGGGGAGCAGGAGGGGAGCAGTTGCCCAGGCTAACAGATTTATGATCAGGCTGGGGATTTAGCTCAGTGGCACAAGTGCCTCCTTGGCAAGTGTGAGGTCATGAGTTCCATCCCTGGTGCAAGCTGAGTGAGCGAGCGAGCAAGCAAAGGAACGAAAGAAAGAAAGAAAGAAAGAAAGAAAGAAAGAAAGAAAGAAAGAAAGAAAGAAAGAAAGAAAGAAAGAAAGAAAGAAACCAAGCAAGAAAGACTTATGATCAGGACCTTTATAGGAACATTTGTGACACTACTCTAAACTGCTAAATTTCTTCCAACCGTCTTACAGTTTACTTGAGTAGAATAAAAACTTTATTTCTTAATGAAGCAAATATTCCCTGTTATTGTTCAGGGAAATTTTCCAAAATCTGATAAAAGCAGGTCTGTGAGCTGCTCACTCAGGCAGGCTCTGCCTTTGCCCCCACCCTGCTGACGCATTCCTATTCGCCTCTGTCATAGTCCTGGGATTTATTCCCCCCCGCCCCCCGGGCGTGTCCAGACTGTGTTGATTAGCTATAAATATCCTTTATGGCACCTCTCTGGGAACACGGAATGACTGCCAGTTACGGATCAATGATGGGGAATTTCCAAGGTGATACTGCAGTGCTTGCTGATAGCCTGGGGTCCAGTGGGTTCTGAGAAGAAGCCCAGAGTGCCCTGTCCCCCCACTCCTGCCTCTTTCATTTCTCTTCACTGCTTCCTTGACTTGCGCTCCTCCTCCTCCCCTTTCCGCAGAGGTAGTGCCCACTTGCAGGTGTGGCTGACCAGCAGCTTGACTGGCATCGCTCAGGGTGTTCAGGTCTTGTCAGAGCCTATAGATGCTTCTCTTGCTGAATCTATCCTTGTTTCTTTAAAGAAAAATCCATCATGAACTCAATGGGATCCTAATTACCCAGGAAGAGATCTTAGACAAGTGAATCTTTTCTAGAGTCTTGGGTCGATAAAAGCCTTTACTTTAAAGGCTAATTCTTCAAAATTCCTGCATGGTCACCCCACGCAAGCCTCCATTTTACTCTTCAATCCCTTAGTTCTGGCTTCACCTTCTTCTTTTGCTCTTATTTCTGGAGTTGCACCAAGGTTCCAGGATTGATGTTGCTGCTATTTTCCTGCCACTATATTCGGTAAAATATTACTTGTACTGCCATAAATACTCACAGTAAGTCTCCTTGAAATGTTCAGTGGCCAAATGCTTCTTCCATTTATAAGAACTCATCCTCCACAGGAGAATCTCTACAGAAAGACAGATGATAGATAGGTAGATAGATAGATGCATGGATGGATAGACAGATGCATGGATAGACAGATAGATGATGCATGGATGGATAGAAATATGCATGGATAGGTAGATAGATAGATGCAGGGATAGACAGAGAGACACATAGATAAATGCATGGATGTATAGATAGACAAACCCATGAATGGGTAGATAGATGCATGGATGGATAGATGGATAGATAGATGCATAAATGGATGGATGGATTGATAGATAGAGAGATAGAGAGATGGACAGATAGATACATGGATAGATGCATAGATAGATAGATGCATGAATGGATAGATTTATGGATAGATAGATGGATGCATGGATGTATATATACATGGATAGATAGATGCACAGATGGATAGATAGATGCATAGATAGATAGATAGATAGATAGATAGATAGATAGATAGGTGCATGGATAGACAGACACATAGATAAATGCATGGATGGATAGATAGATAGATAGATAGATAGATAGATAGATAGATAGATAGATAGACAAATCCATGAATGGGTAGATAGATGCATGGATGGATAGAGATAGATGATAGATGCATGGATGGATAGATGGGTAGATAGATAAATGTATGGATAGATAGATACATAAATGGATAGATAGATGCATAGATAGATGGAGAGATGGACAGATAGATACCTGAATAGATACATAGATAGATGCATGAATGGATAGATTTTTTTTTTTACCGGTACCGGGGATCGAACTCACGACCGCCTGCTTGCAATGCAGGCGCTTATGCTGCTGAGCTAAATCCCCAGCTCCAGGTGGATAGATTTATGGATAGATAGATGGATGCATGGATGTTTAGATAGATGAATGCATGGATGAACAGATAGATAGAGCTATAAAGGAAAGCGTTTATCCAGAGAGGAGGGGCCTTGATGTAGCTGTGTGTCAGGGAAATGTACCAGGCAACAGAGCTAAGAGCTGACATCTGAACAAGAGCTGGGCAGGAAAGTAGGTGAACACAAGCACTCCAGGCAAAAGCAAGAACAAAATACAGAGATGCTGAAGGAGAAAGGGGCTTCCAGAATTACAGAACTGAAAGAAGGGCAGAGTTTGTGGATTGTGAGGAAAGAAGGGGGAATTTCTTATAACAAGGCTTTGGGAGCTGGGCCAGGCACAGGCCTTGCCTCGCCCAGCCTTGCAGGGCCGCTGGTAATTCTGGACTGGCAGCAGGTAGGAGTGCCCTGCTGCAGGGTGCAGAGCAGCTGGAACAGGATGGAAATGGAGACAGGGAGACCCACAAGGAGGCCGCTGCAGCGGGCAGAGAAGCAGCAGTGTGTGGATGCAAGGCGCAGCAGTGGAAGTGGACAGAAGTCCGTGGAGTTGGCATATATTTAGGCAAGATTTAGTGAGTACTGGGGCCAGGAATGGTGACTCAGACCTACAAACCCAGCACCCTGTAAGGCTAAGGCAGGAAGATCACAAGTTCAAACCCAGCCCGGGCAACTTAGAAACTTAATGAGACCATATCTCAAAATTAAAAGTTTAAAAAAAGGTCTGAGGATGTAGCTAAGTGTGAAGACCCAGTACTACAAAAACAGCAGAGAAGAAAGGATGAGAGGTGAGAGGAGTCAGCAGCCAAGTTGCTCCAGTTTCTGGCCTGACTGCCAGGTGTTGGATGGAGCAGAGTGTTTTCTTCTAGCAGTTTTATTGTATTAAATATTTGTCTTAAAATTATTATTATTTTGGTGGGGGGGGGAGGGGACCAGGTCTTGCTATGTAGTTCAGGCTGAACTTGAACTCACTCTGTTCCTGGCCTGGAACTTGCAGTAACCCTCTTGCCTCAGCCTCCCGAGTTCTGGGATTACAGGTGTGCACCACCACACTTGACCTGTCTTATAATTGCTTAAATATTTATATTTACATATTTTATATTCTTCTTCCCCCAGCACTGGGGACTGAACCCAGGGCCTTCACACTGAGTGGCATTACAGTATTTTAATTTTTTTTTTAAATTTTGAGACAGAGTCTCAAAAATGAAGCTACTAAGTTATGTAGGCTGGGTTTAAATTTGAGATTCTTCTGCCTCAGCCTGCCAGAGTTCTGGGATTACAGGGATGGGGCACCACCTCTCAGCTTCATATTTGCTCTTCTATCATATCTGCTAGCAGGTATATTTATCAGTGAAACTACTAATGTTGCTTAAATGACTTGCATTGTTGGCAGTAGTATTCTTTTCAGTTTTTTAAACTTATAGATAGTGTACCATGACATCACTTATAAATACAATTTTCAGAATGCTTGACTAATGAAATCATGTAGATGGAAGGTACACAACACCATGTTTTAAGATACCTGTATCTTGTGAAATAATTAGTGCAGCTGGGTTAATTAATGCACTCATGGGCCTCACAGGCAGCAATTCCTAATTTGGGAGGAGTGGCTTGTTTGCATGAAGCCAGGCTGTGGCTTCAGGTTCCATCATTAAACTGGAAACCCCTGGGGCTCACCTGGGGCACAGAAAAAGCACCGCCCCAGGATGTCTCCCCCCACCCAGGAGCTCAAAGGCAGAGCCAGAGAAGGGGAAGGAAAAGCAGAAACTGCTGCAGGCATGGGAGACAGAGAGAGATAGAGAGAGAGGGAGGGAGAGAAACAGAGACGGAGACAGGGACAGGGACAGAGACAGAGACAGAGACAGAGAGAGGAAAGGAGAGAGGTGCTTAGCAACGAGGAAGATGCAGCTCTGACACACAGACAGGCTGGGGCTCAGGGAGGAGCCAGATTAGGTGGGCTGAGGGATGGATGCCAGGCAACAGCCAGGTAGGAGCAGGCTTCTTTCTCTGCCCAAAAAAAGCCTCAGCTCGTGCCCCAGACAAAGCCAATCCTCTGGAATCACTTTAAATGCTCATCACACAGATCCAGCTGGGCGTCCTACATGTTAGGAACCAGTGATAACAAGAATCAAAACCAAGAGACCAAGAAGACCCTGACCTTTAGCCTTGACCTCAATTTATTCTAAAACTCAATCAGACACAAAAGTACCAGAGCCATTTAGCTCCACACAAGTCACACCCTTCCTGTGCGAGTTACAAAAGCAGGTGATCTGCAGCCCAAGCCCTCAGAGGCCAAGGTCAGACCTGCTCCCGGAGGCCCGACTGAGTGAGATTGGGATAAGCAGAGCAGAGCAGAGCAGAGCAGAGCAGAGCAGAGCAGGCCTCTTCTCACAGAGATGAGTGAGACAGATGTAGAAAGTACCCCTAAGGGCTGCCAGCACGGCAGTGCTACCCCAGAAGAGCCCGCTCACCGCAATCACTAACATAGCTGGCAAGGTTGCTTCCCGGAGGTAAGCGATCGATTCTTTCAAAACAGGGTGTGCCTTGAAGAGCAAAAGCTGGAGAGAGCACAAAGGTCCTTCGGGAAAGGCGCACCAGCAAGGGGTGGAATCCCTAAGGGGAGATAGGAAAGCACAGGCTTTTAAGGTCATAATCTGAATACTGGGATATTTTTTTTGAAGTCTAAATGGTGTCCTTTTAGGGTTATTTGGTACAGATGTTCGGGCTCTGCACTGTACAGCTATAGTCACGCTGTATATATCACAGCCACGGCCCCTGCCAAGGCCCAGACAGCAGTTTCCTGGAGATGAGATCTACCTGTGCAGGGGGTGGAGTCATAGAATACACCTACCTATATGAAGGGTAGCTGTTTTTACTAGGCAAAGTAGTTCTCTTTCACTCTTTTCTCGTAGTACTTAACCCCAGACAATTCATAACTGAAGGTTTGAAAGATGACTTTTGCAATGTCCACATCAACAAAACTTTTATTCCAGTTTCTTTAAAAATCATAGGCTAGAGGCTTAGGCCACGGTTCTCATCCGGGCCACTTTTGGGCCAGTGGTTTTGCCCCTGCAGACGCAGGTGCTCACTGGGCTGTGCACCTGCTTCAAGGGATGGAGGAGAGAAGGAGGGTACAGTCCAAGGTCCAAGTCCAGCCCCGGAATCTCAGCATGTGGAACATCCACGCCTAGACCAGTGCTGGGGAGAAAGAAAGCCGGCTTTGCTGAGGATGCTCCATCCTTGGAAAGAGGCAGAGATTTCAATGTCCCATGTATCACCTTGCAAGTCTTTGGGGATGTAGCAAATATATCTATATGGGTCAGCTTAGGGTGACAAGCAGGAATTAGTGTTTTCCAGGAGCTTGAGTCAGGTGATCTGGGGTTTAGACACACACTGGAGGAGCTGGCACCTTTTCTCTAGGGCCGGATGTACCAGTTCCGGGTCAGTTTTGTGGTTAACCACCACATCCGGGTTCTGCAAACAACAGCTCAGAAAAAGCAAGATCAATGCAGAGTAAAGGTCAGAGTCTGAGAGTGAGACAGAAAACCGAACAAAGCAAGATGGAGTGGCTGGTGGCAACGGCTTGCCACAGCTGCCTGGATGGCGACCAGGGGCTTTCTCTCTGCGTGAGGAGGAGGAGGTGAAGATCAGCAGCTTACTCAGCGATGGAGGATGCGGATACCGTGGGTGGGGACAGGTTCAGCTCATCCGCGTGAGTGCGCGGTACAGACCGTAACCCAGGGGAGCTACGGAAAGGGATATGGAAAGGCCATGCATGCATTTAATCTGAAATCGTTAGGAGAGCACCTTTGCCCTTCTAGTTTACACCTGAACTTTCAGTTTATGGAAAATGCCCAGCTCTGTGAAAAGGTAAAGTTTTCTAGCCTGTGAATTCTAGAATTTGGTTTTTACCACATTTGATTATTATTGCTTTTTAACATGCAGGGCTCTGGGTCGGGTCGTTCCCTCATAATATTCTGGGTGTCCTGGGGAGCCGCCTTGTCGAGTGTGACTCGGGCACAAGAGGGCGATGTGAACTCACTCACAAGTCAGCCCGGCCAGACCCGTGTCCACCTTCCTCTGGGAATTTCTGGTTTTCCTCCCACACCCAAGAGGGACCAGCGCAGTGTGTTTGGGAGGGGCAGGGTTAGCCTGCCTGGAGCAGGGAGCAGTTTCTACCCTTGCATTCAAAGCTGTGCAGTTGGGATTCAGGATTATTATCGCCAAGAGTTGTCCTCGGCTGGGAGACATTCAAAAAGGAACCACTTTGAGACACAGAAAATCTGCAGCTGTCTTAATCGCTCCTGACAAAAACTGTTCTGAGAAAACCCCTCATTCACTGGGGGAAGTGGGCCATCTATTTGTTCTGCATGAAGCGTTGAGTCCGGGGTGCAGAATACAGTTTGTGTGAAGTGGCCCAGGTCCCTGCCCTTGGAAGCAAATCAATAAGCCCGGGTCCTGTCTCCACCCGCTCATTCCTTTTCTCTCCAAGCCAGTCTGTGCCAGCAGCAGCTACACCAACTATTCGCACTCTGAAACTGAATTTGAGCCACAGTCGGCCTCCCAGAAAGCTCTCCCACCCTGGCTGCTGGCCACCTTTTCTCAGCAATGCCATCTGGTTGCAGTTTCTGTGACTGTCTCATGGAGACTGGTGATTCCAGCAGCCTTTTCCCCAAGCAGAAGGGGTGGCTGGTGGTGGTGGTGGGGGTTGCTTTGCCTCCTGGTGGCTCTGGCTGGGCCCGATATCACTCCACTGATTTCTGAGTTTACTTAAAAAACCAAGTAACGCCTGGCCCTGCTTGTGTGGCCCCTCCCCTGATGGCTTTGGCCAGAGAGAACCCCAGCTCCCCGGAACCCCCTACATGCCACAGCACTGCCATCTCACCTCCCTGCAGGAGCACCGTGGTTCACTTCATGACCAGGTCCCTGCACACCTGTGATTCCCAGCACTCTGGGAGGCTGAGGTGGAAGAGGGGATATGAGAGGCCAGGCTGGGCAGCTTAGTGACTTCATGAGATTCTGTCCCCAAATCAAAGTTTAAACATGGGCGAGAGATGTAGTGTGATGTGAAAGGCCCGGATCCCATCCCCAGAATTTCCAACAGACAAACATCACTGGCTTTTCAGTTTCCAAGAGCCCTCCTTCGCCATTAGCTATTTTTAAAATAGAGTTTCAAGGCGGGAGGAATCCAAACAGTACATCTGTCTAGTACACCGTCCTCAACATGCACACATACACTCACACTCACACACACACACACCCGAACACGCATTCACACCACCCCCAATTAGGTGGTAGCACCCATGAGAAGCCTCCCAAGAAGCCAGTTTTATCTCACTGTGACTGATTTCACAAACTCTTCAGGGCCCTACAACACCCAGCATCTGATGACGCTCATGTCTGAGTAGCGGGTTAAAATGTGGAGTATGCCATCGACAGCTTGTGGGTCCCCTTTCAAAAAGGGTCAAGGGGCACCACAGCTCAGGGCTGTGATCTAGCCCCGAGCCTCACCACGCTGTCACGGTCAGCTGGAAGAGCCCGTTTCTGAGGTCTCCTGTGTGTCCGTAGGGGCTGGGCTGCTGCTTCGCTCCTCCTCTCATTCTGGCCCTGGGGCTCTGCCTGCAATCTCTGCACTGGGCACCCTCAGGGGTCATCTCCCTGGCCACTTGTGTTCCTCCCAGACACGTGACTGCCGAGTTTTGTGCAAAGACCTGGCAGTGCACAGGGCGAGGATGCAAAGACTCACGGGGCCTGGATGAGTGGAACGATGTGATAAGAAGGAAGCACACGTGGTCCTAAAGGCTCTCCGCATTTTGCTCCATCTCACTTTGGGGGAGCAGGCCAGCTTCTGTCAGACACGCCTCCTTCGTCTGTCAGGCCCTGTTGCTTGCCAGTTTTCTTCATTCTCCATCGGGCATCACTTGCAGAGTTTGTCTTTCTTGTCAGGAGGGTTTTAATTCATCATTTCCCTCAGGCTGTGAAAAAATTTCTTGCTTTGCAGGAAAAATTGTGTGAAGATTTTATGACAAAAATTACAGCACTTTCTTTAGATGGGATGAAAGAATTGTTTATTTGTATGTTTATTTGTAATAGATCGGGCGCAGTATTAAAATCAAAGGGCTTAAAAGCATCAACGATGAAAAAAACACTTTCCTATTCTCTCCCCTTCTGTCACCTGCCTCTTCTTAATGGAGCCAACCACAGTACTAAGGGTTTACATTGTTCTAAAGATTGTCACTAAATAAATTAATGTGTACAGCCCAGTGTGGTGGCGCACGCCTGTACTCTCAGCACTCAGGAGACAGAGGCAGGAGGATCACTGCAAAAATCGAGACCAGCCTGAGCTACAAAGTGAGCCCAAGGCCAGCCTGAACTGCAGAGTGAGACCCTGTCTCAAAAAGACCAAAAAAAACAAAAGAACAAATTTAACACAGTGCCAAGCAAGCACTGTGCTACTGAGCGACACCCCCCTTTCTTTGTGTTTTGAGAGCTCTTCTTTCGAAATCCAGGTGGACTCGGAAAAATGATGTATTTCCCATACACTATCTATATAGTGAATGTATTAATAGGTGGTTTTCCAATGAAAGCCCTGATTATGGGCTGCAAAGTGTGACTGCTTTTTGACACAAATTTTGCTGCCGCCTTGTAACCCTTTCACCAGCCTGGTGGCTTCTCTGCGGGTAGATGCGGCCAGTTTCTTGCTCCCCTGACATCCAGGTCCTCACTCCAGAGTTCCAGCTGTCAGTCATTTCCCCCTGAAATGCAGACGGAGGCCTGGAGTCTTGAAAAAGGGGTCACAGTGTCTTGAAAAGCAAGGTGTTTTGTTATCAAGATCCAGGAGAACAGCAAGCTAGCACTCAGCTGCCCATGCTCAAAGCCGGGAAACTTGATCTCCAGAGGCATTTTGGGTAGTCCAGGGGCTCTGCACGTCTGGCAGGAGGACACACCTGTTCCACTCCTGAAGCTTCCTGCATGGACCCACAGCAGCTGTGGTGACCACAAAAAGTGCCGTGGCGGGTGGGGGGTGTGGCTCAGTGGTAAAGCACTTGCCTGCCATGTGCCCAGTCCACTGACTCATCCCCTGCCCTGCCGAAAAAAAATGCCTTCAATGTTTGGATGCATGGACGTGGAAAGGTTGTGTTTGATATTTTTAGGTATCTAATTTCCTTGCTAAGGGATTTGCCTCAGGCCTAGATGCATATTAGTGTACAAATATTCTCCTCTCCAGCATACTGATTAGGAGATATCCTTGAGCATATGCCCCTTGGCCGTATTAGAGCTGCTAAGAACTGGTGACTTGGTGACCAATCAAAGGCTTCTAAAGCCCTCAGCCTTCTAAATCTTAATGTATCTACACTCTTACTAATTTTTCAGCTGCTTTTCACGGTTGAACCATTTATCTGGCTGAATGCTTTATTTATAGGCTGACAATTCTTGGTAGCTCCAGGCAGCTAAATGTGCCAGTAACAGCCCAGTATCTCCTCCTTGTCCTTGTCACAATCTGTGGGGCTGCCGAGCTGTCCTGGGGAAAGGAGAGGAGTCTGTTGTTTGGTTTTATTTATGCTACAGAATGTATCTGGGCTCCTTTTGGCTCTTTTCATTTTCTCCTGTATGCTATGCAGAAGAAATGTTTGGGGTTCACTGAACAAACATCACGGAGTCCAAAGATATTAAGTCTTCAAAATCGTGTTCAAGTCCAACTTTCTGAGGGCAAAAACTCCACCCAGCTGTTCCTGCTCCTTAAGGAGAAGCCACAAGCAGCAACCTCCAGGGCACAAATTAGCCATCCTGTCTTTTAGATCCCTGGGGTGTGAGTAATTCTTGAGGTTTCCCGGTGTGGTCTCAAGATTCGAGTTGTTCTATTCTGGCGGCTTTCAGTTCATTTGGTTTTCTGCCCACAGGGGAGCAGAGGTAAAACCAATCTACCAAGCCTTATCTCAAACCTAGCTGGAGAGATATGGGGATTTCCTGGGGTTTTACTTTTCCCTTTGCTCCCCATGAATTAGTTCTATTACACAGAAGCACTTCTCCGTGCCTAATTTAGCTTGCATATCAGCTAATACTGAAGAAACCACTGCCACTGGCTTTGACATTGGACCCCTGTCCATGGCACTGCACCCCCAGATGGGTGAGATGCATATGCCATGACAGGGAGCATCTGCTGAATTGCCTCTTATTTCTGTTGGCACTGCTTCTGCCCGGACAGAAAGTTGCTGAGGAGAAGCTTTTCTCCTTGGGAATGGGTGGGGTAAGATTTCTCCCTACAGGAAAATAAAAAGGGGAAGGGAATGCATGTTTGCTGGTCCTGCTCTGTGCATTTCAATCTCACACATTCCTTTAGCTTTCCTTTAGCCTTCCTTTAGCTTTGTAATCCTTCTCCCTTCCCCCCCACAATGTAAACCTCTTGAGCACAGGGTCTGTCCCATTTGCTGATTGCTGTATTCGCAATGCCTTTAGCAATACTGTCTTATTTGTGAGTGTGCAAAAAAAATTTAAGTGAATAATCATTCCCCAACGTAACCAGCGGCCTCCTGCTGCTGCCAGCTCCTCTCTCTTCCTCTCTCTTGCCCCCAACAGCACAGGATGACTCCCTTGGGAGCCTCTCTTTCTTGGGCTTTCAGCATGGCCTTGCTCTCTGCATTTCTTCCTGCTTCTCTGTCGGCTACTTCCTGGATTTTTGCTGGTACCTGCTCCTCATCTGACTCACTTAATGTAGCCTCTCTTAACATTCTCTGTGCCTGGTCTCTTCCTGCTCTACAGTGTCTTCCAAGGTGACTCGTCTACACCTCTGAGCATGACAACTCCATGCTGATGGCTTCAAATATAAAATTTCAGCCCATATCTCTTCTCTGAGCAGCTGTCCCTAATCTAAACTGCCCCCGTCCATTTCTTCTGCCATTGCTTCTGTGAGGTTTGTCCTGAGCATCTTGGTTATGTACTGTTTGCTTTTCTTGTATAACACTAATCCCCAGGGTAAATTTAGTTCTGTTCTAAAACAATTTTCTCAGAATGATTTTCCCTGACCTGCTTCCTCTACGGACCCCAGTCCAGGGGGGTCCTTTCAACTGCTCTGCAAACAAACTCCATGCATTTCTTCTTCATTTTTCACATATTCTCGTATCTCAGCTGCAAGACCAACAGATAACACATCTCTCTATTGTGCTTCTTACATTGAGCACTTAGTCCAGCACCCAATGTGTGAGGGCCTTTCAATTAATTAAATCCTCTGAGATAATGAGAATTAGGTGGGATACAAGTCAGGCAAGAGCTGGGTGAGGAGGGAGTGGAATCGGCGTTTATCAGCAGTCTACTGACCTGGGCCTCCATGTCTGACCCAGCAAGTGACCTGCATTCAGTTTGATTTGGCTTGGTTTTAATTAGATTTGTTTGTTTTGCTGTAGAGGCCTGTTTTTGTAAATAAGCATTCATTGGAACACAGTAATTACTATTCCTTTACATACTATGTCAGGAGCTATATTGTATACGCATCTTCTAGCCAATTATAAAAATTATATATATTTAAGATTTAAATAATGATGAATACACACTGCCAGTGGAATTAGTTTTATAGCCAGGTAAATGAAACGATCTGTCTTCTCACTGGTTACCTTTGGTGTGCATGGTAGAAGTCCCTCACATCTATTCCCTTGGCCAATTTCCATTATATAGTGCTGTCTTGGTCTGTTTTCTGTTGCTATGTCAAAATACTCAAGATTGGATAATTTGCAAAAAATAGAGATTGATATAGCTCACAGTTCTGGAGGTGGAGAAGTCTAAGAACATAGGACCAGCATCTCCTTGCTTTCTGTGAGCGCCTTCTTCCTGCATCATAAAGTGGAGGAGGGTATTGCATAGTGAAACAGTGCAAGCTTGCTGGAGAGACCCCATTTTACCACAAAGCCATTTCCTTTATAACCCATTCGTTCCCGAATGGATCAATCCATTTACAAGGCCAAAGCACCAAGACCCAATCACTTCCTAAAGGTCCCATCTCCTAAGACCAGTAACATGAATTTGGGGATTATGTTTCCAGCACACACAAAAATTGGGGGACGCAGGCAAACCATAGTAAACATAATATTAACTATCGTGTCTCTCTCCAAATTAATATATTGAAGTCCTAACTCCAGTACCTCAGATTGTGACTATATTTGAAGATGGAGTCAGAGTTTTTAAAAGGGAGTTAAAATGAGGTCTGATGGTGGCCAATCCAATCCAACAGGACTTGCATCCTCATAAGAAGCAGAGATTAGGAGGTGGACATTGCTGCGCAGTGAGAAAGTGCTTGGCTAGCACACATGAAGCCCTGGTTTTGATCCCAGCAACACACACAAACACATGAAGACACACATACACAAAGAAAGAACACATGAAGACTCGGGGAGAAGACAGCCCTCTACCAGCCAAAAAGAGGGCTCAGAAGAAACCAACTCTGCAACACCTCAATTTCAAAATTCCAGCCTCTGGAACTGTAAGAAATACATTTCTGTTCCTTAAGACAGTGGTGTGAGGGTCTTTGTTATTAGACCAAGCAGAGTAGGGGCTGTTCCTGCCCCGCCCCCCCGCCACAGCGGGTGTTTGATGAGCAAAGCTAGAAATATCCACTTGCTGACCCTCATTTAAGTTATTTGTTGACCTCTGGTGTGGACAGTTGTTTCAAGGTTGTGTAGCTGGCACATTCCAGTCTGCATCTGAACCCACGCTGGCCCCAGTCAGTGCTGCACCCCGCTCTCTGCCGGGAGTGCTGACTCAGAAAGGGGAAAGCGGTACGCGTTTTTATTTCCAGTTCATGCTCTGACCTGTGGGCAGCTGTTCTGGGGAAATGCCGAGTCATAAATAATTCCTCCATTAATGCCAAGGCAGCCAGAATGGAAATGTCACTAGAAAATGCATTTCAAATAACTGCAAGTTGCATAATTCAGCCAGTGTTTAAGACTGTTTGTCAAAGGAGGATTTCCTTACTCCCAATTGTAGTGAACTGATGATAATCATTCATAAGTGTGGAAGAAACTTATCCTGGCTTCCACATTTAACCCAGACTGATAACGTGACATAAAAACAAAGACATTCTCCTGCCACTTAGGATGGGCCAAATGAAGCAGAGCAAATAGAGGAACAATTGGTCTGATTTATAAAAACTGACCCTTGTATCTTTAAATCACCCAATACAGTCGCAGTATTGTGACATTCTCTGTGGAAGTTTATAATCCAGAGGCTGCAGGAAGCTTCAGTTCTGCTGAACAGAGCGGCTCATTAGTGTAACTTCATCCTTTCAGGAGTCTGTCCCCACAGGAAGCCTCAGGATCAGCTACATTCCCAGGAAGGGCCCTTAGGGGGTACCCAGAAAAACTGGGGTGCAAAACCTATGCCCTGGCCTGCAAATAAAAGGGGAAACTGGTGAGGCGGGAAAGCAGCTGCCCTCCTCCACCCCAGCCCATCGTGGCCATGAGGAAATAGGACAGCTGTTCTGAAATCTTCTGCTTTTTCATAAAAAGCCGGAAATCCAGATTTCATCCTAAATTTCCCCTATTTCCCCATTTCGACATTGTAACAACTAATCCAAATGGAACAGGAAAATAAAAACTAAACACCTGCTCTTTTTTTTTTCCGGGTCTGTGGGCTGGATTGTTGAGGGCACCTGCCCTGGTTGGGCCACAGCAAAGGGCAGAAGGCTCAGAGGGATCTGAACGCGTGCATGACCATTGTCACCGTGTGTGTGACTGCTAGGTGTGGGCCCCGCTGTGCATCTCTGTGACTGCATCTGACCCACCCAGTCTCACACCCAGCTTCTCTCTTTATGGATGGCTACTGAAATTCTTGGGGTTACGGAAGTCCAAGCCACTGCAGCGGGCAGTGTCACTGCTGAACCTCCTGTTTGCCAACAAGGATCTGCTGGCTCAGCAGGAAGGCTGAGAAACTCTGGCAATGTTTGCAACCCGGTGAGACGCTGCCTGGCGCACTCCCTGCCGTACTCCTCACAGGCACAGGCGTGGCCGGGGGAACAGAAGCAGGGACCCGGCAGATAGCAGATTTGCCATCTCCTGCCTTTCTCTCCGGGAAATATCCATGCACACTGCTGACTCTCCATTTGCTTTTCTAGTTTGTTCACGCATTCACTCACTCAGTAAATATGTGTGATTCCTACCATGACAGGTGCTGGGAAGGACATCATTGCGGGGCTTATGCCAATTGGTGCTATGAACTGAATGGTGATGTCTCCAACCATCTTTCTCATTGCTGGGATACGACACCCAACACCCACAGCTTGAAGGAGGAGAGGATTATTTTGGCTCACAGTTCCACTCCATGGTTGGCTGGCAGAAGAGGATGGGGCAGCCAGGAAGCAGAGAGAGAAGTGGGGAGCCAGGGAGGCCACACTCCCTGGTGACTCCCCTCCAACCAAATCCCACCTCCCGACAGCATAGTTAGCTCTGAGTTTATCTGTGGGTTACTCAGAGTCCTCCCCCATTGTCCAACCACCTTCCACCTCTGAGCATTCTAAGAAAACATTACACCACCCTGCCTTCCAAATTTGTAAGTGAAAATCCTAACCTCACCACCACCCCATGATACCATGATAGCATTAGGAGGTGGCCCTTTGGAAAGTGGTCAAAAGGATGAAACTCATCTGCATGGAAGTAATATCTTTATAAAACAGACCCCAGAGGGTCTTCCTGCTCCCTTCACCATGCAATGCCCCAGCAAGAAAGAAGCCATCTATAAACCAAGAGGCCAGGCCTCACCAGACACTGCATCTGTGGGCACTTTGGTCTTTGGCTCTTCAGCCTCTAGAACTATAAGAAATAAATGTCTGAAGTCATCCAGTTTATGGTATTTTTCCTTATGGCAGCCTGAAAGGGAGAACACGTGTCCTCAAGTTTTAGAAAACTGAAGCTCAATTATGCCTATTGATCCCAATTCATAAGTACATGTTGTTGTCTTTGACATCCGCTCCCCAGTATGGTGAAGTTGGATTGAAGTGACAAGAGATAACAAATTGAGTGAGATGCCATGGGGATCTTTACAAAAAGCAATGGTGGGTCACTAAAACTAGTACTATTTGCAGCGAAGACATTTTAAACATTTGTTTTTATCTTTTATTAATAGACTTTTTGTTTTAGGGAAGTTTTCAGTTTACCATAAAATTTTGAGGCAGGGTCAGGAGTCTCCTATCCGTACTTCCTGCCTCCGTACACAACCTGCCCTGATATCAAAAGCCCCACAAGAAGGTCCTTATGTTACAATCAGTGAACCTACACCAACATGTTGTTCATCACCCAAAGTCCACAGCGTCTAGCAGGTTGCTCTCTTGATGCTGTATGTTCTGTGGGTTTGAACACATGGAGAACGGCGTATGTCTGTCGTTATGGCATCATGCAGAAGTTTGACCAGCATAAAAATCCTCTGTGCTCTACATACTGGCTTTCTTTTTTGCAATTTAAGATGTTTAAGGTCAGGATTGGTAAAATGTTTCTAACTCAGGCCGAGGATGTGCTGATCACTTTAGCAAACAGGCTGGTCAGCATCACAGATCCTGATGTAGAGACAGAGGATTTCCTGCCAGGTTACTCAAGATTATGGGTTAGCATGAAGGCAACTAACTTTAGGGTCATGGCTTCAAGGGATCAGTGCAGCTATCCAGGAATTCCTGCCCTCCCTGTCCCTTTTCCCAGCACTGACCAGTCAAATCATTTGGAAGTCTTTGCATTCAGCATACTGGCAAATACCACATTGTTTCCCAAAGAAAAATGACCTGAATGTTTAATTCAATTCAGAAGTCCTTGTTTCAGTGAAGAACAACTATATTTTCTGTATTTTCCTGTTAGATAAACCAGAAAAGAAAGGCATCTCCAGTCCACCGCCTACTAGACTTATGTTAGAAAACCTTGGTTAGTCCAGTCCAAGAAGAAAAACTTACTCAAAGAAATATTTAAAAAATATTTTATATATATTAAATTATGTTTAGCACTGTTTATGAACACATAAATTTGTATTTTGTTTTATTAGCAAAGTAGATGTCTGTAGATCCGTGGTTTTAATGGGCTTCTGGGTTTGGGATAGACAATAATTGTTCAATTTGAACCATTCCATTTCTGACTATCACTCAGGAAACATTTAGTTTCATTTGTTTGTTTGCTTATTTTGTGATAGGGTTTCACTCTGTGCTTCAGATTGGCTTTGAACTCACTACATAGCCCAGGCTGGCCTCGAACTTGCAGTGATCCTTCTGCCTCAGCCTCCTGAGGGCTGGGATTACAGGTAGGCATCAACATGTCCAGCTTTGTTTTGTTTTGTTTGTTTGTTTGTTTGTTTTTTAGCTGGGTATCAAACCAGGACCCTGTGTATGTGAAACAATGCTGTATCAGTGAGTTACATTCCTACCATGAGCTTGAAAGTATGGAGTCACCTTCCCTTAAATTTACCTCTGACTCAGTCCAAAAAAGAGGTACATTAATTTTTTGGGAAGAAAGAACTCAGTATGAAATTCAAAGAGTAGTCCGCCATGATTCTGGAGTCCACATGACTCAGTGTATGTGAACATTTAAGAACAGAACCCAGAGAAGATGAACAGCTCTTAATGGATGGGGTGAGATGACCTTTGCTAGAATTATCAGAAAGCCCTGCTTACTGGCCTGGAGGCAATATTGAAAATTGCACTGTAAGGCTGTTCTATGGGGTCTGACATGTGTCTGGGAACTCCCCAAGATACCAACAGGGGAAGGAGACAAGAAGTGGAAGCTAGGGTCCTATGGGTATGATCCATAGACCACAAGAGACCCTGAACAGCTAGCAAGGCAGCCCCATGAGATGGCAACCTTTTAACGTCATTGTATAATTTTCATGATATTTTCCATGGCTCCATTGGGCAGTGATGGACACACATTGTGTAGGCAACAGTAAAAGACTGTGGGAGGTACAGTACAGGGCTGGCTCTGCCTCCTGCACCCACCACACAGTCCGAGTGTGGCAGACATCACCTGCACCTGTAAGAGTTGGTGGTGATAATAGCATTTCAGTCTACCTGCAGGTGTGTGTGTCTGTAAACACAAGTGTTTATTGTTACTAAGCATATAAGCAAGTTTCCTCATTTAATATTAAAACTTGAGCTTGTGCTATTTCATCAAATAATTTAATAAATTAAAAATAGTTTTCAGCAGCCATGGTTTAGGAAGTACAAAAAGGCATCAACTGGTTTTGTTTGTTCATGATATTGTTATACTTACATATGCAACATTGCTAATACTAGAATGTTCTAGTGCAAAACATTTTAAAAAGGAAGTTTTGCTATCAATATACAATGACCATGTTATATAGTTTATATATGGTGCAAGACAAGAGGAGATAAAGATGGCCGATCAGTGAGCAACAAAATACAAAGCCTCCAAGGAAAAACAACTCATATGCCAGAATACAACATCCTGGAGAGATCCAGACAGAGGGAGATGGATTCTCTTGACACAGGAAGAAATTAAAACATAAAAAAGCTCATCAAACATGTCAGGACTACAATTGTAACAGCTAAAAATTATGGGATACAACATTTTCGCTGTAACCCGCCAAGTTTGCTCTGGCCTGAATTTGCACCAGCTTGAATCCGTGCTGGCTGGCAGAGCAGCCCAAACTCATTCCCACAGCCCAAACTTGTTCCCACCACCACTCACAGGAGCCACAGCAGCGCTGAAGTTGGGGGTTGATGAGCCAGCCAGTGAAGGGACTTTCATTAATCCACAGTCAGTGCTGGGAATGAGACCCCTCCACGGGAAGGGCGTGACCAAATGGGTGACATGTTAGAATCAGGCAGGAGGAGCCTGAACTGGGAGCAACAGTGACTTCAGTTGGTTCCTCCCACCCCAGAGCAGATTCGTGGGATTTGCTTGGACTGGGTTGTGCCCCTGGCCGGGACCCAGTGAGCCATCCCAAATTGATTCCCTGTGCCTAGCACACACTAACCTGGTGAAGGCCCCTGAAGTTTGGCTAGCCTGGTGGGGAGGGGCAGGCATACTCAGCTCCTGCTTACATCTTAGTGACAAGAGCACGCAGGAGAGAGCAGAGGTCCTTCTCCAGTGTGCTTCAGAGGAACCATGGCCAGAGGAAGGGGGCTGGACCTGCACTGTACACCTGTATGGAGGAAGCTGTGACCATGACAGGAGAGAGAGGCAAGAGGAGGCCCCCAGCCCAGAACTCTGAGAGCACTGATCCAGGAGAGGAAAAAAACAAGGAAGACTGAGGGTGGCAAACATGCAACATCAGACATGGCTTCAATAGACATTAAGAGATATCTTTGGGACCTTGTAGACGAGCTCAGAACTGAAATATTAAATCAGGTAAAGCAAGATATGAGTAGAGTAATAAAAGAAATGCTAAACATCTCTCAGAAAGATACAGACAGAAGAAGGGAGGAACACACAAAAAAAGGAGAGAAACATTAGATAAAGAATATAAAGAAAATACAGAATACATGAAGCAGATTCAAAGAGACTACCAGGAAATTAAAAACTCCATTGAAAGCTGGCAAAATGCCTTACAAGAAACTAAGGATAGACTATCAAAACTTGAAGACAAGTTTGCAATGTGTGATCATGAAAGGAAAGATTTCTTAAAAATAATAAGGAAACAGGCAGTAACAATACAAAAGCTAGAAGATGACAAGAGAATCTATAATTTAAGAATAAGAGATGTGAACGAAGAAGCAGGAATACAAACAGGTGAATTGCAAAGGCTATTCACTGAAATAATTAAGGAAAATTTCCCAAGCATGGGAAAAGGAAATGATGTTAGGTTATGTGAGGCATACAGAACTCCAGCCACCTACAACCAAAACAGATCTATGCCCAGACATATAATAATCAAGATACCAGAAATTCAATATAAAAACAAAATATTAAAAGCCATCAGAGAAAAGAAACAGATTACCTATAAAGGTAAGCCCATCAGGATCACAGCTGACTTCTTGATACAGACCATCAGATCAAGAAGTGCTTGGAGTGAAGTATTCCAAGCCTGAAAGAAAATAACCTCCAGCCCAGATTGATGTACCCTGCAAAGCTGTCACTAGAAATTAATGGAGAAACAAGATGCTTCCATGACAAAGAGGAACTGGGGGAGTTTGTGACCACCAATCCAACCCTATAGAGAATGCTGAAGGACATTCTAGAGAAAGAGAAGAAAAAATATCAGGATTTTAGGAACAGTGGCAGAAAGGCCTCAGTGAGTGGGGCAGGCAATAGAATGAAGGAGAAAACTAGACAAACAAAGGCAGAAAAATAGCATAGCAGAAATGAGGCAGAGAAGGATAACTAGAAACTCTAACATAGATGGCCTTGATATACTATATTGTTAATAGTGTACCAGGATTTAAAAGCCACATTACTCACACCACTCTGCTTAGATGTATTATAGACTGTTTCAGTCATTCTACCTGTACTAGATTTGAGGATGCAGATAGTTATCCTGAAAATAACAGGATATAGTATGGTAATCATCCTTAATTTCCTATTAACTTAATCTAAAACTCTGTAAAACCTACACTGTTTTACCATGACTGATTGTAATTGAATCTGGTTTGTTGGATCGCTGTTTTGTATTGATAGATTTTATTCAAAGCTGTTATGATCGACAGTATCAAGTCTGAGAGTATAGGCAACTGCACTTAAGATGACAAGATTCACTAGAATATCCACTCTGGTTTGATTATTACCTGCCTTTGAAGTTTTATACTGTCTACAATGTCTTATTTTTACTAATATTGTTATGTACTGCTATATTCAATTATACTGCTATATTCAATTATGCCTGATGATATAGACAATTCTAATGAAGATAATAAGAAACAACACAGTAATCACTGTAGACCACCTTGTACTGTGGTTTTATACAACTTTTTGGTTTCATGTTTTTATAGGAATTTGTTTTGTTTTGTTTCGTTATATTTTGTTTTTCCCTGTAATACAGAAAGGATAGAAATACATGTAGAGACTCATGCATGAGTAGCTGTTTACAGTCTCACTGTTTGAATATCTACTTTGTATGCTTTAATTTTGTAACTTGAACAAGTATTTCCAAGAGGACAATATGTAATTTATCAACTAGTGATTTCTTATTGTTTATCTTTTAAAAAAAATTCTGTATTATCTCTACCCTTTACATGCTTTTGTTTCCCTTTAAATAATAAAAAAAATTAAAAATATATATATGGTCCAAGACAATTCCTCTCCACTCAAAGTGTCCTAGGCAAGACAAATTTTGGGCACTTATGTCCTGAAGGATGGTGGGCAAGCATGGGTACTGCCATAGTGAAATTTTAACAGTGACTGGTCTAATTTGTGCCTGGGCCACGCACTATGTTTGCTGACTGAGCTTGTGTCAGTTAATTGCTTTAGGAGCTGGCTAAGAGATTAGTAGAGCATGTTTGTCTGGGGAAGGTCATGGATTTGTGACTTTGGGTATTATATATGTTTCCCAGGCCCCTCCTCTCTGACACTATTCCTCTTTCCTATTCCCAGCCACCATGAACTGGGCAGCATTGCTCTGTGATGTTCCTCTGCCATGATGTTTCTGTCCTAGAGTCAGCTTACCATGGACTAACTTCCTGGGAACCGATAGCCAAGTCAAAGTCCTTCTCCTTTAAATTGCAGGTGTCAAGTATTAGGTCCTAGTGACAGAAAAGCTGAGCAGTACCCCAGGCTAATGTCCCTCAGCCCCAGAAACACTTTCTGTACTCTCCCAATGGGGCTGGATCTCCACAAACCACAGTTCTGCCCTGCAGTTGCTCCCACCTCCACCCCATAAGCTCTGCCTGCATGGGGGATACTGGAGAGACTGGAAACTGCAAAGCTGGGGAAGGGTGAAGCCCATGGTTCTCCCTGTGACATCCTGGTCCTGTGCATGGTACCAGGCCATTCTTCCTCACCCTGGAGCAGCACCAGGGCCTTTTCCTGGCCAGTTCAGTTTGTATTACGTTCAGCATTTACTGACCCAGCCTCATCGCATCCTCTATGAGAGATTGGCTCTGATTTCTGGCATCTCTCTTTAGGATCTGGTTTCAGCTCTTTCATCTTCCTCAAAACATCTGAGTTGTAATAGTCTCAGCCTCTTCTTGTCCCCACCCCACAGGCCCTAGAGGTGACCACTGCTTCCTGTAGTTGCTACCATTGTGACACTTTTGTGTTACCATTATCTTATCCCCATGTTACCATTGTCTTATCCCCATTACTGAGTCCGGAAATACATGCTTTGTTAACAATGAAGCCCTCCCTGTTCAAAGGACAAATGTGGTTTCTCTCTCCTGACTGGATCCTGTTGGGTTCAAACCTAAAGTTTTCTCTATTTATTCATTCAGCAACTGTGTGATGAGCTCCTGTGACATCCAAGCACTGTGCTCAGAGCTGGGACACAAAGATAACTAAGGCAGACAAGCTCCTGCTCCTGGGGAAGGGGGCAAAGAGACAACAGCACCCAGAGTGGAATCTCTGCTTCCACCTCCACTGACCAAAGGGAGAGATTCATGTAATACTCTCTGTCTCTAATCTATATGGTCATTGAGCTTCCCAATGAGCTTATCATACTGAAGTGGCCACTGCTTCCCGTTCTACCACAAAACCCACTGATTGATGCACCCATCAAGTTGATGCCCAGGCACCCAAACTCTCTGCTTCCCCCAGGCAACACCCACATTTTCTGGGCCTCAGTTGCGCTGGCAGCCAGTCCTATATGTGCCATGTATATTTATATTTCAGATCACACTACTCAGTCAAAGAGCATGTAAACCAATGTGACTGCTGAAAAGAATTATTGTATTTTTTTCTAAAAGCCCAAATACACAAATACCACTGGCGAGAGTGACTCAAGTAGATATTATGTGCCCAAGAAGGGGACTTTGTTGTGATCTTTCCCAAAAATCTCTAACTCTTACTTTCTCTGGAGCAAAGCATCAGATAAACTCATCCCAGAAGACACTATACAGTGTATCTGTCCAGTGCTTAGCGTTAATATTACGGCACTGGTTCCCAGACTGGCTTCCTTCCTGGTGTGGCCTTGTTCCCTCTCCTCAAAGTCCAAAATGGCACTGACTCATGGGGAGAGTCTTGGGTCTGGCTGTTCTCAGTCCAGTGGCAGCCTGTGCATGGTGCTGGTTCCCAGGCTGGGATTTCTTCCTGGTGTGGCCTTGTTTTCTCTCCCCACAGTCTGCAGGTGGCCTCCGTGTCAATATTATGAAAAACAGGGAAAGGTAGAGAAATTATTAGAGACCAGAGGAAGCGCGGGAGACATGACAATAAATACAGCAAAGCACCCTGAATTAGATAGGACAATGGAAAAAGTAGCCAAAGCCAAATTAAGTCTGGAGTTTGGCTAATAATAAGGCACCAATGTTGGTTGCTTAATTTTGACACATGTGACACAGATGCTAACAACTGGGAGAGGGGCATTTAGGAACTCTCGCTGCTGTCTTTGGCACTGACCTGTATATCTAAAATTACTCCAGAATAAAATGTTAAAAACAACAACAACTAAATTATACGGTTGGTAGATTTGATAATGGTAGGTTGTTCTTAAACAATGCTGTTAAATTATGTGTGGGCAATTTTCCTAATCGTAGAAGCTAAGGGAATCATCTTTAATCATGCTTTACAATTTTCCTTATGTTCATGCTCCACTTTAAAGAAACCAAAGCCAAGAATTAGGGAAGAAGATGCCTTGAGGCTACAAATGATGACAAAAAGATGATGGTGAATTTCCACCTGTGGAACTCATACGCAGGGGGATAGCCAGGGATAAAACACAGGCAAAGAAATGTGCATTTACTCATGTCTTCACAAAATAGTTCACAAAAATATATCACTGGTTATGCTGTCCCAATATTAATGTAGTCGGAATCAACTCACTGCTGACCTCACTCCACTGAGCAGGCTGTCTCTTGCTAAAAGTTTTTAGATGATCACAGTCATGAATGGTGCTCTAAAGGGGTGGGCGGGGCAGTGTCCTGGTGAGGGACTGATAGGGACAGGAGAGCTTGGGGAGATCAGGGAAATTTTTCAAAAAATGACATTTGCGTTGAGATCAAGAGTGTGGCTCAGGCCATTTTGGCTGACTAAAGGGCAGGGTGCTCCTTGAATACTGGGAAGGTCAGAAGGGACTTCCTGGAAGAGGCTGCCACCCAGTTGTGCTTCGAGAGACAAGAAGCCGTGCCCCAGGTAGATGTGGAAGGGAGGAGGTACCCTGAGACGGGGTGAAGTTACAGATATATGACATGCAATCCATAGTAGGATTGTACATTGAATGTAGATATTAACAGTCAACTGTCGTTTTAGCTTTATTTATTTGATTATTTATTTTTAAAAATTTTGAATTGGCATCTAATAATTATACTGATTGTTACTAAGTCACAGAGCTATGAAATAGCCTGTTATGTCCTGAAAACCATAGCTAGTTTGATTCAGGGGAGTTTCGTGGTTAGGGTCGTGTGTTTTCAGCATGCTTGACAGCCGTCTGGTCTTATACTTGAAGTGCGGCCTATGCACCAATAGCACCAGTGTCGCCTGGAGCTTGTCAGAAATGCAAAATACAGAACCTGTGTTGGCTTTTTAGCAAGAATCCTGGGTGAATCCGGTGCACAACACAGTGTAGAAGGTGGAATGGAGAGTTTGGTCCTCCCAAGACAAGAACATAGTCTGGGAAATGACTGTGACCAGGGCCAGGGCCACAGCAACAGCAAGGAAGGAGAGAGCAGATGTGATGCAGGTCGTGAGGACAAGATTATCATCCTTGAGCAGTAACTGGACATGGCCATCATGGGGGAGTGGCAATCCACATGGTCATGCCAGAGCCAGCAGGAAGTCCAAGGGTACAAGTGGAGATCAAAGATTATGGTAAATGCTTGGGGTTTTAAAAAGTATTACAGTAAAAGCCACATCACTATTAATTTTTTTCAACCCCCTCTGCTTTGGACACACTTATCTCACCATCATTCTCATTTTTTTTTTCTGGAGACATGGTCTTATGCTGTAGTCCAGGCTGAACTTGAACTCACTATATAGTCTGGGCTTGTCTTGAGCCCATAGTGATCCTCCTGCCTCAGCCTTCCAAGTGTTGGATTACAGGCAGGAGCCACCATGCCAGCATTCTTTCTACTTTCTGAAGTTCCAAAGTCCTCTCTCTTCTTCATGTGAGGTGTGATTGAAAACACAGTGAATACCATTACTGAGTGCTGTCCAATGGAAAGGCAGGCACGTAAAATCACTACAGCGTGTCCTTACCTGCCTCATTCTCAGGGTCTGGTACTGGGTGACTTCTGGCTCTTCCCCAAAGTCAAGATGACCGCAAAAGGTCAGTGTTTTGAATCGATTCATGACATTGGAGCAGCCACAACAGGGTGACTAAAGAGGGCCAAGTGGTCTTTCCATATAGCTTTAGAAAGCAGCAAGAACGAGGGGACAAGTGTGTTCTGTGAGGAGGACTGTCTTGGGGGAGTTTCATGACCAGGTGACTCTCACTGTGATCATATTTATACATCCACACATTAACACATCCTTTGTCTCACATACCATATACAAAAATTATGCATAGGCACCTGCCTTGCAAGCGTGCAGTTGTGAGTTCGATCCCCAGTACCAAAAAAAAAAAAAAAAAAAATTAAGCCATATACATTTTCTATAAAATAAATCAGATGAAAAACAAAGCTAATACCTACCCTCAATGTGTCACTTCCCAATTTGTTTACTGTATTTTCACAGTGACTGAGCTTAGCTGTGCCAGCGGAGTGGTGGATGCCACAGATGGATGTGGTCCTGGGTGTCTCCTCCCGACTGCACCGACAGTGAGGTCGAGTTGGTAGTTTGACAGCTGCCATTGCAGGAATATTTACATCAGAGTGATCAGCGCCTGCTGCAGGTCAGGCCTTCACTTGTGTTTTGTTTTGTTTGTTGTTGATTTTCTTCATCAGGGGCTAACAAACTTTCCCTATAGTGGACCAGAGAGTTAATAATTGATGGTCTTTGGCATCATACTTGAGATCACTACTCAATCCTACTGTTGTAGCATAAAAGTCATCAAAGACAACACATAGACAAATGAGTGTGTTTGTGTTCCAATAAAATTTCATTACCCCAAACAGGCAAAAGCCTGTTTTTATCACCATCATTATTATTACTCTATTTTGCATACGGGTACTGGTTTGTCAGCTTCCAGGATAGACTTGGAAAACAATGGAGAATGTGTTAATAATGTCAGTTAGACTTTAATGGGCTTCTTGTCTGCAGCCCTTACACTGTGAACAACATAGAGACCAGGAAATATTCTTCCTCCCTTCCACATCTATTATCTGCTAATAAGTCACTTGCACCACTGATAAACAAATGTATCTTCTTTGCATCATGTTTATTATTATAAACTATTATTATTATAAATACCAACCAGTGTTCATGTTGAATTTACACCCATTTGTCAGCTCTCCATAATATGGCTTTAGTGACAAGAGTTCAGCAAAAAACAACAAAAGCATTCTGCGAGAGTCAACTTGCTGTAATGGAGTTTACAGGAGGATTTCTGTCTTCTTGTTGCCTTATTATTATTTATAAATGGTGCATCACTCTTATTTACACCAGTAAAAAATTTAATAATTTTTTTTTTTTTTTTTTTGCAGTACCAGGGATTGAACTCATGACCTCGCACTTGCCAGGCAGGTGCTTATGCCACTGAACTAAATCCCAGGCCCAAATTTAATAAACTTACAGGCACAAAAGGTACATTTTTCCCTTGCTGGTTTCCTGATTATGTGGGTGGCCCCATTTGTCGGCAACCATAACACAGACTTTGGGTTGCGGGGTGAAGATGGGTAGAGCTGGTGAGAAACAGGAGGAACAGGTTTGCAGACACACATATGTGCACACATGCACACACGAGTACACAGACACACACACGTGCGCACACATGAAGCTTGACTTGGGCTTTGGCTATGTTTCCCAGTTTTGTTGTTTTCAAACAGGCCCACTCAGCACTTAGGTCCGCATCTCATGAGAAAGTTTGTCACCAATCTTAAGTAGAATCAAAAGATTTTCTAAAGGCAGGAGGATGGTGGTGAGTTCGAGACCAGCCTGGGCTACAAAGTGAGTTCAAGGCCAGCCTGAACTTCATGGAGAGACCCTGTCTCAGAAAGACCAAATATATATATATATATATATATATATAAATTTTTTTTTTTTTCCTAAAAGGAACCAAGTGTCCACCCATGTCCTCTTCCACTAGTGAAATAAGCAGCCATGGTGTGAAGTGGTTCACACTGAGTCCTGAAGACATCAGTTGTCTCTACTGCAGGCTGAGGGAAGGCAAAGGACAGACAGGAGTCTCCTCTTTCTGGGGTTTTAATCATGGGAGTAAATGCATAAAATCAGAGATGAAAGTGTTGTCTTCTGTCTGTCTGGAGTCAGCCTCTGTCTCTGTCTCTTCTTTTGGGTACAAGGTCTTCACACTGAGTCACATCCCTACATCTCCTTTTACTTTGTATTTTGAGACAGGCTCTCCTTAAATTACCAGGCTGGCTTAGCTGGGCTCTGGGATCAACTTGTGATCCTCCTGCCTCAGCTTCCCAGAGTTCTGGGACGACAGGGGTGTGGTGTCACATCCAGCTAAGAATCTCTCTTCTTTAAGGAAAATGTATTTATTCTAATGTTTTAGTTCCAAAAAAGCACTTTCTAGTTTCAAAACTATGTTGTGCTTTAATCTGCATTTTCCCCACATGGTGAAGCCAAGTGTGACTTGAGCTGCAGTCTGAACTGGTCTTGCAGTTTGGCTAGAATGGTTCTTTGTAAGTGTTCTTAGCTGGGCATGGTGGCCCACACCCCGATCTCAGCATCCAGGAGGCTGAGGCAAGAATATCTTTATGAGTTGTAGGCTGGGTTGGGCTACACAGTGAGTTCAGGGCCAGCCTGAATTACACAGTGAGATTTTTATCTCAAATACTTTAAAATTTAATTTTATTTTGTATTAGTACATGTTTGCAGTACATGCTGATTCCTTCCCTCATGGGGAGATGGTTTGTGTACACAGCACATTTTAATTATTTTTTATCTTCTCCCTTGCGATGTCTGGTTCCCTTTCCATTTTCAAAAGACCTAAAAAAATGGAGAAGGAGGAGGAAGAGGAGGAGGAGCAGGAGAAGGAGGAGAGGAGGAGGAGAAAGGAGGAGGAAGAGAAGGAGGAGAGGAAGAGGAGGAGGAGAAGGAGAAGGAGGAGGAGAAGGAGAAGGAGGAGGAGGAGGAGAAGGAGAAGGAGAAGGAGAGGGGGAGGAGAAAGGAGGAGGAGGAAGAAGAGAAGGAGGGGAAGGAACAGTAGGGGAGGAGGAGGAGGCGGAGGGAGAATGTCCTAATGTTACATGAATCACTTTTAAATCCATTTTAATTTTGTTAACTCATTTGTAAATTTTTCAATTTGTAAGTCGTATTAGGAGACTTCGAAGCTTCCACACAGACGTGATCACTGCCAACTAGTTGTTAACTACTTAGAATCTCCTGAAGGACTGAAGTTGAGCAATAGAGAATAATTTTATCTACCAGTTATTTTTGTACCCTGCTACTGGTCATGCTGTGAAGTTTTGGTGGAAACTTCTAAGAATGTAGCAGAAAAACAAAACATTTTGTATCACTGAGTAAGCAAAGACCACAGTGGAAATAAATTTAGATGTTTCCTCTCGTACAAAGAACGTCCCACAGAGCACTATAAATAATGAATGTGACACTATTCAGATCTAGGGGGCTGGAGGGAGGATGGCAGGGATTAGGGATAGAAAAGACCTCAGTGTCCCTTGTCGGAGGTCCTCAGACTCAGAGTCTGAAGGTGCTAGATGGGCAGAGAGATCGCTGCGTGTGACCTTTCATGCTACAGGTGAGAACACTGAGCTATTGAGAAGGGACGTGTGTAAGGACACCCAGTCAGCTTGCCGAAGTCAGGATGAATGAAAGCCACCAGCTTTTCTCTTTTCCTGTCTGTCAAGCCACAGTCCCTGGAGACAGCACGCAGCCCCATCTGCCTTGCTAACGTGGGTAGGTGCAAATGTGTGTGTTTGCTAGCATTGCTTCTACTTTTACTTACAGCCTTTTTTCCCCATGTTTTATTGGTTTTGTTTTTGGAGACAGGGTCTCACTATGTGGTTCACGCAGGCCTTGAACTCACTATGTAGCCCAGGCTGGCCTCGAACTCGGAACTCGTTCAGCCTCAGGCTGTCCAGTGCTGGGAATACAGGCATGCGACACCACGCCCCAGTGCGCCTACAGCCACTCACGCCTGAGGACTGAAAGCCAGTCTCCAAGGTGCTGCTGACCTGTGCTGCTCAGCATTACAAAGAAAGACTTTGGTGACGCAACATGAGGACATCAGAAGGTCTTCACCCACCGCAGGAAACTGCCCATTTTACAATCTCTTTCCTAAGATGAGCTCATGTCTAAGTTCCACCGAGACAGAGCTACTGAAATCCTTTGATTTGGGATGAGGAATGGCCAAAGTCCTAGTTTTTTTACCTCCCCCGAAGCAGCCCAATATGCTTTTTTCTTTTTTTGTACACAATGAAACTTATAGAGACAGCTTTATGTTGGAGAGACCTTTTGTTAGCTAGAAGAGTTTTTCTTAGATTAAAAAAAAATATATTTGCAGCGCTTTTAAAACCTGGCAAGATTTACATGAGAAGCTACGAGCCTGCTGAGACTACCGAAACTAGATAAGAAGACATGTAATGGAGAGGGAGCTTCTAACAGTTCAGTGACAATTTATCAAATTTCATACAACACAGGAGCAACCAATTAAGCAGAAAGTATAAAACCATATGTAGCCAGGGTTGTAGTTCACCGGCACAGCGCCTGCCTGGCAAGTGTGAGGTCGTGAGTTTGATTCCTGGTACCAAAAACAAACAAACAAAAACCATATGCATAAAAACTGTGAAGCTGGTTCACAGCATTTAATGCTTGAGTAGCTACGGGACCTCACAAAGCCAGAGTGAACAGTGTTGAGATGAACATTTTATGAGTGTAATTATGAACAATGACATTCATGCATTCAGTGACCTTTGATGTTTGTGCTCATGTAACTACATTAACCAGCACCACAATCGATCGATGTCCAGAACATTCTCCTCCTCACGCCCACTAAAGAGCAAGCTGTACGTACAACGACTTTCCCTCCCCAAGTATCTCATTCTGCGTTTCCTGAAACCACAGATTCTCTTACATGGCCCTGGGACAGCCATCAAAATCAGCAAATTAACTCTGAAATGACACTATTATCTCATCCTGAGGCCTTACTCATCCCAAATCTAAATTCTATCATCCTGTCTCCAGTCTCCTGGGATTTGGTAGAACCTTCTGAGTCTTTGTTTCTCTCAATATTGGCCAGTTTTGAGGAGCACAGGCCAGTTCCTTTGTAGATTGGCCCTCACTGAGCTCACATTTGTGGGGTGTTTCCTCATGACGGGATCCCGGTTAGGCACTTCTGGCAGGAGCACCACAAGCATAGGGCTCAGTTCTTCTCTGCATCCATGGAGAGACCCTCTCTGTGGTGGGTCCCGTAAGCTCAGCTCTCGCCATGTGGGTAAGGCGGTGCCTGCCAGGCTCCCCCCTGGGAGGTTATTATTCTGCCTTTCCTGTTGAATAGCGTTGGGTGGACCATTCCTGCCATCTGTTATATTACTCAGTATCTTATCTCCTGAGCAGTCCTTTCCTAAGACAATAAACTCGCAATGGGTTACCATCCATTAAGTGAATGTTGGCCTTTACGAGAAACTTTCTGATGCTCCCTACTGTTGGGGAGCATGTGTTCCAAGCTGAGTCTGGGGGATGTCCCCGCTTGTCCTCATCCTGCCCTTTGGGGCCAGATTGGAACACAGAACACCCCCCGCCTCTTTTCTGGTCACAGTTGGACGTCCTAGGACCAATGGTTGCTGTGAGCTCACAGGGCAAGATAAGCCCTGCCTGACATGATAAGGCACTGCCGTTTCCTCATTGTCCCTTGCCCCATCCTTGTGGCTGTCCTTGGAAGACTATTTTGATCTTCCCAGCCCATCATGGTCACCATTGCTGTTCCTGGAAACACCCACTGCCCCTCCCTCATCGCGCTTGACTCAGATGTGGTGCATAAATACCAAGAGTGGTGCCTGGTGCCCTTTTCTTCCTAGACAGCAACTGGTCACCCCAGATCCCTGCTATGCGCCCCTCTGTTTTCCTCTCATACTCTTTCTTTCCTTTCCTGCCATGCTTGGTGACCTGGGCAGGAGCCTGGTATGCACTGCAGGGATCTGTGATCCCCCCACCACACACACAAAGCACTGGAAGGAGAGAACCTTAACAAGGTGTCCCAGGCCATTAGGAATGTCCTTGGTCACCTGCGGTTCTGAACACTGGGGCTCACCCCTGGCATCTGCGGAATCTAGACTTATCACGTCTAGATTCCTCTCTCCTCACAGATGAACTGCAGTGTAATGATTAGAGTGCTTAGAAAGCCAAGAAAGCTTAGGTGTTTTAGTAAGAGTTTCAACCATAGATGTTAAAGTGATTCAAATAGAAAATCCCCATTTTCTCCTGAAACAAATAAATCCTTCCTGGCTGAGGTTCTCCAGTCTGTAAGAAACCCTTTTCACTGCTGACAAATACATTCGCAAAAAAATCCGACATTGCTTATATTAATATTGATTGGGAATGTTTTACTCTCGACTGACTATTTTCTGCTTTTGTGCACACATGTGAGATTATATTAATCAACCCTGAGCTTTTACCACAACAATTTCTCTTTGCATTCAACATTCTGTGTTAACTGTTATGAAATGGACATTCCTGGTGTCAAATCATGTGATAATTAATGGGTGGGAATGATGTGCATTCTCTAAAATCATTTTCTAGAATATTTCTTTCTTTTGTTTCTTTAGACGTGTGGGAAAATGTGCTACACACATTTCTCAAAGCCAGGCTGTCACCACATAAAAAAAAAAAAAAAATTCTGCCAGATTCTAACTGCTTACTCATCACTAGGAAAACTCTCAGATCTTTACATTTCCTGAAGCATTAGATCTTCCAGTTTCAGATGCCTTCATTTATATTTTTGTTAAATAAGAAATGAAGACCAGAAAGGAAATGTGTAAGTGTTGTACTGAGAGTCTATAGCTTATAAGCACTGAATGACCCACCGGAAGCAGAGGAGAGGCCTCCTGCTTATCTTTCAAAGCCAAGCAGAGGTGAGAGACAGGGCTGCAGTGCTGAGCTTGGAGGGGTACTACAGATGTTTACTGGGTGCCCCAATCATTCTCCTCTCACTGCCCTACTGTTACAGGCAGCTGAATTGATCAAAAATATAGGCAGCGAGACAGGGCTAGGTCCTCAATGGAGCCAGTGCACATGGCAGCTGTGGGGGAGACAGACACCTCCTGCTGTGGGCCAGGCCTCAAGACAAAGGGTCAAACAAATGCATCCACATCCTAAGGACTGATGTTCTAATTAGTTCCCTCTCACCCTGGAGCCACTATCCCATCTCTCTAGAGCAGAGGTCACAGCTACAAGAATGCTCGCTTCCTATGTGACTTGCATTCCCATTTGTCCATAATGTAATCAATTTTACCTGAACTATTGATCTTATTGGTTAACTATAGTTATTCCCACCTTATGCCCATCTGCCTTGTGAGTTCCCAATCCTTCCCCACCTTGAGCCCATGGTCTTATTCTATAAAAGTCCCTGAAAGAGACAGAGACTGCAGCAACCGCTCGGGATCCCCTTCTGGCTCTTTTCAAACAAGCTTTTCGGGACCCTCTTCTGTCTCTCTTCAAACAGAAGCTTTCTTTCTCTCAATAAATATATTCTGCTCTTGCCTCCGTTGTTCCTAAAATTCATTCTTTGATTTTAGAGAACACGAACTCACGGACATAGTAGGTTGGGAGTTTCATTCCCCTACCTCACTTGGAAGTCTCCCACAGAGATTGATTCCCCTTTATCACTACTGCCCATGGACTGCACCTCTGCCAACCTCACCGAACTCACCTCACCATTGACATCCTATTGTAAATGGCTGAGCTGTTGATCTCTGGCTTATCAGTTGTATGTAGGCCACCTGCATAAGTCCCGGAGATATGTCAGGCAGTTGAATAGATAAACAAATGCTTCAGAGGCCTGATTAATATCATACAACATTTTGTAGCCACAGAGACTCAAAATAATCCAAGACAACATACCTTTTCATGAAAAGGGAAGATAAGCCATCAGTGTCACCATCTACTTAATGGTAGGGGTAGGACTTATCCAGGTTCTTTATCCAGGGTGGTGTGATAAATCTGATTCTCACAGAAATGGACAAAAGTAGAATCCAGTCTCCCCCATGTTCTTTACTGAATGTTGACAGAAGACTTCTCTTTGAGGATTGGAGTCAGTGCTGGTGACAACCTGTGTCACCCTTCACATCATAGATGTGTTCCCCAGCAGAGCAGCAGAGCTTGGTGCCATTTAATGACATTTCCCACTTTAGAATCAAGGGCATCAATGACCCCAGAGTCTTATAAATGTTAACCCCCAATCCCACTGTAATAGCCCTTCCATTTGAAATGCATTCTTCCTATTTAAATTTTCAAGACAGGATGGATCTAGAAATTACAGAAACATACTGAATAAATAAGAAGGTTGTGAAAAGAACATAAATGACAATATTCACGTAACTTTCAGATACACATGATAAATCTTCTTCATGGTTTGTCAAATGCCTGGAGCTGCTAATCACAACACTGAAGACACAAACATTTGACGCATCCCCAGTTCTCTTGGGCTGCTTCCTTAGAGCTAAACTTCACCTGTTTCTTTCCTCCACTGCTCTCTGGGAACTGCCCACCTATAACCTGAAACTGTGGCCTTTTCCAGATTGGCTACATAATTGGAATCATATACAATATAATCTTTTCAGTGGCTTTTTAAATTCAATGTAATGTCCATGATCTCTCTCTCTGTCTCTCTGTCTCTCTCTCCCTCTGAGTCTCACTATGTAAGACTGTCCTTGAACTCACTATGTAGCCTAAACTGGTCTCAAACTCATAGTGATCCTCCTGCCTCAACCTCCTGAGTACTGGGATTCCAGTAATGTGCCACCACATCTAGGTTAAATGATTCACTCCTGGTAACAAAAATTACAACCTGTGAATTTATCCAACTAAACCAGAGACTTAGAGATGTGGGCTTATCAGACTTATCAAAAAGATAAGTTTATCAAGCACACCAATCAATGTGTGATGGAACCTCCACATTCCAAGATACATAAACCGAGAAACTTGTGAAGCTCGTGACACCAACCTGTCATCTTATCGTGTCAAGGCCTATTCTCAGGAGATCACAGGTGAAAAACTTCCAACTCTAGCTTAGCAGCAGTCCCCCTGCATAGATGCTGCCCACTTCAAAGTGGAGTAGCCATCTGCACACTTTCACTCTGACAGTTCTGCAGCAGAATTTGTAAACTGAATGCCTGACCACCTATAGCAGCTCTTTTGCATGTGTGTTAATTCTTTGCCTTTGCTCTTTGCAGTGTCTCTGTACTCTAAGCATTGCCATTTAGCCATGGTGCATGTCTGCAATTCCAGTGATCTGGGAGGCTGAGGCAGGAGGATAGCAAGTTTGAGCCAAGCCTGAGCAACTTAGTGATTTAGTGAGACTGTGCTTCAAAATAAAAAATAAAAGCAAAAAGGCTGGAGATGCAAACACGCTAGGTTCAATCTCCAGTAGGGGGAAAAATTATCTTTTGGTTGTGTGTTATATATTTGGAGTGTTAAGATAGCTAATTGTTAGATATTAGTAACTGTGGTTGAAACAGAAGGAGAAATTTGCAATTTCCAGATTAAATCAGGAGTACTCAGGGAAACTGATGCAGTCTGTCCATCTCTTGATACTCAGCAAATTCTGACAAGTGTGTCAGTCTGTGTTAATGGTGTAGCTCACTCACAGCAGTGATGATTCCCATCACATTCACGAATTGACCAAAGAATGGAAAAGGAGAAAAAAGCTGGTGATGTCAGGTTCCGGGGAGAGCTCACAGCTGGGACGATGTGAATGAGGCTGTGGTGCAGGGACAACTCAAGCATCTTGGGGAGGAGGGGAGAGGACGCTGGCACTGTGGATCTTGGCCCCAACCAATGCCAGCATTTTGGTTCTGATCTCGCACTGCAGTTTCAAAAGATGTCACCACTGGAGGAAACCAGGGAAAAGTTTCAGTGGAGCAGACTATACCATTTGTTACATGAAAATAGTTGTTTGGGAGCCCAGTAGGTTGAGAGAGGCCCTGTGCCTTTGCTTCCTTCATAAGCAAACTGAGCTTACGCTCAGTGTAAATGATCGCAGGACAAGCAAGGGTACGAGTGACCAGTCAGAGACTGCCGAGTCATCAAATACTCTGTGGCATTTCTATGAACACTTTATAAAAGTTTTCCTCTGCAAGTTATTGTTGGGCATGCCTGTCATCCCAGTTGCTTAGGAGTCTGAGGGGGGGAGATTGTGAGTTCAAACCCAACCTGGGTAACACGGTAAGATCTTGAAGAGAGAAAGAAGGAGAAGAATAAAAAGAAAAGAAAAAAGAAAAAAAAAGAAATTTTCTCTTCGAACCTCTCATTGGAGTCCAAATCACTTCTGCATTGTTGTTGCTTGATTCATAAGCTATAATCTTCTCAAATGAACACTGTAAAGTTTCTAAATGTGCCTCAGTAATATTTTAACACAGCTGAAAGGGACTCTCCAATTATCTCCAAATTAAAGTTTAGTTTACAAGTTGAGCCAGGTATACTGGTACTCACCTGTAACCTTAGCACTTGGAGGCTGAGGCTGAAGGATCTCAAGTCCAAGACCAGCCTGGGCTACATAGTGATTTCAGGGCCAACATGGGTTAAATAGCGAGATATTAGGGTATAAATCTAAAATGTACCCAAAAGTCTCATCAGAGGTGGTGCTTTTGGAAGGTGATTGGGTCAGTGGAGTGCTATACTCATCAATGGGTTAATTAATTCATCCATGAGTTCATAGCTGAATGTATTTTTAGGAAGTAGCGCTTGGTAGAAGGAGGTGGTTCACTTGGAGTCATGACCAGCAATGGTGTTTTCCTGTTCCCAGCTCCCCCCTTCCTGCTGTTTCTTGGCTGCCAAGACAAGAGCAGTTATCTTTGCCTCTTCCCTTGCACCATTCTGTTTCTGGCTTCAAGCCAGTCAACCATGGACTGAACCCTCTAGAACTGTAAACCAAATAAATCTCTCCTTCTTTAAATCGGGTATTTTGTCTCAGCAAGAGAAAGTGATAAAGTGACTAACACAGGAGCCCTGTCTCAAAAATATATATATATATCAATCAAATTAATCAGACACAAAATTGGCAAAATTTAGCATTTATAAACATTGTTGAGTGCATGAATATTTATAACCTTTTGTGCTTTTTATGTTTGAAGTTATTTCATTTTTTTTTTAAAAAGCTTAAAGACTAAGGACAAATGTCTCCTCCACTCCAGGCTGCCTGCTGTCAAGTAGAATTACATCAATTGCAGATTCTCTGAGAGTCTCTGAGGGTGAAATCAGCCCAGGAGCCCGTAATGCCCGGCACAGGGCTTCTCATTGTTCTTACGCCGCTTTCTGCAGCTCCCACATTTAGTACGTTGCCTTGGATGCAGTTGTTATTCCTTTCGAAACTGTTATTTTTATTTTTTCCTATTTAGAGTTCTAAATAGGAAAAAAAGGGACCCCCCCATTTGTCTTTATTTCATAAAGAAATAAAAAAGCAGGCCAAAATAAATACCCTGTGCAGTATAGGAACTGAAGGAACCGTGTTTTAAACAAAGCAGTTCCTCTGCCTAAAGGAACAGAAGGTGGCTTGTGGAGAAGAAATTGTTTTCGTTTCTTTGGTGCTGGCTTCTCCCGCTCTGTGCTGTTTAGAATGGTTCTGGGGTTAAGCGACAGATCCAGAACTTTCCCAGCTTCAACCACAACAAAGCATGTGGCATGGGGGGCAGGGGTGGCATCGACCACAGCCCGAGGCTCGGGTTCCACTTTCCTGGCTTCTGCTTTCCCAGCTGGCCGACATCATCTGTAGGCTGAGAGCTACCCAAGGGGTCGGACCCTCTGGGGACAGAATCCAGAAGGAGGCAGCCCCGGTCCGCATCTCCTTCCCCCTTTGCCTGAGAAGAGCCCCCAGGATCCCTGGGAACCTCCTCATCAGGTGCCTGAGGCTGGACCAGTGTGGCCTCCACCAAGGCCAGGCTGTCCCCGGCCTGGGCACAGCTGTACAGAGGAACCATGGGTGGCCTGGGGGAGAGGAGTTGCCTGAACCAGGTGGGCTGTGCAGGTATGAGGGAAGCTTATTGTCAGGCCCAGAGTGTCTCCCTGTCGGCCTTGGTCAGGCTGCAGCTTCTATTTATGCCTCTCTTCCAGCAAATTCGCTCTGCTCCCTTTCTGTTAATGAGGTGTTCCCAGGGGCTCTGTGTTCTGGCTGACTTGCATGAAGAACAAAATGTAGAGAAACTTTTTTGTGTTTTCTGTCCACAGTGATCTGTGCTAAAAGGTCAAGGGCAGAGCCAGGTGAGGGGAGTGACTGACTAAAAACCCCTGGGCCTATGTTAGCTATGTAGTGAGATCCTATCTCAGTACCAAAAATTTTAAAAAGGCAGCCAAACATGGTGGCACATGCCTGCAATCCCAGCATTCTAGGAGGCTGAGGCAGGAAGATCCCAACTTCAAGATCAGCCTTGGCAACTTAGTGAGACCTAGTCTCAACAATAAAAAGACAAAATGGTCAGAGAATGTGGCTCAGTTCAAAGACTCTGGGTCCTGTCTCTAGTACCAGGGCAGGGAGGATCCTGGACCTAAGTCCAAAAAGGTTATAGAGAGATGGCCCAGGCCCAGCTCTGATTTCAGGGAGAAGTCAAGCCACAGAGTACTGAAGGGACAGAAAGACAGCGTGACCACCTGGTAGCAGACCCTCTATTTAGGTAATGTTGGGTCTGCCTCAAATCAGACTGCAGGCCAGAATGATTCCACCTCTGGAGAAGCTGAGACCAAACCCAGGCACCGTGGTCAGGTGCCCAGGGGGTGTTTAAGAAGCCCAAGCATTAAGACTTGTTTGGGCCGGCAGGAGACTGGAGGACAGAGGAGTGATGCATTCTGGTACGAGGACCTAAAGGGGACAGTGAAGTGTCAGAATTTCAAAGCCACAAGACATCAAGAAATTTGGCTGTGGTGGTGGCGGCACATGTTCATAATCCTAGCACTCCGGGAGGCTGAGGCAGGAGGATGGCAAGTCCAAGTTCAGTCTGGGCAATTCAGTGACTTAGTGTAACTTAACTCAAAAATAAACAAATAAAGTAAAGGGCTTGGGATATAGCTTCGTGTGAAATCCCTGGGTTCGATCCTCAGTTAATAAACAAACAAAAAAAAGGTGTTCACCATATTCAACTCCATGGCCCAGGTTCACATGCCCCCTGGATTTGTAGGGAGTTAACTTAGGCCCCAACAAAATTTCAGTAAATGCAGCCCTTTTTAAATTAAAGTATCTATGAAATTCAAAATGAACTTGGATTTAAAAATATATAAACAAGAAGCATGGAAGGCTGGAAAAAATTATCTGGTCTGTCATTCATTGTAATTGCCATCTTTTCCTTTCCCAAATTGTCTCTCTAATGTCGTTGGAATAGTTTGAGATATTTATGGGACCAGCCTGGTAAAGATTTAGTGATGATACATATTACTGTGAGCTCTGGGAGGAAAAAAAATTGGGACACAGAAAAAAATAATTTTTCTCTTCTCCTCTCTGAAAATGTTTAAGAGAACATATGAGGAGCTATTAATAGCATGTACTTTGGAACACAGAAACCTGGGTTGGGCAGACCAGGAAGGGCAATTGATTTGCACTACTGTTCTGTGTGATAGGCATTTTTAAAACATGCCGTGAATGTTTAGGACTATTGTCATTTTTATACATTAAGTGAAGTAAAAATAAAGGAAAAGGATTTATAAGATCAGTCAATCAAGTCGGGACCTGATCTATCAGTTCTTGGTTCTGGAATGTTCTGTATGACTGTCCTCCCTGGGAAAAGATTGAGTTTGATTATCCTCGGCAGTCTCCTTCCAGAGAACAGGAACGTGGGCAACAGAATCTCATGGCAATGAAGGACGCACGCTCCACACTGCTCATGTTGTATGAATGCTTGTACTAAACATCATCATGACGTCTCTACTAAGCCCCACCTTCCCGCTTCTCATAGATACCTTAAGAAACGGCCAGAGATCAGACACAGCTCATTAGGAAGTGTAACAGACTGTGACTAAACACAAGTGACAGATTTTAATTCGAGTTAGCTCAGTAGTGCAGAAAAGTCAACTTTGACTTTGTCCAGGGTGGGGCACAAAACCACGCTGCGATGCAGGCAGGATTTCAGGGCAGAGCTGACTCGTCAGTAACTTAGAGAATAATTATACTTTTTCAAGTGGATTTGCATTGTTGTGATACTGTTCTCAAAGAATTTAAATGCGGCATTTTATAGGGATATATGTTTAACAAGGATGCTCGGTAGGTCTCGCTCGCTTCCCGTACCTAGGAAATGTCTGGACTGATCTGAGATGTGTAGCAACTTTTTGATCTTGGGAATATTAATTCATATGAGATTCTTAAAACTGGAAACTCTAGGCAGACAAAAGTATGATGGCATGTGAAAAACTCAAGCCATGTATTTGTAACTACTGCTTACTCCTTTGATTGCAGCATTTTGGTAACTGTAAACCCAATTTCCTTATCTGTTTCAGCCTGCTCTTTAGCACTTAAATCTACATTATCCGTAAGACCAAGGCCAGCAGAATTCCAGTCAGTTATAGGACAGCCAGTCAGGATGCTTTTATTAGCCAAGTTCTTTTAAATCTGCAGAAACAAAGCTTGGGGTTTTTTTCTCTTCTCTCTTCCCCTTTCCTTCCTTTCTTTACCTCCCTCTCACCTCATATACTTTTCCCCTAGCATCCTAAAAAGGCCTGTGTGGGGATTCCAATTAAGGTAGGGACTAAATTTTTTTGAGATTGTTGTTTGCATCAGAAGTTTTTCCTTTAAGGATTTGATTTTAAGCATCTTCCCTGCCTATAACTTGAAGCAAAAATAAGCTTCTGATTAACAATAGGGTTCTAAAGGTTAAGAAAAGTATGATGGTTTACTTCTTCTCATGCATTTAATGGTTGTTTCTCTTTAATTCTCTAGAACATTATTCATTTAACCCGGAGTTTTATTAAACTCAACACACTCTAAGAATCTTGAAATAACTAGCCAAGGTGATTTTCTCTCTGTGTGTGATTGTGAACACGTGTTTATCTGGGGATTAAGAATTAGTGAGAGTTTTATTTGAAGGCTGGGCATGTAACTCAGTGAATAATGTGTGTGTGTAGCATAACATCTGTGAGGTTATGGATTTGCTCCTCAGCACCATGAAAAAGAAAAATATTAAAATTGTGTCAAAAGAATATATTTTTTCAGGGTCGTTTAGTTGGGTCAAGCAATCTGCTTTGTTGGGATTTGATAGGTAAGCAGCAGGAAAAAGAAAAATCTTGGGAAAAGACCTAAATTTGGGTTTTGCAAGCTCAGCACCATTGGGATTTTGAGTCTGGAAAATTCTTTGTGCATGTGAGTGAGGGCAGGGACGGGGAAGGGATCCTGTACAGCCTAGCATGTTACCAGCATCCCTAGCTTCTGCTCCTAGGTGCCTGTAGGCATCACTTCCTCTGCGTTATGACAACAGGTATTGCTAAGGGGAGAAAAATCATTCGCTATGAACCTAAATTCCACGCTGATCACTATCATGGATTTCTAAATTTTCAACTTTAGTATCTCCCTGTGAGTTATTTGAGAAATTTTCAAAAATTAAAAAAACTGTTTCAGGGTAAACCTTTACATGGCTCTCAATTTTCCTTGGTCATCTGCCTAAGATGACATGTCATAGCATCTCCCAGGAGACCTGGCCTGACTCCAGCAGTGGATTGTGATGATCTAATAGATCTTTCCCCTGTCTCCGTGTTCTGGCTAATGACAGCATAATTGATGCGCTGATGCTGAAAACATGCTGAGATAACAATGGGAACAAATTCTCCTGAAGAAAAGTTTGTTCATAGCCTGGGCAGACATAACACTGCCACGCATTTGCTTTTTTATAATGTAAAAAACTTCAACAATCCAAGACAAAGCAAAATGTCAGCCTTTTTATTGTATTCAAGTCTGGTACCCAAAGCATACAGAGATGGAGCTAAGTTTAATTACAAAAGCAGAAATCCTGAAATAAGCTACCAAGTGGCTTAAGAATTAAAGCCAAATCTATATGTTTGAGTTAGAAATGAAATATCTTATTTCTTATTTGGGAAATGTATGCTGCCTAGATTCGAATAAACTATAAGATGTAGAAATTTAGACTTGGGTATGAAACTATTTCCCCCCTCTTCCCTTTTCATTTTCTTTTTGTCTTTCCAAAGGACAGTATTCACACATATAACAAAAGTTGACTCAACACATCTGGACAGTGACGTACAGCATGAGGTATGGGTGTGTCAGTACGTGAACTGAATTGCATACCGTTAAAGTTCACTTAGACATTTGAAATTAAGCGGCTTGCCTTAGCGAGGGCTATAAAGGAGAATGGATTTTACTGGCTTCTCTGTAACTACAGTGACTTTTCAGGTTGTACCAAACAAGGTCAGGTCTCCCACCCACCCTACTACTGGGAAATGAGCCCAGGGTTTCTCACGGAGCCCTTTGCATTTTTGAGAGGGTCTTACTAAGTCGTTATATTCCCATGGCTGGATTCCTACTCATGAGCCTCTGAGAGTGCTGGGATTTTAGGGGTGCGCCACCTCCTGTGTCCCAGCAAGGACAGGTCTTCAGCTGTAAAGGCTGAACTGTAGTTTACGGCTTTCTTGCTGGGTAGGGACATCAGCCCACTTCCCTTGTGCTTTATGTTTCTTCTGCTGCAGAGCTGAGGGTGGGTCTGACCCATAAGTGGGTAAAAATTTTGCGTTACTAAAAGATTTTACTACTACATTCAAACCCCATGAACAGAAATGTTAAATGTTTAAAACTAAGAGACACAAATCTTCAAGAATCCCATGCTATAAAGGAACCAAACTCTCTTTCGTGGGTCTTGTTTCTCTATTTTCCACCACCAGCCTCAACCCAGCTTGTTCCTTCCTCCTGGTGCCCCTGTCCCCCAACCTGCCCACTTCTCCACACAGTCTGCTATCTCTGATCCTTCTTGAACCAAGGCAGTGTCCTGGGAACTGCTCCGTGCACTAGCTCACTGCTTTTGGTAACCTTTCACATCCTCTCTTCAGATCCTTCACCTTCCCTTTCCTATCACCCAGAAAGCCCTTTGGGGAAGAATATCTGGCTCCTGGTTCCATTTCCCAACACCATGTGGCTTCCAACTTCGTACACTGAGTTCAGCAGATAACGCATTAAATTAGATAGCATGCCTGTTCCACCCAAGTGTTCCTCTGGAGAGTGAGATAATGTGGTTGAACTCCCTCTGGTCACATCAGCAGTCCCAGGTGAGGAGAGGCAAAGGCCAGGGACAGATGGAATCCCAGGCTGATGTTGTAGTCCTTCCTGTGGCAAGCACACGTCAGCATTTCTGGTTCCATATCTTTCTACCCATCAAGCTCCCTATCTCATACCCCAACCTGCATTTCCACATTTAGGAATCTACAAATGATTACCTCACCTAGTCCTCACTCCTGGGCAGAGATCGATGGCCAGTGTTGAAATGATACCACACTGGACCTTTCTGGAAAAGATCTTTCTGCCCAGGGGTAGCGGTACTCCGGGAGGCTGAAGCAAGCCAGGGCAATTGAACAACTTAGCCACAGCTTGGCTCAAAACAAAAGATGAAACGGAATGGGAATTATCTCAGTGCAAGTGCCCTGGGTTTAATTCTCAGTAGCACAAAAGAACTAACAAAGAGAATAGACCTCTCTGAAGGAAGAAATTTCCAGAAGTCTTTATGAACAAGGAGGACCAATGTTTAAAGTTCCTCAAGACCTATTGGCTCATTATCTTATATAAATCTGTATTTCAACTAAAGGAATAACTTGAGCTGAATCATTTCTCCTGTAAAATGAGAGTTAGGTTTCTTTCACTTGGTCTGGTTCTGGGTCTTTTTATCTTGCCCTTCAGAAGAGCTGAACCCTGGCAGAAGAGTTTTCTGCTAACTTGCAGTCATTGCCTTGCCTGCAGGATTTGAAACCCACATAAGGTTGATTTTGTCATCTATGCATTACACCATCTGTTGGATCTCAGTACTGGACAAAAGGTAATGGTGGTATATTGACAGCGGATGGAGGAAGGGTTGCATTTATTTGAATCTTGGCTCTGCCACTGTTGGCAGTTTGCTTTGGAGAAAGCCAGTTAACCTCTCTGCCTCCTCGATTCTCATGTGAAAGATGGAGACGATGATAATACGTATCTCTCAGGACTGCCACGCTATTTTAGTGAATATGCATCAATCCCCAGTATCATTAAAAAAAAGGAAAGGAAATGTAAAGTCTACATTGTTATATAAATGCCTATTTAAAAAAATTGTAACACCAGCATCTGGCATGCAAATAGCACTTTCATTTCAAATCAATGCCTGGGGTTTACATTCATTTTTTCCCTGTGAGGTTCAGGGGAGGAAAGCTAAGACAGACCAGTCTCACCTTTGGCAGGAATTGGATGGAGAAGGAACACAAGAAGTCAACTGAGCTGAATTATATTTGCTTGATGAGTCTGAAAAAGTAGCTTATCTTCTTATCTTCTGTGAGTTTTGGTTTCCTCACAGGATAGATGTGGTAATACCCACTTTTCAAGGACAGATGAGATACTACACATAAGGCATTGAGCCCAATACCTGTCATATGTAGCTCAGTGGACAATGCTTTCCCAAAGAATATGAGTACTGTGAGAGCCCAAGTTAATAACCAAGAAGTATTACATCAGGTTGAAAAAATCTGGGAAGTCTCCATGGAAGATTGGGAATTTATTCGACTGGAATTCTGATGGATCATAGACATGCGCATTTGAAGACAATAGTGGTGACAGCTAAAACAAGCCAGGCGCTGATCAAAGAGGCATGGGGTGGGTCAGTGATGACAAGAAGCATGATCAGAGGAGAGAAGATGAAGGAAAAACCTGACCTCCTACTCTCCACATGCAAGAGGCAGCAGAAAGAAGAGGAGAAAGAGGCAAAAGTAGAAAGAAGCCTCATGTGACCGGAAAGGGTTAGGACAAAAGGGCAAAAGAGAGTTGTCACAGAATTGCAGCCTACCCAGAGGCTACAGAGGGACCCGCTACTGGGCACAGTTAGTACCTGTTGGGGGTGAAGGCAGCGAGAAGAAGCACTTTGGGCTCTGCAAAAGCAGATCACGTTTAAATACACCAAAGGATTTTCTTGTGGCGCTGCCTTGTCCAAGAAACCAAGGTTGTTCCCGGCTTTGTCCGTAAAATGCCATTGACTTTTGCTTTGCACCAGAAAAGCCCTTATTTGGTGCTGCTTCTCATCAGGCCTTGGTGGTTCCATGTACTTCTTAAAAACATTAGACTTGCACCTTTTCTCCAGCTGGCATAGGAAAGTGCAACTGTGTGTGTTTCCTTAATCACATCAGCATTGAGATTGTGGAAGGCACCTCTGGGTTTCTAACATATAAACAACAAGAACAGTGCACATTTCCCAGGGCTGGGAGTGTGGCTTAGCAGTTAGAGCACTTGCTTAGCATGCATGAGGCCCTGGGTTCTATTGCCAGCATGGCGAGCCAAGAAACAAAAGCACATTTTCCTTACAAACCAGAAGGACTCACATTGTCATGTTATTTTGCATGAGATTTGCTCTTCTTTCAAACTCAGAGTATTAGGGACTCAGTATTATGGCCTGAAGTGTCAGACTTTCTCTCGGATTTGGGTCTGGATGTCTTCATGTGGCCCGGTATTACTATGTAGAGTTGTGGTACTTCCCCTGAAGAATGTAATGAAATGGCATGATGATTAGCCAGTGATAATCCATTACACTGCCTTCATGTCAGCCCTGGGCCTGTCACTTCAGCAGCAAGCCCGTCTCACCGTGGCTTTTCATTGAATCCCAGGTGCTCACCTCCCTGTGCAGAGGTAGAGCTGCTGAAAGGCATTTAGCAAAAACTACTCTATCATTTACTTGCAACAGAATTTTTCTTTCGGCAAAATAATTTGTGACTTTTAAGTAACTTCCTTGAATATTCATTTCTGTTGCGTATATTCATCTAGTGAAAAGGAAACCTAATGTTTGATTAGTATTCTAGGCAACTGTTTTTGCCAAGAAGACCCATAGAACTGCTGTGAGCTTCTTGTATTTAAAAAAAAAAAAAAAAACAGTTTTGCTTTATAAAATTACTGACCAAACCACCTTTCCCCAGTTTTGTCACCTTTGTCCCATTAACACTGGTAAATGACACTGAGGAGCATACACTAACAATAAATAAATGACATTTATTATGTGTTCAGTCCTTTCTACGTTTTCCCTGTCCTTACTTGAGAACTCTCTAGAGATAATATTCTTAATACAAATCAACCGCCAACCCACAGCCAAGCTTGATACATTCATTCATTTACGTACTCAGCCGTGTATCATCACACGGTAACAGAGCACCTGTCAAATGTCTAGCACTGTGCAAAGCACTTGGAATACATTAGTGAAAAAGCAGGGGAGTCCTCCCCTCCTGGAGCTCCCGACAGCCTCATGGTGGGACTAGTTGGATAACAAACAAGAAACATGACAGACAAAAGGATTTTAAGTAGGTAGCTCCTCCGTGCTCCGGTGCAAAGTGATGGTGCATGTGTGGGGGGTGCAGAGGGAGCAGATCATTGCATCAGATGGGGCTCTCAGGGGCAGGACCCGAGGCAGAAACTGAGATGGAGAGAAGTCAAGGAGTGGGGCAAGCCAGTATCCGCAGAGGTGTACGGGCTGGGGCAGGAGCCTGTCCCAGTGTAGGAAGAAGGTCACAGTGGCTGCAGCAATGGGAGAGGAAGAGGAGCAATGAGAAAAGAGGACTGAGGTGCTGGGCGGGATGTGCGTAGTGATGTGACACAACCCCATTCAGTAACTAAAAGGACCTATTAGTTCTGGCTTGAGAAGGGACAGTAGAGGGGCTATCGGTGTGTGTAGAAGTAGGAAGATAAAATTATTTTCTAAGATTACATCAGCATTTTTTTTTTTTGAGACAGGTTCCCACTACATAATTCAGGTTGGTGTTGAACTAGTGGTAACCCTCCTGCCTCAGCCTCCCAAGGACTGGGATTACAGGCGTGGGTCACCACACCTGGCTACGTCAGAAAATATTAAAAATTCTCCTTGGTTTATAACTGTTTCAAGTCAACCACAGAACTAGAAAATAAGGCTGGAGAACAACATCCTATTAGCCACTCTCTGGGACAGCATCTCCCCACCAGGCACTTCACCCCCCATGGCAACCCAGGCTTCTTCCATTTTGGAGGAGCCCTGGATCCCTGCGTACTGTGGTCTCAATTATTTCCCATGGCTGAGAGTGTAGGAGTTGCAGCTATTCCAAGAAATCCTAGCAGAGGTTCCTGCCCTAGACAGAGAAGTCTCTGGGCTGCTGCTGAACCAATAAAGCCACCAGAAGGTGTAAGTGGAGCTGTAGGGAAGCTGCTGTGTGGGACTGGCAACTTGGGAGGTCATTTAGCTGCAGGAGGGTAGTTAGGGTGCCGAACCCGCTACCAACCAGGATCATCCAGAGTCGGCTCCCAGGTGATGCGTGGCGTGCATTAGAAACAGTGCGATGTGGTGCCTGGTGCCTGCTGTGGCCAAGGAGGCAGGGATGGGGTTCAGAGAGAGGCACTGGCCCTGCCTGATGAGTGGTCCCCTGCCTTTGTATCTGTCTACCCTCTGCTGCTTTAGCAAGGCAAGCCGTGTGTCTATTTTTAAGAGGTCTGAAGAAGGCATGATCTGAACTGGTTTCAGAAATGCAAAGATTGTTACTTAAAATGCATTCTTTGTCTTATCCAAGGCTTGGCTGCTTTTGCTTTTTTTTTTTTTTGTCTTTTTGAGACAAGATCTCGCTATGCAGTTAAGGCTGACCTTGAGCTCACTTTGTAACCCAGGCTGGTCTCAAACTCCCAACAATCCTCCTGCCTCAGCCTCCCAAGTGCTGGGATTACAGGCGTGAGCCACCATGTCCAGCTGGTTTGGCTGCTCTTGTGTAAGTTAATTTCTTGGGTCGCTGGTGGGGGAGGGAGGAGCTCCACAGCACAAGAACCCACTGCAGAGTCCTTACTCCCATCTGCAGAGGAGATGCCAGGCTCCGCTTCCTTGGAGCAGCCCCTCCTGAAAACCTCCTCAGGGTCCCTCCTCACCTTGGGCACCTCTGCAGGCAAGCCAGGGGCTTCAGATTGAGATGAGGCAAACTGCCATCCTTGGGGTCTTGATGGGTCTTGGAGAATCTAGGTGCCCATTTTGGTTCTGCCAGCAGACTCCTCATTTTCCCCAATAATGATGGAGAGTCTCTCCTTCTTTCCTTCCTTCCTTCCTTCCTTCCTTCCTTCCTTCCTTCCTTCCTTCCTTCCTTTCCCCTTCTTCTTTCCTTTCCCCTTCTCCACTCCTTTCCCCTTTCCTTTCCTTTCCTTTCCTTTCCTTTCCTTTCCTTTCCTTTCCTTTCCTTTCCTTTCCTTTCCCCTCCCTCCCTCCCTCCCTCGCTCCTTCTCTCTCTTTTTCTTTGTACTAGGGATTGAACTCAGAGCTTCACACTGCTAAGCAAGAGCTGTACTACTGAGCTGCATTCCCCTCACCCTGGTTAAATTTTAAGGCAGGGTTCCCCCAGGTTGGTCTCAAACTGGTGACCCTCCTACCTCATCCTCCCAAGTAGCTGAGATCACAGCTGTGCACCACCACAGCTGGGTTTTGATTGAGCACGAGGACCAGCACGCTGATATTTCACATGTCTGATGCATCATTTAGGGAGGCGAGGGGTTGGCATCACTTATCAAATTCTCCTGAACCTGCTAGGTCACTGGTCAGGGTGATGCTGATGGGCTCCGTGTTTTAAACCCTGTGTGAAAGTCCCTTTCGTATTCCAGGTTACTGTGTCTCTTGCTCACAGCTGGACGATGTGGCACAGCACTCAGATTCCGATCCGAGACCGAAGCCATAGTAACTAGATTTGTAGAAGACGCCTCACACAGACCAAAAGTGTGACATGCATGAAAAAGGGGAAGTGAGGGGACTAAAATTACCCTGAAAACTTGTGGGCTATGCAAAGTGAGACCTTAGTCTGGATGATCTCTTACCTTGTATTAACTGTAAATCAGAGGCAATGCCCATGGGGGAGAAAGGGGTTTGTTGGTTTCCTAGGGCAGCCAAAGCAAATCAGCCCAAAATAGGTGGCTGGAAACAACTGGAACTGATTCCCATCTTTCTGGAGGCTGGAAGCCAAGCATTAGGCTACTGGCAGGTTTACACTGTCTCCAAAGGCTCTCAGAAAGAACCCTTCCTGCCCCGTCCAGCTCCTGGTGGCCCAGGCCTTCCCTGGCTGGTGGCAGCCAGCTCTGCTCCTGCTGTCACAAGGTCTTCCTCCCTGAGGTCCTCGGGTCCCCCTGGATTTAGGGCCCACTCTAAATCGGAATGATTTCATCTTGAGATCTCCAACCAAACCTTCGAAGGCACAATTTCCCAATAAGTCATATCCTGGGGTTCCAGGTGACTGTGACATTTTGGGGTCCGCTTCAACCCATTGCCACAGTATTGTCTGAAGCTTTTTGAACTAGAAGATTGCATTCATATATTCATTAGGCCATTAAAAGACCCATAAAAGAAGGTTTAATGGAAGCGTGTGTATTTGTTCTCTTATTCTCGTGAAGTGGAAGGCAGGCATTTGATGGGAAGTCAAAGAAACACAGTCACAATCACCAAACATGTAGAGCGCTTTACTTCCTGTCAGACCCTCAGTGGTTTCGGTAGATTAAATCATTTAACCCTCACAGTTATGAGGCAGGTAACATTTTCACCCCCACCTGCCAGGTGAGAAAGCTGAGGCACAGAGAAGTGGAGATACTGGCTCAGGCTCCCAGGGGAGATGTAAGATGGCGCCTGGACCGTCTGCCTCAGAACACTGACTGGTCTGTCCTTCACAGACAGGGGACAGAGGGACAGACAGAGGCCTGTGTGAGAGAGCTTGACCCTGCTTCCTACGCACACACAGACCCCAAACCACCCCCTTTCCTTCCTCAGCCCAGACGTTAAGAAGCGGACATGTCATTTCCGCGGTCAGAGGTGTGTGTTCTGGGGAGTATTTACCTAGAACAATTACCACAGGAACCCACCCCGGCTGAGGGAGACGCAGGTCTGTTCATGCAAATCCCCGATCGGCTTTCCAACCGCTTAGACCACACTAGTGAGACCAGGTCATCTGACCAGGCCTCAGGCAGTGACACTCTGGTCAGAGGCAGCTCACAGAAGCTTCTGGAAAACCACAGTCAAATGCAGTGGTGCTGAGCACACACCTTCCAAGTGACACCCGCTGAGCGAGGAGGGGATTAGTAAGGGCGGATGGAAGGCCCGCCAGGTGCTGTGCTGAGGCCGCTTCCTCTTCCAACCCCAGGGCAGCAGCAGCCTTCTGAGTCACCACAGCCCCAGGGCTGTCTGATGAGTAATACAGGGCAGACAGGGTGGCCTTACAGGAAGACTCATGGGCTCTTCCCCCGGGCACACACAGTGGGGATGCATCTTACCTCCAGTTACCCGAGTGCACTCAGGCCCTCTTCCCTTTTAATTAATTAATTATCTTTTTGAGACAGGGTGGCATTGAGCACACGTTGCAGCCCAGGTTGGTCTCGAACTTGCAAGGATCCTCCTGCCTCAGCCTCCCAAATGCTGGGATTATATGAGTACATCACCATACCTGACTGATGTGTGTGATTTTTCAGGTAGTTTCTCTTACCTGAAAAATTGGTGGAGGGAAAATGGCCTTCCATGTGCACAGTCTGACTCTCTGGAGTAAGATAATATCCTTCCAAAGCAGAAACCTCAGGCTAGAAGAGCCCATCATCCCCAGAGCCCAGGTGGAGAGCAGGATGCCTGCCTTCTGGTCTTTCCTGACTCCACATGGGGCTGCACTGGATTCTCAAGGAGAGGATTCAATGGAGCGTGAGAGGATGCCTGCAGAGGTTAAAGGGTGTCTGTCCCTTGACATAGAACAGCTGGCCTCCCAGCCCCAGCTCTATTGTGTCCCAGTTCTATGACTTTGGCTGGCTGGTCAACTCAGTGGCCTTAGTTTCTTCATCTGTAAAATGGGTAGAGCAGTAAAACCCACCTTCAAAAGCTGCTGTAAGGCTTATGCAGTTATTCTACAGAAACAGCTTTGTACACTGCTGGGTATTTAGTGCCAGGAAGTATTAGTCCTCATTATCGGGACTAGGTCCCTGCAGCCCAGGGCTCAGTCACCTGGGCTCCAGGGAGGTGCTGTGTGCTCAGTTCACCCTGAGATGTCTAGTCCAGCCATTACCTATCTGCAAGGTATTTGGTAAGAAACACAAAAGGAGAGAAGTGAGACTCTAGTTTTTAGAGATCTACTTTTAAAATGAAAAGTTGGCTGGCAGGACCCATTTTCTTTTCTGTGGACCCAGCCAGTCCCGCAGGGGGTTCCCCTCCGATAACTGGAGCAGGTTTCTCTCCTCACAGGGGCCCCCTTCTTTCCTCTGAACCAGAGGGGCAGATCCCCTTTCTCTTCCAGCCCTGGGCAAGAACAACATCCCATTGATAACGTGAATGGAGCGTTTCTTACCCTGGACTCCTCCTGCCAGGGACGTTTTCTCCCTCCCCTCACCTCGGAAGACTGTGAGTCAGGTTGTCTGGAGCTGACGAGGTGGCCCGGGTTTCCTGATTCTGGCAGACCTCCCCAGGGAAGGGTGCTCACATTGCCTGTGGCTTCTGATGGGTGCCAATCCCTCTGCCTCACCCCTCTGCCCGCACCCTCTCAGCTCTATATGCCCTCGACATGCTGCCACTTTCATTTTGCCAGCTGGTCTGTTCTCCCTCCCAGGGAAACATGAGCTTCAAAACAGTTACAGACCTTGGCTGAACTGTCCACTGTGGTGCCCAGCGGATGGCTGGTACTTGGTACGCGGGCGCCGAATGAAGCAGAGACAGCTGAAAGCTACTTCTAATTTCTAAAATCCAGAAAATGCTTTTCTGAACAATGGGTGAGGGAGGTCAGGCTACAGTTATTTTGGGGCTTCCAGGGGGGCCTGATTGATCCTGGGTCGGGGTGATTTGTGCAGTACTGTCTATAGCCCTGTGAAGGAGACATGCAGAGGGGATGGCTTTGGGCCATTCCGAAAGCACAGAATTCAGCTGCTGAGAGTACAAGCTGCTCTTGCATGTGAGAGCAGAAGAATGAATGCAGGCAGAAGCAGCGAGGACGGCTGGGGGTCGGGGTGGGGGCGCATCTGCAGCCGCAGTGAGTCCAGGCAGCTGTGGGGATGCCAGGTGTCCACCTGTCAGTGCTACGGCACTGGTGTCCAGAGATCCGTGCCCTGTGGGTATCTGGCATCTGCACTCTGCATGTGTTCTGCAGAGTGTACCCCAAAACCGAGCTCGTATTTCCAGGAAGTGCACACTGACTGCTTGTTCTCTGCTGCCTTCCCCCTCCGTCTTCCTTTTCTATCTCGCTGCTTTCTGCAAATTAAAAAGCAAGTCAGGAAGCAATGTTAAAAATAATCAAACCGCGGCTAAAAGAAAGCACTATCAAAAGAAGGGGGAGGGGGATCATCCTGGATATTCTTCTCCAGGGCTGTCTACTGGAGGCACTGTGATTATTCATTCTGAGAAACCTGCTGGGGCCTGGGGAGTTCATGGGGCCAGCATGACTTTTCCTTCTGCATTGCTTACACAGGCCATAAAAATTCGCATTGGCTCTTTGGCCAAAAGCCGGAAAAAGTCACGCCATGGGGTGGGAAGAGCATTAATCAAAATGGAAAACCTACAGCTCCAGTTTCCCTATGCTGTGCAGGCTTTTTGTTGTCAGCTCACCCCCTCTACTCAAAATCAGCTTCAGGTAGCAGAGGCCCATGGGGCAGGAAGTGCTGAAGACCCCAGTCTGGAGTATTATTGAAGCCCCCCAACACCCGCACTCACCCACCCAACACTGGGTATTCCAGAACGGACCTGGGGCTTCCGAGGGGCTCTGTGAGCCAAGCTCCAGGGTTAGCAAGAGACAACTGGGATTCTGGGGGCTTGGGGAAGAAGGTAGTAGCCTCAGAGAGAAGCCATGGTCACCTCAATTTCTTCTTTTTTTTTTTAAAGCTCATAGAGCATTCAAACATGAAAAGATGTCAAAACAGAGCCCCCAAACTGTGGCACAGTCATATTTATTTGTTTATTCTGTTTTTTGAGACAGGCTCTTGCTATGTAGTCCAGGCTGGCATAGAGCTCACTCTGTAGCCTTGGCTGGCTCCAAACTCACTGTGCTCCTCCTGCCTCAGCCTCCCGAGTGCTGGGATTACAGGAGTAGTTTGAAATAATGACACTGAACAAGTTAGTGACTCTACTATTCACTAGCTGTGACCCAAATGTATTAAAAATAGGAACTCAGCACCCTGCAGTGGCCAGGAGCACCAGGGGACACTGGCTTATCTGGCAGCATCTTCCTGTGTTGTTAGAGGGTCTGGACTAAGTCCTTTGAGGAGTGTGGCGAGCCCCCCCCACCACCAGCTGCCCGGAGCTGCCCGGAGCTTAGCCACTGTTCCTACCACTTTCTCAGAGTAGGCAGAGGAGCCTGCTGGGCCTGGCCTGCAGGCCGGGTGGGCGGGGCAGCTGAAGATGAGCTGGATGAGCTGGCTTTGCTCCCTGGCTCTCCAAACACGGGGGTTTGTTCAGGACATTTTCTCTGAGTCACCCTTGGTGATAAGACAGGCGATAGCCTTGGGGCCAGTGGGTCAGCAGGCAGGGAGGCCCTGGATTCTTTACTGTCAGACCCTTGATTTCAGACCTGGCAAGCTTTTTGACAAAACTATTGTAGGTTTGACAGAACTGGAGCTGAGAGCTAGAATAAACCCTGGGTGACAATAAACAGCAGGCTGGGCCCACTGCTGAGGGAAACTTGATGCTCGGGTACTCCACTGTGACCCTTACCTATGCATTCAACCAATATTTACTGAGCTCCTGCAAGCCCCAGGCCAAGTGCTGTAGAGAGAATGGTGAGCAATGGCCCACCTGGCCCCTTCCAGAAGGAAATTCGCTGTGTGTGGGAAGGAATAGGCCATCGAGCACACACGCACATGCGTGTGTGTGTGTGTGTGTGTGTGTACTCACATGTGGGTGGAGGATCTAACTGAAAAATCACAAAATGACACAACCAACCACAGCTTTCTGTGCAATAAAGGAGAAGCAGCACATGGGCTACAAGCACATACAGTAACCTAGGGTATGATCTGGAGTGGCAGCTCCTCTGCTTTCCTGTTGAAAACAGCTACTGAGCTGGATCTGAGAGATGAGAAGGGAAGGGAAAGGCAAAAGATGGCTTCTGGCAACAAAAGTGCATGTGCAAAGGCTCTGTGGTAGAGGAGAGTGTGAGAAACTGAGAAGTACGACTGGAGAGAGCGGAGGAGCCTTGGGTAGTGCCTGAGGCAGCCAGGGCACAGGAAGGAGAGACCTGGTGTGGTGGGGGAAGGACTTCTGAGCGACCTAGTGTTTTCATCACAGGAGCAACAAGAAGTCACCAAAAGGCTTTAGTGGGAAAGGGGGAGTGGGGCTGTCTCTGACACACTATGAAAAGACTAAGCTGGCTGCAGGGGCAGCACTCGTGCTCTCTCCAGTGCCAGGGTTTGATCCCGGAGCCTTTGACCTGACCTCCACCCAGGCCCTTTCCTAATCTTATTTTGAGACAGACTTTTGTTAACTAGCTAAGGTGACCTGGCTGGGCTCAAGCCTGTGGTCCTCCTCCTCCTCAGCTCTCCAGAGGGCTGAGATTGCCAGTGTGTACCACCATGGCCTGGCTGATCTCTATAGATCCAGGGACTGCAGGGTCCAGATTCAGTCCCTGGCAGCAAAGGCTGAGGCCTTGCAGCCAGATCTGGTTTGAATCCTGGCTTCTGGCTTCATTTCCCACGCGGCATGGGACAAGCCAGCCTTGGTGCTTTCGTTTCCTCCTACATAAAACGAAGATAATAATACCTCCTTCTGTGTGCCTGCGTTAAAGAAATGAAAATAAACAGTCTCGCTTGATATGCTACAAAGCCTCCTTGGAATTTTTAAAAGTAGAAACCTACTTTGATATTATATATGGTATAAAAGAGCCAATATCTGGCAGGTCAGATGAACTTTCACCTCTACTCAGAAAAAGAAAAAAAAGATTTTTGAATTTTGTCTAAACTTCATTTTCCTATAGATTCGTAGTTTGGAGATAAAAGGCCTCAAGAAAACAACCACTCATTCAAATGCTTATGGAAGGGGCTACAGTCAGATGACAGAGCTTGGAGAGATGAAAATCCAGAGAAGAGACAAGCGCTACGCAAACACCGCAAATACAGAAAACAGCCACCGGCTGCGGGTGAGCCCAGCGGCTGGGGCTGAGTAAGAAGACACTTGATCCTTCTAGGATGCGGCATTTTGGTACCCACATCCCTTGAATGACCCAGGGCCCTGCCAGAATAGAGCTCCAGTTCACCTCCTGAGTCAGTTTTGTCAAAAGCTCATTGGCCCGCTGCCAGCAGCCCCTTCTGGCCAACACAGGGACAGTGTGAGCAGCCGGGACACCTATGCAATACTTGATAGAAACTCTGGAAGGTGACAGAAAACCAATATATTATCTTAAGAATTTATGAATAAAGGAATGAAACCCTTGTCTTTCTTCTGTGAACTATACCAAACTATAGATCAAGAGAAGCTTTTGCTTTATAAAAATATTTCACTAAAAAATAAAGTAGGAATAGCAGAACTTCTGTCGTTATCTTATAATCTTTAATGAATGACTGAGTTTAGACATTAGTCACGGATACCTGATAAAAGCGTAAAACAAACACCCAATGATGTGCCTCCTGATGGAAAATGAATAAAATGCTCTCCCCTAGATGAACTAGATACAAGTGAACTAGATCCAACTACCAGTTTTGAGGAAATAGGACAGAGGCACATGTTAAATGACACAGACCATGTGAATCTCTACTGGAAAACAGAGCCTGGTTCCTAAAATTAAATGAAACGCAAGCAAAAAAGGAGATTGAGGGGAAACCTGCAGAGAAGAAAAAAGCAGATTTTATGAGATGTTGTCAGACTGCAGTGGTCAGGTGCGGTTTTTAAAATAACAATGACATGAATGCTAACCCAGCGTAGGATATTTGAAGAATTTTTAAGGAAATATTATTAACTTCTTAGGGGTGTCGATGCTATCACATGGTTAAGTACAAAAAAGAGGAGATTTTAATTTTTGTAGCGATATGAGCTGAAATATTTGCAGGTGAATGGTATGATAACAACAATATGGTTCACAATCATAGGATGGGGGTTAGCGAGATGGGTCAGGGCATTATAAAGCAAGATCAGACCTGAGCTGACACTTGCTCAAAGTGTACCAAGGGCTCATGCTCACATGAGGTTTTCCATAAAGGCAAGAGTTTTAAAAAATCTATTGCCCTGTCCCTCTATTTGAAAGCACTATAAATAGTGTTATGTTACCATGAAGACTCAGAGGGCTGATTTATCTGGTCACTTTTCTAGGCGCCCTGGATACAGGCATTGGCACTTACGAATTCTCCTGCGATAGCTTCCCATTCAAAAGCTGAGCGATTTGGGAGCTCCTGCTCTCTGAGTCTCCCTGTATTCCTTCCAGAAATGAGGTGCAGGGACAATTTCTAACATGCTGCTGGCCACTGATTCTTGCTGTGATAAAGCTAGCCAGGTCCTAGAGTGTGACTGGGCAGGTGGGAATTCCTGTTTCCCTGGATGAATACTCAGGCAAACTCACGCCCCCGGTGCTTCACCCTCCTGATTGGTGAAATAGAAATGCCAATCATGCTTACCTCCTAGGGTTGTCCTGGGGATCTGATGAAAAATTTCAGGCATCTTCCACAAATCCTGAGCACCTGTATCAAACTCCGGGCACAGCATGGGTGGAGTAGTGAGGAACACACGAGGTACCAGCAGCCGGCAGCTTCTAGGGAGAGCCCTAGGACACACACAGTGAACACTAAGAGGTGGGATTTCAAAAGGCTGGAGCCATGAAGAAAATAGAACTCAGCAATTTACTTATTCATTGTTGGGGATAGAATGCAGGGCCTCGGGACTGAGTTACTCCTGTAGTTTTCACAGGGGATTGAACCTATGGCTATATCCCCAGCCTCTTTTTTTTTTTTTTTTTTTTGAGATAGGGTCTCACTAAACTGCTAAATTGCCCAGTCTGGGATTAAACTTGCTGTTGTTGTCAAGGTTTACAAGGGAAAGGATTTAATACAGGATACATAATTTATAGGATTATTTTACAATATTCACCCAAAGACTCAAATGCAAAACAGTGCAGGTAATCTGTCCACACACTAGAGACCTAAAGAATCCAGCTGAGGGCCTGGATCCCACAGCCATATCCTGTACAAAACCAGCCGAAGACCTAGAGCCCAAGGCAACATCCCCTATGAGTCCAACTGGAGGCCTAGAGCCCACGACAATGTCTCATGCAAGTCTATGTCAAGGATCTGCCCTGGGAAGGCCCAAAGGTCAGAGGTGGAAGCTAGAAAGTCTGTGCCAGTGGAATGAAGGATCTGTGCCAGCAGGCTGAGGGGTCTGCACTGGAGCCAGGAAGTAACATTCAGGATAAGGACCCGAGCTCCCTCAAAAAGTATTACAGGCATCCTCAGTGACAGCAAGGACCCAACCCTACCTCCAACAATGAGAGGAGCTGAGCTCCTATCAGAAAAGCCAGAATGACAAGCTTCTCCAGGAGGATCAACAGTGCACCATCTTCCCCTCCAGGTCTCGTTTTACACTGTGGGAAACCATCCTCAGGCAGGCCTTCTAACACCCAGTACCACGCTGATTCAGTTCAGCTGGGTGTTGCAAAACGCCCATTAGTTTAACCCACCACACTTGCCATCCTGCTGCCTCAGCCTCCCAGAGTGCTGGAATGACAGGTGTGCACCTCCGTGCCCCCAACAACACAGCAATGTGACGGCGGGCAACTTGCAGATAGGTGAGCCGCAGCATCAGCAAGGCAGACCCAAGACAGTTTGGAGAGGTGGCAGCTGCACCGCATGCGATCAGGAGGACACCAGTCGCCACTCCTAGTCCCCTTTTCCACGTGCAGCTGTGGTTTTTACCGCCTGGAACCTCCCTCCGCACCTGTCATCAATACTGTATCTTGGGACCTGGGGCACTTAGAATTGATGGAAAGGGTTAACATGGCATCTAGCAGGTAGAAGCTAGGGATAGCTGCCTTATACCTCTCAGGACAGCCAAGTGTTAACTGGTCTCACATGTCAACCTGGGCGAGGCCGAGAAACCCTGCAGGGCAGGAGGGTAAAGGGGATGGAAATACAGAGTGGGTAATAATAAATGTAAGGTGGAAGAGGATGGCTGAGCGAGCCCACGGAGGGTATTCAGGAAACAACCAAGATTTTAGAGTTACCCCCAAAGCAATGGGCAGGAAGGCAACCCATGTGAAGCGCTTAGCACAGACAGGCACACAAGAAATACTATTATTTATCGCGCATTCCCTACTCAGCCCGGCCCCGGCCTCGGTCTCGGCCTCGGCGTGGCCGCAGTGACTCCTCCTGGCCAGCAGGGGGCGCGAGGCGGCGCTTGGCCTCCGGCCGCCGGGGCGGGCCTCCTCTTGCCGTCCCCTCTCTCGTCTCTTCCCTCAGGAGGAGTCGGGAAGGTGGCGGCAGCGGCGGCGGCGGCGGTTGTCCCGTGGTCGGTTGGTGTGGTCGTCAGCGTGCGTCCCGCAGCGTCCGCGCCGCGTCGAGCCCACTCCAGCCGAGCCGCGTCGCCGAGGCCGAGCCGGGCCGGGCCGGGCCGGGCGGCGCGCGCTGACGGAGGGCGGCGGCCGGGGTGGCCTGTGGGACCGCGGGCCCCGGCGCAGCCCGCCCGGCTCCCGGCGCTGCCGCCTCCGCCCTCGGCGCCGCGGCCATGGCGGCCAGCGCGAAGCGGAAGCAGGAGGAGAAGCACCTGAAGATGCTGCGGGACATGACCGGCCTCCCGCACAACCGCAAGTGCTTCGACTGCGACCAGCGCGGCCCCACCTACGTGAACATGACGATCGGCTCGTTCGTGTGCACGTCCTGCTCCGGCAGCCTGTGAGTGCGGGGCCGGGCGGGAGGGTAGGGGCGGCCCGCAACGCGGTCCTCGCTCGGGCTCGGGCTCGGGCTCGGGCTCGGTTCGGTGGAGGTCGGGCCGGGCCGCGCCGCGCCGGGTGGCGGGGAAACGGTGCGGGGCCGGGCAGGGCCGCGCGGGTCCTTTGTGCGCCCCGCCTCGGCGGACGCGGACCGAGCCGGGCACCTGCCGGCCACGGGGGCGGTGAGGGTGGCGCAGCCGGGAGCGCTCAGCACCGCCGCACCCGGAGCCGGGCTGATGGCAGAGATGGGAGTCCCGGGGGAAGAGTTGGAACGATTCGTTGCAGGAGGGGGAGGCCGAGGCAGGCAGCTCCGAGCTTCGCAGGGCAGAGTTTTAAATGGAAATAAAGCGTAGGCCAGGAGTTGTGTGGCGGTATCCGTGGGAATTGTGGATCGATACCCAGGAGCCCTGGCTCTCCCCAGAAACCAGGAGCGCTGTGAGACCATAGCGATGGTTTAGAAAAAATGGAGATTACCAGCTTGGATTACTCAGATGGTTTGTATTGGTTCTTGTTTGCTTCGTTAACCTTTATTTTGATAAGATTGTTGCCTTTGTGACATTTCGTTTGGAAAGTTTTGTGGAGGATTTTGGAACTGCTGATAAGATGCACTTATATACTGAGTATCGTGGATTCAAGTCAAGTTGCTTAAGTGGTAGTTAGTAAATACTTGCATTCTCAAATCCTTGTAAGAGTAATAACAAAATATATAAAGAATAGAAAAACGGGTTTCTTAAAGGTTGAAAAATGTAGGACATGACCAGTAGTCTACTACTAGTTTCCTTTTTTTAGGTCTTGTAATTTGGGCAACCATGCATTATTAATCTTCCATGAGTAGTAGACAATTTTGGGGGTACCCACCAGATTGTATGTGACCCTTTGGAGTGTGCTGCTGAATTCATACTTAGATTTTGTGGAAGAAGTGGTAATTCATAAGTAAATACAGGAGAAGTGTCAGGGGTAAGCAGGATGCTGAAAATTAAAATGGTGTGATAGGCATATCCCAGAGGTCACTTTAAGGTTGTGTAGTAAGAGAAACACTCAGATAAGTAGTCAGAGGTAGATGGTACCTAGGAGATAGTCTGCTTTATGCTTTCCATTTATAAGTGAGGTAAAGCGAGAAAGTAAAATGACCTGTGTTGTACAAATTTGATTAGCACAAGCTAATAGTCCAATTTGTTCAGTGTTGGGCCCTTAGTATGTGCTTAAAAAGCTTATCCCATTGTTATTGTACTCAGTACAGGTCTTTGAGGCATTTAAAATTTGCAATATATATATATACATATATATATATATATGTATATATATATATGTATGTTTATACGTTACAGGTTTCTGCCATTGCTTTTTTTTGGGGGGGAGTTGGTGCTGGTAATTCAACCCAGGGCCTTTCTCATTCTACAAAAGCACTTAATGGTAATTAAGCTACACCCCCCAAGCAGATTGATTGATTGATTGATTATTCCTTTGGGGCAAATATGCAATATAAGGAACTATTTTCAGATTTCACCCTACATCTCATGCTTTAGAAACATTCTATGTAAAAGGATATTTTGGTAAAATAAGAATTGTTTATTGCAGAGGAATTTAATCTGTAGAGGATAGGACTTAAATTTATCTGTTCACTCTTTATTTCACAAATACTGCTTACTTCATCTGTGTCATACACTGTGGGAGACTGTAGTCACCTGGATCCTACTATACTGTGGAGTTGGTATTGTAAGTATCTAGACATATGGTTAACAGTACACTGTGAGTCCTTTTGGTGAGTGTGCGAGTCCTGAAATACATAAATGAATGTAGAAGGCTTCCCAGGGGAGTTGATGCCTGAATAAAGACCACTCAAGACAAATCTTGGCCTTATGTAGTTAAAAAGACCAAGTACTTATGAGCCATAGAAACCTACTTTTGAATTTTGGCTATTCAGAGAATTAACTATGTAGTATTAAGAATGCCACTCAATAATTGAATTCATTTTCTCACATATGAATGGTGAAGATAAAATTTCCTGTGTACATTTTGGATATAGATTTGTTTTCAATATTAAGGGATAATAAACATCTCACATAATGCCTGGTACATGGTATGTGTCCAATAGCTGAGAAGTGTTAACAGGAAGAGAGGATATTCTATGACAAGGGGAATCATAAGTAAATTACAATGAAACAAGAAACATCCTAACAGAAATCTGTTACTTTGCAGTGTTTGAAGTAACCCAAAAGCTGACTCAAACTGGTGTTAAAATGAAGATTTCACAGGGTTGCTGATGCCTGAGTAAAGATCACTCAAGACAAATTTCAGCTTCCTGTAGCTAAAAGACCAAGTACATGAAGTACTTTAAAGTGAGACTTTAGTCCAATATCATAATGAAACTGGTTAGCTTCCCCTCAATGAAAGGTGGTTGCCCCCCAGCTCCTGCCATCACTTGCCTTACATTGTATCCTTGGTCTGACATTTTCAGCAATTCTTCGGTTCATTCTGATTGGGTTAGCTTAAGTCACATGGCTAATTTGAACCAGTACCTCGACTGGACCCCTATTTTTTCCTGAGTGCTTTTGGAACAAGGATTTCAGTATAGAGTTCCCAAATCAGAAATCTCAGATTCTTGGAAAGGAATGAATGTGAGAATTATAGCCATCAGATGTGTATTGCAGAATATTGAAGAGGTAGTAGCTCTTGAGGGTTTTTTATTTGAAGAGCAAAAATGCCAGGAAATAATTCCTAAAGAACAGCTATTGAGTTAGTAATAATCAGTGTTATGTAGATGAGATAGTATAATTGAAAGGAGAAATTTAAAGTCAGAATTTGATAGTCACAAGTTTCATGACTTAGGGCTAGGTATTAAACAAGGACGCTATGTGGGATGGCTTGGATCTATCTCCTTGGCTTTGGTTTTTCCATTTGTGATAAGGGGAGAGTGTGTAGCTTAGGGTTAAGCGGATCAGCTGGTTCAAGTACTGTGTTTGCTAAACACATTCTACTTTTGAGGATGGGGGTGACTGATGGGAGGAACAAATTATGAAGTGAGGCACATTAACTGGGATTGCTTGATTAACTTAGAAAATAACTGATAGGCACAGTAAGTGATGTCTGCTCTGAATTGCAGGGTAGTCACATACCTTTTAGCCCTCATGTAGCAAAATCTTCAAATTAAGCCAGTATCTTATTGTTAATATTGCTAGATTCAGAGCTAGTTTGTCTTCTTTTTTCTTTTCCTTTGAGTGCCCAGTTATCCTAAGTGATGCTCATTCAGAGTATATGACTGAAGTCAGATTTAGATTTAGATGCTGTTTGTTATTGAAGCAGAAAGGACATGTCCTAGCTTATTAGTTTGTAGTTATCTTTCTGATTTTCCTTACAGAATATTTTATGAATGGACACTCCAATAATTTAAACTGTAGTCATCAATAAAAAATTGTCTTAACAATGCTAGGAATGTAGCTCTCTGATAGAATGTTTGCTTTGCATTCATGAGGGCCCTGGCCCCCACATGTAAAAAAAAAAAATTGCCTTTATGTTACATTACTTTTAGTTGATTGAAAGACTAGTTTTAGGCTAAATTATTTATTTTGTAGAGATTGTAAACATTAGTGCCTTATTTAAAAAATCATTTTAAATTTTTCACTGAAGGTTTGGATAAAATGAAAAATGACTTTTGTGTAAGTTTGCTGTTCCTTTTTTTTGGAGACAGGGTCTCGCTATGTAGTCCACACTGGTCTTGAACTCACCGTGTAACCCAGGCTGGACTAGAACTCATGGTGATTCTCCTGCCTCAGCCTCCTGACTGCTGGGATTATAGGCATGTACCATCACACCTGGCAGCCGAGTTTGCCATTCTTAATGGCACCTGCTTTATGTGACCAGTGCATTTAAACTGGGTTTTTCACAATTGGTAAATATAGCCAGTATTCTCTGTTTTGTGGGTATTTTCGATTAGGGTCTATCTTTATTTCAATAATTTTAAAGTTAAAATTGGACAGGTAAAAGAAATCTGTTATTCGTAGGATGAATTACAATCAGATAATCTTGGAGTTATTTATGCTTATTGTGTTCAGGATTTTATGAGGTCACAATGGGTAGTGATTTATATTCTTAATTCCTTTTTCACTTTTTTTTGAGGTCCGGGAAATCGAACCAAGGACCTTGTGCACGCTAGGGAAGCATCTTACCACTGAGCTACATCTTAGTCCCCTTAAAAATTTGATTTTGAGATGGACTTGCTAAATTGCCTAAGCTGGTCTTCAGTTCATGGTATTCCTGCTTCAGTTTCCCAGTGCTGAGACTGTAGGGTTATGACACCTGGACCTTTTCACTTGTAATTTTCTAATGTGGCTGCATTCAGTGAGGTATTTTGACAGTGCAGTAAAATTTCAATGTGGAATGAGGGAAAGAATTGTTTGATATTTTTTAAAACTGTGAATGACTTTAAAAAATTAAGTGACATACTAGTTTATGTGCCTGAGTTATCAAAATACTTGCTAAAATGAAAACAAAGTAATAATTATTACTACTTAATAAATGCTAGATTCCTAGCAGGCTTTACTCTAGTAACAGTCATTTTAATTTGTTTAAATTTTGAGCTGGTGGGGGTGTCTCACTCAGTTGCTGTATTACTCAAGCTGAGGTTGAATTTATATCCTGCTTCCTCAGCCTTCCAAAGTGCTGGGATCACAGGTATGTATTTCCATACCTGGCTCTGCCCACAACTTTAAATTATAAAATTAACATACTCTTAATTCTTTGCTGTGATACCCAGTTTGATGTTGGCACCTAAAACTAATGTTGATTCTACCATTAAAGTATATATAATGTATGAATTACTATAAATTGTTGTGAATTCTTTATTTTGTCAAAATTTCAATGGAAAGGCAAATAGTCGATGGGTATATTATGCATATTTGTTTCACAGTTGTGTTGTGAATGTTTTACAGGAACTTCTTAGCTCCAAATGTGTGTTATCTTAGAATTTTATTCATAAATTATGGTTGAATGTTCTGGATGCCATGGGGATATGGTGCCTAGTGGCTCTTTAACAGCAGTCCTTCTGAACTCAGCATATTCATGTGTTCCACAGGGCTACGCTAAGTGATCCTCTTGCCTCAGCTAAATAGCTGGGACTACAGGCATATGCTATCATGCCCAGCTTTTAACTTTTAAAGCAATTCAATACTGAATTATTCTAGATTTATGATTTTTTTAGCTTTAATTTTTTTTTTTTTTTTTTTTGAGGCAGAAATCTTGCTGTGTAGTTCAGGCTGGCCTTGACCACTCAGGGATTCTTTCTGCCTCAGCTTCCAGAGTTCTAGAATTGCCAGATCCCAGGCTCCCAGGCATGTGCCCTACTGCCACGCCCAGCAGCCTTTTTACAGTCAAATACAGTTAAATAGTAGCTTTTCTTAGTGAGTTGATGATTAAGTCCCTGAAACTCTTCACTAAATATACAAGAAACAATTCTTGAGTCATTGTTTTATGTAATATTCAGTTTATGTACTTACCAAGTGCTCTCCTAGCTGTGTTACCAAGTACTCTCCAAGCTATGATACCAAGTACTCCAAGCTATATTACCAACTACTGTACCAAACAACTCTTGATACACACAAAACTGAGTTGGAAAGAGCAGGTGCGTGGCTTTTTAGCCGTGAGTGTTCATGGTGCCATGGATACCAGCTGGGTTTCAGAGGGAAGAAGAAACCCGGATTCACCAGCAGGTGGGGAAAGAAGCTCTTTGCTTGCACCGTGCTGAAAGCACCTTCTGTGGTGGGAGCAGTGCACTGAACATTCAGGTGTGACATCCTTAGGCTTTAACTGGGTACAAAGGCAACATTTTTCTGTTTTATACTTTGGTCTCAGGTTTATCTGTTCATTTGTCTCTGTTCTTGGCATAATGTGCTTGTAAACACTTTGGCTCTGATTTGAGACAAATAAAGTACAACTTGAAATTTAAAAATTTTAAATGTAACTTTTGAATTAAAAATAAAACTTTATTCTAGTAGCAGTCTTTGGAAAACAAGCATATCTCTAAAACGTATATTTTCAGTTTTTTCTGTGCGACATGCAGATGATAACATTTGTGAGAAACCTGTGGATTATCGCTTGAGTTTTTCTCTAGTCCATAAATCATTTTCTAGTTCAAATGGTCAAAGTAGTTTAGGGAAAAACAACTTGGCTTCCTTTAATATTTATAAACCGGTAAATCATTTATAACTTTGAGTACTTTCCTAGGCTCCTCTGTTATTTTTTACAACCTCATACATGAGAGCTATTACCCTAGTGATGTCTGACTGAATGTGATTAAAATGAAATTCAGAAACTTAACAGAGAAAACAGGAAACCTATTTGAATCATTTGAAATATTAGGAATGGTAGTTTTTAAAAATTAAAGATGATAAATTTTTTAGTTTATTAGCATGTATTAGTACATAATGTTTCTATTGCTCATGTAGAGTCGCTGCGTGCACATAACACATCTTAATTCCTCTTTCATGTCCTTTCCTTCCTTTCCCTCTCCTTCACCCATTCCTTGGTCCTCCTCCCTGTTTTTGGTACATGTACATAACATATCCCAATTCCTTTTTTAAAAAATCCTTTATCTGTTCTTCCCCATCCCCCTGTAAGAATGGTAATTTTTAAAAAGAACTTTGTTCATAGATTTCTGAGTATGGTATTAATTTTTTTACTTGAAACCATTTTTTTTTTTTTTAAGAGAGGAAGGTTATAATTACACCTTGCTTTTTTACGCATTTTAAGAGGCATTAACAGACTGGAGCATGTGTCAAGAAATGTGATCAAGATGGGAAAGAGATTTGAAACTTCAAGAGGCTCTTTCATGCTCTTACCAGAAACAGAATTGTTAGTAGCTCAAAGAAGAAAAGACTGGGGGTGTGGTTGCACATGTGATCACTGATTTTGGGTAATTTGTGATCTTTCATTGAAAGAAGTAATATTTATCTTTATGAGTCTACAGGAGATTATAACATTTGTGCATGGAAGTGACAGAAAAACATATTTAGAAAAGGAAGATGAATGTTCCTTGTAATTGTCTAAGAATTCTTGTTCCTTTTTTGTTGTTGAATTTTAAGCTGTTAGATGGGGAAGTATGAAAATTAAACTAATAATGTGGAAAAATCTGAAAATTTATGCTCATTTTTGTCTACAAGTCTGCTCTAGGCAGCGAATCTTGATGGTTCTAACTTGGAATGGTTTATTTAGGTGCTTGTTTCAGAAGATTGCCAGTATATGGTGAGGAAATAGTGTTTTGAAAGTTTAAAAATTTCGTCAAGTTTTATAAGATTTTTTCATCAGTTAAAGAAAATAACCTATGTCAGAGATACATTACTTTGAAGAGCAAGAAGGGTTTATTTTCACTTCTTTGTTTGATTTTTAATTCTTTTTTTTTTTTTTTTTGAGACAGAGTGTCGTTACACAATGCAGGCTGGTTCTGAAATCACTGTATCCCAAGTTGGCTTCAAACTTGCAGCAGTCCTTTTTCTGCAGTCTCCTGAGTGCTGGGATTACAGTTAACTTTTCTTAAAGGAATACATGAACTTAATTTTAAAAGCAAAGTATGTGATAAACAGCAGTAACCTATGTCTCAATTTTTGATTACCCTAGGAAGTGAATTTATTGTTTCTAAAATAAATTTTTTTTGTTTTGCATTTTTGTCTCTATTGACTTTTTACCATAAGGAAGAAGAAAAGGATTTGGCCCTTTTTTCTTTAATTGGTTTTTTGAGACAGGATCTTGCTGTGTAATTCATTTTTGCCTTGAACTCCCTATGTAGTCCAAGCTGAGTTCTCAATTTACAGGGATCCTCCTGCCTCAGTCTGTCAAGCGTTGTGGTTACAGGCACGCATCCCCCCACACCAGATTTGGCCTTCATACAATCTTCTTACCCACCTCACATGTACACGCTTTCCTCTCCTCAGATTTCTAATGGTTTAGTTTTCGTGCTTACTGTGCTTTCCATTTGTATATCATTAATGCTTTCTGATAAGTGATCTCTGGTTGAGGTATAACACTTATTTCATTCTACTCAGACATACAAAGTTCTTTTTTTTTTTTTTAATTGTTTTGGTTCTCTTTCTGGATAACTTTGTGACTCTCAGATCTTTGTAGCTTCTATAATGTTGCCATTGTGGGACTTCTCTGCTTCAAATCTGAGGGTCGCCATCACACAACCTCCTGAAGGTGAAGTGGAAGATCAGTTTTGGGAGCTGAAGGACCAAAATGGTCTCTGTGCCTTCATTTGAGAAGTTGTTCATCTGCATTCATAGAAAGGAAAATAGTTTTTACCCTTGAAACTTTTAAGACCTTGACTATTGCCTTGTTTCTGATTCTTCGCGAGCCATTATTTTCTTTTGGGATTTATGTATCCCTGCTGCTCTGTACCTCATATGAATTGAGGGTGACAGGCCCCCTCCTTTTTTTTTTTTTTTTTTGGTGCTTACTTTGGAAATGCACTCCCTTTAGTACAGAGTGATTTGCTATCATCTTCTTGGGGAATGAAAAAGTGGCCCTGCTTCTCCTGGGCTAGGAGGGTGACTGGCAGGTGGACCCTGCCATTCACTGTGAACGGTCTCAGGTAATTCCCCAGTTTCCAGTCTGGTGCCTAACAGCAGTCTCCAGCTCTGCTTGAGTCCATTGATTGTAGCCTGTCTTAGATTATACTTTTCCACTTGTGGTTGCTGAGGAAGTGGGAATCTAATGGTTTTTAACCCTACACATTTGTAAACACCCTGCCTGAATCTAGTTGTTTCTTAGAGTATTTTCAAAGGTCCTATGGTGATGCTTAGCTTCCATTTGACTTCTCCATGAGAGGTCTTCTGTTGACTTTTCTCATAAACTCATTTGCTGCTGGTGAATTTACCTTTGTTTTTGAGAGAGGGTCTCAATACATTGTGCAGGTTGGTCCTGAGCTTGTGATCAAATTACCGACTCACCTCAACTTCCTAACTGGGACTGCAAGTACAAACTGTGTGTGGCTTAACTACTACCATTTATGTTTTTATCTTCCAGGTTTTGTTATTAAGGAACTATTCTATGCTCTTAAGTTCCTTCCTCATTTTCTGTCCCTCTGTCTATAGTGGCTTCATAGTTTTTCTTCTTTTGTGGTCATTTTATTGGTGGTTGGAGATAGACTGAAGACATTTTCAGGTGTTGTCCACTACTGTTAACTGAGTGCCTTAATTAGGCTTAAAATTTTTTGGTTTTTTTGAGGTAGGGTCTTTATGTAGTTCAGACTGGCCTTGAACTTGCTATGGAACCCAGACTGGACACGAACTTGTGGTAGTCCTCCTCCTGCAGCCTCCCATGTGCTGGAATTAAAGGCATGCCCCTCTGTGTCTAGCTAAATCATTAGTTGAATGTTATTTTTTTAGATGCTTGCTCTTAATAGTATTACAGAGATCTAATGGTTTAGCATTTGTAGAGTTTCAAAAAAAACCCAAATAACAATTGTGGTTTACATCATGCTTATATAAAAATATATAGTGTATATATACTCACTCTATCTATATATATACATGCATACACACACACCATATATATATATATATATATATATATATATATATATATATATATATAATAGACTAATATTTGGACAATGCAGTACATATAGTATCTTGACATCAACACCTTTATAGACTCTCGATAACCTAAAGGCATCTTCTATCTGTCCTAGATTTTAAATGTGTAATTTTTACAATATTTTGTGTATATTATTTTTAGTGACTAGGACTGGGCCAGAACTAAACGTTGCATTAGCTTTACTATTTTCTGCCAGTAGCACATAAATTTCCACAGCATATTAAAATATTTTTACCGGCTTTTCTCCCAGCATGAGAAAAACAATTAATAAAGCTAAATAAGTTTTCTGACTTAGCACAGATTGTTATTTGAGTTGAGTCAATGGCTATTTGCAAGATTGTCAAGAGCAGCTTACTGGTGACATGCAGAAGAAGGAAGGAGGTGTACTGTCTGGTTGAGTCACACTTGGGAGGTGGTCATTATGACTGAAGTTCCCAGAGTTCTCTGTATGGCTTAATTAAACCACAAAAAGATACAAGACTGCACAAGTAGGTTACTTTAGACCTTGAAACAACTGGCAAACATGTTTTCAAGACATCAGTACTGCAGTTACTGAGGCAAAAATTTTTTTTGGCACAAAACCAAAGACTTAAAATGTCTTAGAATTTGAAATACTTCATTCAGTATTGACGCTGTAAAAATGTGGTTTACTTGCCCAACATTTTCATCAAATAGGTATGAGTACTATCATTATGATAGTATGAATACCACATTCATGTGGTTGCTGCACAAGGCTTACTCATAAAGAGACATGGATTTGGGTTTTAGGATTAACAGTTTTGGCCATTTCAGTGATCAGATTTGGTAGGTAGAAATGAAGGTTTGCTAGCGAGAAAAATTAGTGTAAAAACTGTTTAGATAGTAACATGGAACTTTAATTTTATTTCTTTACATACATTAAAATTAACTTTTTTAGTGTACAGTTCTATGAATTTTAACTGTAGATTTCAACCAGGGTAATCCCTTTATTTTTATTTATTTATTTTTGGCACCGGGGATCAGGGGATCAAACTCCCAACCTCGGGCTTGCAAGGCAGGTTCTTATGCCAGTGAGCTAAATCCCTGGCCCCAGGGTAATCCCTTTAAAATAAATACAATTAGTAGTTTTGTCTCAATAATTGGTTTCGTCTTATTGCTGAGTAGTATTCCAATGCTTGTTTACACATTTCTCATTGAGGGATAATTTATAGTATAGATATTGAGTAAATAAAAATTTGAACTTTGCATAAGAAAAACACTACTTTGGAGTAGAATTACTAGGTTAATAGCAAGTATGTTTAAGTTTTTAAAAAATTGACAGGTTTTGTTTTGAGTTTTTTTTTTATTGGCTTGGAAGCTGTTACTGTCACCATTGAAATTGTACTGTTTACACTAACATTCTATGATTAATCTATTTTAATTTTGTAATAATACAGAGTACTTAAAAATAAAGTGCTTTCTGTTGAATGCTGAAAAGTCACATTTGTCCCTTTTTCCTCTGTACAAATTGGACATTATAATCGCTTGCTTATTTAACGAGTGTTTAAAGGATATGAAAATGACACTCTTGCTGTTATACTTCAAAATAGTTTTTCCAGCAAAATGGTTATTGCCTCTTAGCACTTGAATATGATATTGTTCCTGTTGAGAAGCCTGTGGTCTGTCAAGTTTAGTTTCTTCTGTGTTTTTCTGATTGCTTTCCAGATCTCTTTGTGTTTGATAGTTTGCCAAAATGATTTTAAATGGAATTTATTTTTTCTGGTTTGCTTTTCGTTAGGCTATTATCTTTTGAAATGTTACCTCTCCTTGATTCTTTCAATTCTCTTATTCAGAAAGGGAATTAATTCCATGTGTTATTAAATTAGTCCTTCTATGCTCTTTTGTGTGTGTGTGTGTGTCTTTACATATCTGTATTGCTTTCTTTTTTTGTCTTCTGTTTCGTATATTCTCTCTTTAGGTGTGTCTAATTTTCATTTTAACTGATATAATTGTTAATTTTCATGTAAGTTTCCATTTTGGTCTTTAGAGATTTCTCTTTGTAAAAATTCCAACAATAAGTTAACTATTTTTTGGTAATGTATGGAGACTTTCTCATTTTAGCAGCAAATCCTTTTCATAATATCAAAGTCTCTTTATAATGTTAGAAGCAGGATGAAATTAAGTATCCAAAGTGCCAGTCTACTTTATAAGCATGAATTTTCTTGTCTCATGAATTTAATATTTTGCCAACTAGTTGTTTTATATCTTGTAGTTCATTCTTGGTTGTTGTGAACACTTTCCCAGGTTTGTTCTCTAATTTAACTATATGTATACACAAATTCATATTTTATTTTACTTTATTTTATTTATTTTTGGTAACTGGGGTAAAACTCATGACTTTGCGCTTGCCAGGCAGGTGCTGTGCCGCTGAGCTGTATCACCAGCCCCATAATTCATATTTTAAACTTGTATATTTCTTTATCATTTAAAAAAAGATATTTGACATAAGTTGTGGAAGAGTTTTTTGTTGCCAATAAAAAATTATAGAATGTGAAAGCCAAAGAAATTCTGTTAGTTTTTTTTTGCTTGGCATTGACATGTGTTGTATTTAGAATAGTGGTTCTTAATTGGGAGGATTATTGCCCTGTGCAGAAGATGAGACAATGCATTGTTTGGAAAGTAGTCACTAGTTGATGGGGCACACTCTTGACAGTCAGTGGAAGCCAAAAAAGGTTCAGCAGAGATCCTCTGATGTTAAGGATAGCACCTCACACACTGTACAATTAATGAGGTCTGAAATGTCACTGGTGCCATGGTTAAGAAAGTCTGTTTAGAGAAATGAAGTTGCTGGTGGGCGGATATCATAGAGTTTGCAAGGCAGTTTTTTCAGGTTGTAGAAAAATTGCAAGAAGGCCTTAGAAGACTATTTCTCTTTCTTACATTTTCTTCTCTATTTTTTTTTTAGCTACAGTTGTCTACATTGGAAAATTCAAAACTCATAGTCCAAATTTTTTGACAACTAATACTAACTAGTTATATTTTCATTATTTCTTGCCATATTTTCAACTTAATAGTTGGAATGTATACAAATATACTAATATATGTATACACATAAATTAATATATATATGAAATATAGTGGAAAACATTGGAGAGAACTAATCATTGAAAGTAGAAAAAAAAAGTCATCCAAACTCAGGTGTAGGCAAGGACTTAATGTTAATTTTGGTTTGTTTTCTTTTTAGAGATATTTTTAATGTAGTTCTGAAAATACTTTGTAACTTTTTAATCTTAAAAATTCTAGCATAAGCATGTTATTAATAGTGTTAGTTTTATTGTCATTCAATTAACCACTTCCCTTTGATGTTGGTGTTTCCCATGTTTTCTTATTATGAACAGTGTTTGATGAATATCTCATACATAATTTAACATTTCAGATAATTATTTAGAATAGCTTCTTCAAAGTGGTAGTGAGCCAAATGGCATGAATGAGGTGATACAAATTGATGAATTTGCACCATCACTGTATGAGACTTCATTTTCACTGCAAGCTTATTAATCTGAATGCTACTTATTAGTAGAATCATTCTTCAGTTTTCACTAAACTCTTTAAAGTGTATTATTCATGTATTTGGATAATATATGAAGTCTTTATATATTAAATTGGAAATATAGTTTATCTGTTTGCATAATCGGAATATAAAAGAGTAGTTAGAGAAACCAACATGAGAATGCACATAAAATTTTCTTAGGATCATTCAATTTATATAATAAATGTGGGCTTACAAAACTGTGTCTGTCACTGTTACAAGTTAAGTACAGTTTTAAATATACCAAGACAATTCATTTAAAGAAATTCTGTAACAAGTATTCTTGTTATGTGGAAAGAAAAAGTTCTTTCATAGTTTGGCTGTGAGTACATTTTGGTTGTATTTGTTTCATAAAAAAATTTTGTTTGTTTATTTAGGTACTATGAATATTTTCTTTGTTCATAAATAGACTTGTGATATGGTAGGGCCTAGAAATTTGTCAGTAAATATACTACATGTTGTACTGTGTTCATGAGAGTACATCTCTGTAATGTAATTTTAAAAGTCAGAGTTAGTTTTATGAATTTTTTTATTGAACAATTTGAGAGGTGTAATTCTTTGCTCCAAAATATACATCTTTGTAATATACATCTAGTGTTTGCTAGTTCTTTATAAAGAACTATTTCTTTGGTTTTCCTATTTAAAAAAAAAAAAAGCTATTACAAGGATGTGGATAAAACAATGAGAAAGTTTTAGGGAAAAAGAGAGTTACAGAGTGTGAGGGTAGTAGAGGCATAGAGAACAACAAAATTAATTCTTATTATTTTGGAATATTTGGAATATTCCTATTATTTTGGACAAGGTAGGATGTAAATATATGTATCACAAGTAAATATATATATCGTAAGTTAATAAACTTCCACTACTCTTCCTGAGAATTTAGACTTGTTCTTATAATATGGGCAAATTGGAAAGTAGCTTTATATTTTAACAAATAATGATTTTCCACTTTTAGAAATTTATATGATGTTTAATATTAATTTATGATTGCAAATTAATTGTGAAGATACCTGAAATTTATTATACTAAAGTTGTTTTTTACAGTTAAGCTTGAAAGTTTTACTGGAATAGAATTACTGTTATTTAGTTTCTCCTGTATTGAGTTTTTATTTCCATGTTTTTTTACTTTTCAAGACTTGGAAGGAAACAATTTATTAAGACATAACCAGAACAAAACAAAGTAATAACCAAGTTGATTTTTCTTCTCCTTAAAATGTGAAACTGATATAGCATAACTAGTTTTATTTTTTATTGTGACCTGAAAGTTATGCTATTATCATTACTGTTAAGTGGAAGGGGGATAGGAAATTAGGGGAGCTTCTGAATTTCACTTATGTTAACTTAATAATGTCATGAATTTCTAGATTATGCACTACGTTTAATTAAAAGTTTCTGAAGATTTTTGAAAGACCTTTGGTTCAGCTATTTTTATATCATTGTTAAATCTCACTTAATTAGCATGGATGATTGTGACTTGACCATGACAGGTTCTGTAAAAATGTTAATTTTCTTTAGAAACTAGATTCCAAATGAGGCCTTTATAAGAGGACATGACCCCAAAGTAATTTCATTGAAGTTTTTATGGATTGTTTTAACCTGTATTTTTGTGAGTAGGTCACTTTGTTTTAGTTTTTCTGTGTTCATGATCAAAGCTCATCAAGATAAAATCCTCAAAAGTAAAAACTTCAGTGTTGTAAAAGACCCTTCAATGTCTTTACATTGTATAACCAGCTCTTTCTAAATCTCTTCTCTGTATTTTAACAGTTTTCTCTTATGCACATAATTGCCTCTTGAGGTGATTGAAGATATTATTATGAATCTTGAATTGCTGGAGAGAATAGCACCTTATTCATATTGCTTAAATAAGTTTTGTTAGCTTTCATGTAGTTTTGTAAGTTAGCCCCAAACTTATTTTTATTTTATTTTATTTATCGGTACTGGGGATTGAATTTACGACCTTGCACTTGCCAGGCAGGCGCTTACACTGCTGAGCTAAATCCCCAGCCCCAAACTTATTTAAAGGTGGTAGATCTTCCAGTTTTAACATGTCTTTTGTCTCTTGGAAAACATGAAAATATTTAGTTTTAAAATTCTTTTCTCTAGTGCTATGGTCAATTCTTACATCAGAAATATTCTAAAAGTAGTATTTTTATTTTTTAGAGGTTCATATGCTATAGATTCTGTTTTCCTAACTAGGTAATTAATTGAAGTCATCTTCAAATATATTGTTAAGTAAGAATTTAACCAGACTTACTTTGATATTTTGTGATGATTAAGAGTTTAAAATAATTTTTAATACTTTCGATTTATTGATTGAAAACATCGTTCCAAGTTGAAATGTGCTAATTAAAAATGCTTTGAATGTTTGCATGTGTCATTTTAAGATATATAGTAATAAATTTTGTGAAATTATTATTTTTTTTTTAGACGAGGGTTAAATCCTCCACACAGAGTGAAGTCTATATCCATGACAACATTCACGCAACAGGAAATTGAATTCCTGCAAAAACATGGAAATGAAGTAAGTGTTTTTACAGTTTTCAGTTTTTTTAGTGGTAGTCATTTTAATAAGATTCAGTAAGTTGTTTAAAATGGTGAATTTCATTGTCTCTAAAATTTGTTTTTGTATTTCATCTTTTGATTTTTGGCCTATACTCATTTAATAATGTATTTGGAATTAATGTCTACCACATAATACCTGAAACCTGAGATGGAACACATATATTTAAAATTCATCGGTGTTGAATTGTTATACAGGCATTATTAGAGAGCATCTAGTATTGAAGTTACTGGTAGTCTTTGTTTTAAAAGTAAAAAAAAGTTAGCTCTGTAATAGATGCTCTGTTAAACTTTTCTAGGCTGCTGTATGATCAGCTTATAGTTTAGTCCTCTCCTTACTTTTTACTAAGTTTTTAACTTTGGGTATACAGGTGATGTTTAATATTGAGCGGGTGCTCAGTAGGGAGGAGATTAGTAGTTCAAGGGGCAGCCTTGAACTAGTAATAGATAAAATAAGGACTTAGACGGTAACTTTTTCTCTTACCATTAATGGACTTCCTGTAATCCCTTTTTTTTATTTGCGTTAATTTTATATTTTGCTATTGTAAAAGCAGTGAACTTGCATTAGCTTTATAAAAGAGCTCAAATTCTATAGGAGCTGAATCTTGAGACAGAAGAGGAGTTGCTGATATTTCTGTTAGCTACCTATTGAAAGCAAACTGGGCTCAATGGTGTATGCCTGTGATCCCAGCACTCTGGGAAGCTGATGCAGGAGGATCTTAATTTCAAGCTCAGCCTGGACAACCTTGTCTCAAAAGGGCCAGAGATTTAGTTCTGTGCAAAGGCCCTGGGTTCGTTTCCCAGTAAAACATACACACACACACACACACACACACACACACACACACACACACGTACGTGCACGCACACAGAATTAATTAAAAATGAACAAAGAAATGGCAAGTTTTTATAATCTCAGTAGCCAGTCAGCCCAGGTGATTAATAATAGCCATTGTTAGTTCATAGGAAAGTCTTATTTATTTATTTTTAGAAAAGTAGTAGTATTTCAGTTCTTGAATTCTGGTTGCATATGTGTGATATCCTTAGTAGACATAAAAGAAGTTTAAGTGTTAAATTATATTTGTTACAATCTTCTTTTGCCCTTAGAAAATGTATATAAGTATTTTATATTCAATCTTTTTTCCTAGTACTTTGATAGTTTATTTAAAGTTATTTGCCTACTTGTGATACACATGTGATTTTGGTTCTAAAATAGTGAAGAAGTATTGACTCACAACTAGGAAATATTTAAAATACATGTTTTAGAGAAGAGATTACCCTTGGAAGTTTCCAAATTTAGCCGGTAGCAACTTACTTTGGGTAATCAGATTCCAGATTGATCTGGGTACAGTGTAGTAAAATAAAAATCTGAATGAAAGGGTACAAGATTTTTATTGATACTAAGTTTAGAACAATATGTTTACTGATTAAAATACAGTTTGAACTATTTTCAGAATATCTGGGATTAGTTTAGCAGTTCAGACTTGAAATTACTTTCTAAAAATGTGGGCAGGTTTTTGAGAATCAGGATGGTGTCAGATGAATATTATTCTGTTCTTAGAATACAAGATTAAAAGATTAAAATAATGAGAGTAGACCAAGCAAGAGTCACAGACCTGGGAGCCGGTGGTCCACTAGATAAGTAAGTAAAGACATGCTAACCTGTCCCTAGGTAAGATTAGTGGGACTGTTTCCCAATGTGAAGAGCGAAAGAGCGTATGTTTTTAATTGTGCTAAGAACTCTTATAAGAGAACTACCCTCTTAATAAATTTTTCCAGTGTACTATAGATAGGCACAACATTCAGGAGTTCAATGTTCTAACCTACCTGTCTTTGTGTAACGGAAACTTTATTCCTACTCTGTAGCAATTTCCCATTTCCTCTTTGGTCCTTGATGTATGTTATGCTTTCTACTTATGTGTTTGTTTTATATACTTCATATAAACGGACTTATGTGATATTTATGTTTTTGTGACTGACTTATTTCACTTAGTATAATGTTGTCAAAGTTCATCGTTGTGTCATATGGCAGGATTTCTGAAGAAATAGTTTTGCAGCTGGAACGTCAAGGCAAATTTTAGAATATACAAAAACAAATATGTGGTATTGGAGAACACACTATATCAAAAAGTAAATGCAAAAGTTAAATTAGTTGTGATTGGAATGAGGGCTGAGGGTGTAACTCGGGGCTGAGCACTTCCTTAGAACGTGTAAGGCCTTGGGGTTAGTATCCAGATACTGCAACACAGCAGCGCGGAAGTGACTGGATGACTGAATTGAAGCTGTGAGTCTTAAATCCTGCAAGGAGGTGTACAAGTCTGTGGACCACTTAGAGCATTTTATGACAGTCACTGTGCCAGTGTGTCACAGTTGGAGAGACATGCATGTAACAGATAATTGTGACTTGAGGGAATAAATTGCAGAATATGGAAGAGGGCTCAAGCTGTTGACAGAAAAGAAAGAAATGGGGAAGGTTCACAGAAGAGACAAAAATTTTTTTTGCTTGTTTTTGAGGGTGACTCAGATTTAAGTTGGCAGAGAAAAACCCAGGGATGGAGCAAATAGTCTGCATAGAAAAAGGGAAATTTGTGTTGGGAAGTTAGAAGACACTCATAACCTTCTTATAGTATATCCAGGAACGTCTTAAAAACCAAATTCTTCACAGTATTATCAGTTACCGTGTTTTGAAACACTTAGGAGCTGTGTAGAGGGTGAGGAATAGTATTGTAAAGTGCAAGTGTTTTATTATTAGTTTATCTTAAACATTTAAATCTTACATGTAGTGTATAGAGTGGAATTTATTCCATAAATTTCATTGCTTTTATTATTTTTCGTTGTAGACTGCTACCACTGAATTATATTCTTAGCCTTTCTTATTTTTCATTTTGAGATATGATCTTGCTGAGTGGCCCAGGCTGGTGTAGAACTTATGATCTTCCTGCCTCAGTCTCTGAGTAGCTGAATTTACAGGCATGCATTATTGAACCCGGCTCATAATTTTCCTTTTTTTTCCCTTAACACTTCGTTTGATCAGGATCCAAGTAAGGTCTACATTTTATGAGTGGTTAATAGGCTTAAAGTTTTGTATTACTTATAAAGACTGCATATTCCACATTTTAAAATACATTGTCATTTCTACTGTTTTCTTTCAATAGTTTGGAAAAGATCATACTCAATCACATATATATAAGATTAAAATGACATCTTCATACATCTTGTGCATGAGTGGATTCATGCTTTCAAGCATGCATGTTTTAATCTAAAAGATCAGAAAGAATCTTGACTTTGGCAGTAGTCTTGGAATTTCTGCCTTATAGGGTATTGTTAGTGTGCTGGGACATACCTGGTGGTTGTCACTGTTGGAAGGTATTACTGGAAAGCAAGAAAGCATGACTTGTAATGTGTTGAGCAGAATTAACTTGCATGCCACATGTTAATAATGTCCCTCCAGACATTTATATATAGAAAACATTGTATATAGTCACCATATATAATATAATGCTGTCTTACATGCACTACCATTGTAAACATCCTGTTGCAAAGAAAATTGTGCCAGATTTCAAGTGGGAAAAAGACTGCCAAGATAGATGGCAAGGGAGCATGGATACAGGGAAGCCATTAATTGAGACCTAATATTAATGCAACGGCTTACCATGTGTGTACATTTAGGGAGGATTTCACTTCATTCAGAACTTGATCAAGGATTACTTGCTGTTTTTGGAAAATTACAAAACCGATGGCAGTACTAATGGAATTTGAGTTCTCACTAAAGTATCTTTGTTTCAGTCTGCTTTGTAGGCTTGACCAGCAAATAATACTATTATTTACACATACACATCAAGGTTTTTGTTTTTTTTTACAGAGTGTCATTAGTTTATACAGAAATGGTTTCCAAAGTATTACTTAAGTATTTAGTGATTTCAGACTCCCCAGTGTGTTTGATGCAACAGATGTGTCCAATATTAGGTTATAGAACATAGTACGTCAGATGTTACTGTTGCAGAAAACACTTTATATTTGCTGAAAAATTTTTGACCTTTTTATTTTTTTTTAAAACAAGAACCTATTATGTCACAAAGTTTCCACATGTTTATGTGTTAGTCAAGTTTCTGTCAGTATAACAAAATACTTTCAAAGATTACAAAGAAAAAAGGATTCTTTTGACGGACAATTTTGAAGGTTGTCATCTGTGATGGGTTGGCCCCATTGCTTTGGGCTTGGGATGAGCCAGAACATCATGGCGGGAGTGCATGGTGGAGCCACTTCATTGCCAGAAAGCAAAAGAGACTGAGAAGGGGACCAGCTTCCCACAGTCCCCTTGAAGGGCATCCCCCAGTGACTGCAGAGATCTCCCACTAGACCTGCCTCACAAAGGTTCCAGTACCTTCCAGGTGTACCACCCTAGGGACCAAGCCTTTAGTTCAGGAGCCCCTAGCGGACATTCAAGAGCCAAACTAAAGTATTCTGTAGTACTTTCTTTTGCATCACGAAGTTATGTGAAAAAAAATCTCTAGTGGTTTCCTCTCTGTGTCGTCTTTTGTGATATTGTAAGTAAATCTTGGTTTTCTAGTTAAAGGAACTTTACAATTGGGTTAACTTCTGATTATCTGAGTTAATGGAAGGAAGGCCAGTAAGTAGTGCTATAGATAATTCAATAGAAAAGAAAATGTAGAAATAATCTTATTTTGAAACATACATAGTTTTTCTCTTCTAGAAGTAAATTAACCTTCCTAATTATGTTTTAGGACAGGGTCTTAGAGTAAAAGTATTATTACTGCCTCAGACATACAGACGACATGTAGAAATAAAATAATTGCTTACTAGTATTTGATTAGCTTCATATTAGGTTCAGAACAAAACAGTTGCTTTTAAAATAAACCCCTGAGGTACACTTACCCCCATACTGCTCATAATTGACTCATTCTTTGTTCTTAAAGCAGAGATTTATTAATCACTTCCTATGTACTAAGAGCTGTCTTTGAATGCTTATCTATATAATCATGAGTAAAAAGAGACATAAAACTTGTTATAAAGGGGAGAAAGACACAACACAACAATACAGTAAATAAATCAGTCCAATTTGGTGTAAGTGTAAGAACGAGCTTCAGTTTTGGAATTGATGCTTGAGAATATGGAGACACAATGTTTCTTAGTGAAATTATAACAACATTCCTAAGATAATTTACAAAGGTTGAAGATTAGATTGGCTTTATTTTGAGACAGCAATTCAAGTTTTGCATTTTCTCTTTAAACCCTATTTAAATTTTTACTCTTAAGTTAGAAGTATTTTATTCCACAGGGATTAAAACTTCCTTGCGCAGTTTAAACTTTTTTCAGTAGTCTTTACTATAAGATTTCATATAACTAAAAGATTTCTCTCATAGCTTCTTCTCTCTTGGTCTTTTCTGCCTTCAAAATATAACAGACATTTCCATGGCTAATCTTACATACTTTGTAATTATACTTAAAGCAGTGAGAGTGTGTACTTCATACTTTTTGTCTAAGTGTGCAGGAATGTATATATGTACCCAGTAATATTTAAGCACCTAGATGTGCTTCATACTTCTTGTCTGTATATACAGCTCAGGTTCCTTCCAGTACCTTTTTAGGCAAACTCAGGCAGCTCCGTGCTACCTAGTATACATCTGCTTTGTAGTCGATTGGGGGTGTGTTTTCTATTGCTCTGGTATCAGCTGCTACTCAGGTTCTTGAAAATTGATGCTTGGTTCTTATTCTAGACCAATAAAACCTTTTTGATTCCCAGTATAGCAACTGTCATTCACCTTGGAGATATCCGGAGGTGTCCATTTGGATGCTTTGTGAATTGACGAGAAGAAACCTGAAATAGGTTTTGGATAGACATTGGAGGAATTGATGACACTGAAGATTTCTTGGTTCCATTTCATGGAATCAAAGCCATCCTGCCTGGAAAGATCAGCTTTGGTTAGAGTAGCCAAGGGCCATGCCTGCAGAAACTTGTTAGAAATTTGAATATTTTTGTCATTGTTCTGTTGGACCATGAACTATTCATTTCCTTAAGGATGATCTCATATGGACCTATGCTGTTTCCAAGGGTTCCCTAGTTATGAACAGTCATCTTCTGATAGGAGAACTCATTGTGCTTTGTGCCTCTGACAGCAGTATGGGCCTTAGGTAGGGAGCAGTGTGTGCTGGTAGTGTGAGATGGTGCAGCAGGGAACCTAGTTAGAGACTACCTGCTCTGTTATCTAGAACCTGCCCTCTTGTATAGCCTTGGAAAGACCTTGGCCCTGGGCAGTGGCAATGGCTAAATCTGCCTGTCTGCACCTGCCTCCCCCCATTTTATTATGATATGCAAAGTTGAAACATTAAGCAATATAAAAAATATTATGCTGTATTTGCTTTAGCAGATACCTGCATTATTATTCCTCAGCCCGTTTTATATTTTAAAGTAAGTTTTGGACACTACTAGTTAAATATCACTTCTGAAAATTTAAGCGTATCACTAGATAAGCTCAATATTTGTTCAGTTTTTTTGAGATGTAATTTATATGCTGTGAAATGCAAGAATTGTAAGTGAACTTTTGGATTTGTTTTCTGTGGTCTCTTAGATCAAATCCAGAGCTTTGCAGTGCTAGGCAAGCACTCTGCACCTGAGCTACATCCTGGATGACTTGGTAGTTGCAATTTGGTAGCATAAAGCCCCTATGATGATTTAGCACACAGGTATCATTCCAGTACATTTTCTGGTACTTTTTCCTAGGAAGTCTTTTCCCTTTCTACAGGCTCTGTTCTTCACGTTAATAAAAATAAAATGACATAGTAAAAAACACATTTGTTTTGTACATTTGAGAGTTAGTATGTGATGAATGTAATTTTTTTATTATTATTATTATTTTGGTGGTTGTTTTGAGACAGTGTCTTGCCAATAGGATGACCTTGAACTTTCTGTGTAACCCATGGTAGCCCAGTATGGCTTTGAACTCTTGAGTGTTCCTTTTTATTACTGAGTACTGTTCTATAAATATATCAGAATTTTGCTCATTCTTCATCAGATACTTCCTTAGTAAATATTTTCTCCAGCTTCTGACTTGTTTATTTATTTTCCTTTGATGTCTTTTGGCAAGCCAAAGTTTGTTATTGTGATAAAATAGAATTACCAGTTTTTATCTTTGTAGTTAATGTTTTCACTACCCTGTCTTAAAAATATAAAATAAAAATAATAAAAATCATGAGAATAATATAATTTTATTTCTCAAAAAAGGGATTTGTTTTATCTGGCAAACTCCTCCTATGGTAGGTGCCAGCTGAAATCTCTGCTATGTTTTTTAGTTCTTAATTGAACATATGCATAGCTCAAGTGTGAGCCAGAGATTTGGGTTCAGTTGATACACAAATGTTGTGGTGCCTATTCTCTTACCTCCCTTCTGAGATTTACCCCTCACTTTTGATTTGCTGTGGTTGTGGCAAACTCTGTGTTTTAAACTTGGATTTTTGCTTTTACTTTTAGTAGACCTGAATGGTAGAATTCCAGCAGTCCTGAATTCTAGCAGGCTGCCAGTTGTTGGTTTGGTGGGGCATTGTTTTCAAGGGATGATCCCACCAAAAACAGCAAACATCTGGTTTTCTCCTGGAGAAGGTTTCCTTCATATTATGGTCATCTGTCTGTTACTGACTGTGCACATTATAATATTGACCTCAAAAGCAGGTTTTACTTATTCTTGGGTGCTGAGATAGTATCAGTAAATCCATGATTATAACTATATCAGGAGTTAGCATCCTTTTTTTGTGAAGCATCAGGTATAGTAAATATTTGGGCTGTACTTGTTGGTCACCAGGCGTTTGTTTCAGTATTGATCTTTGTTGCTGTATTGATCTTATAACAAGTATTAGGCCTGAGTAGCTCAGAAGGTATAATTCGCTGACCTTTGTCTTATATATGCTGGGAGAATTTGAATCAGTGACTTTATTATTTCTGCCTGAATAGGTTGGGAAGCTGAATGTTCTGGGTCAGTATGTATATTTTAGGTGGAACAAAAGAGAAAAGTTAATGTTATGGTATGTACATTTCAGGAAAGAAGTTGCTTTCACTCGTGTCAGATATTAAATGCCTACTGTGCTTCAAGCACTGAGCATACAAAATAGGTGGTGAATTAGAGAAGAGGTACCTGCCTCATGAAATTTTCATTTGAAAATTGTGAGAAAGGAAGTGAAGATAAAGGATATGTTGTATTTGGGATTTGGTGTGGGGAGTGTTGCCCATTTTGAATGGAGAATAGTAGGGTTGAAGGCAGTGATGTAACCAGTTGCCTTTGGAGAGTTAGTCTGGGGTCAGGTTCTGTTGGACTTAACCGGCCATGGTGAAGAACCAGATTCTTAGTAAGAAAGCCATGACATTCCTCAAGTAGGGTATGCTTAAACTATAAATGAAAATAGTTGGTGCAGTGGCACATGCCTGCATTCCCAGCTACATGGGAGAATGAGGTGGGAGGTTTACAAAGTTGAAGCAAAGCCAAGGCAATTTAGTGAGACTCAAAATAAATAAATAGAAAGGACTGGAGATGTAGCTCAGTGGTAAAGCAGCCCAGTACTACAAAACAGGCACAAATAATCATCGTCGTCGTCATCATCATCATCATCATCATCATCATCTAAGGTAAAATAAACTGAATTTGATCACTTGTAAGTCTGATACATGTGTCCGTATATGTGACTAATTCGAAGTGTTTTGTGTTTCAGTGCTGTGCTTATACAGTCTGAGTGTTCCTATTTTTAGTTACTCCATTGTCTGTTTCAGTAGTTGCTGTACTGACTGAAACCACATGTTAAGATGGAATAAATCAGTCTTTACAAAGATGTATATAAAAGCAGAACTGTCAGTTTCTTGTGCATGAGACATGTGAATAATGCTTTCTGCTTTTTTTAGGAAAATATCTTTCAATTTACGTTTTTTAAATATTCTTGTCATTGAGAGATACCTACAGCTAGTGGTCTAGAAATAGCATAGCCATGCTAGTGTAAGCAGGTTGGGTATAGGAGATGTTAATAATGTACTTATTTCAATCACAGTATGTGTTTGAAATACTTCTCTGATTGTGAATTTTTTTTCTTTGTTCCTTTATGTTGATGATAGAAAGGCTTGGGTATAGCTTCATGGTAGAGGGCATGCTCAGGGCCCAGGGTTTGAACCCCAGTATTACTCCCCCCGCCCCCGCCCCCGCCACAAAATAAAGTTGGCAATAGAATTTTTATAGGTTCATAGCAACCAGCTAGAGACCTTCTAATAATATTTCCTGTTTGCTAATATTTATTTCTGTTCATTGTTTTCATTTCCAAAAAGTATTAATTATTCATGAGATTTTCAATTCTTAATTCTCCTGTTAGTTGTTTTTGTGCTTTATAGTCAGTATTATTCAGTTACATCTTCTATACAGAAGGAGACAGAACTCCTTTATCTCTCCTAAGTGGAAAAAGGACAGAAAGCTGAAATTTAATTGGATATAAATGAATTGGCTTAATGAAAAAGGAGTCCTCATTCCTGTCCTTATTCTTACATCTTTATGTTTTTCTTTCTTACATCTTTATATGCAGAAGTTCTAAGCAGAGCCATATGACATTTATTCTCTTTAACCTTCTTATGAAAATAAGGACTTGTCTGAATAAAGGTGTGTGTTTATTTCAGCAAGTTTACAGTCTTTCTGTCCTTGATTTACAGATGTTCTCTTATCTATTCTCTTTCTCAAGCTTGTTGAGACACTTTATCTTATATATAAAAGTAATTGGGAATTAATATGAATGCTTACTGTTTTTGGTTTTCATAATTGAGTTTGTTCAGTTGCTTGCCCTGCATATATTTATTATGATTTGCTTTTACTTCTTCTCTTCTAACTCTTACCTGTTTCATTCTAGTTAGCTAACCTGTCTGTCCATACAAATAGACTCTTGGCTTATGGTTTGGATTAGTTGATGGGGAACATTGTCAGTAAGACAAAGTAAGAAAAGAGAGAATTTACTTTCTTGACTTCTTCCCTGTGATGTTTCTGCAAACTTCCTTCAATGTCCCAGCTCAATCAGGTTTATTTTATTGTTATTTTTTGTTATTTTATTGTTATTATTTTAATGTTACAGTGATACCCCTCAACCCCTACCTACCCCCATCCACCCTGTCACTGCCAGTGAGTGGTGGTGAATCCTGCTGTTATTAATCCTGGAAGACCACACTCCCATTTATGGATTTTCTTGTAGTGTACCTATGCTTTGTAGCAGAATTTTGATTAAAGTCTTCAAAATGAATGTGCCATCTATTTCTTAAAGTAACCCTGAACACATCTACAGTACTTTAGAAATATTTAAATTCTGTCATTGACCATTGTGATTGGCTAAAATGGTTTAGCACTAGAATAAGGAAAAAAATTACTCCGATGATTTCATGAATTTATTCTTTCAGCTGATGTAATTCTATTTTAAATTTACCCATAAGAATTTTACCTACAGTGTTACCAACCTGTTATTTATTGATTTTAGCATTACACAGAATTGAGAAGTACTAAATGAGAACATAAGATTCTAACATGAGGCCCCTTGCAGTGAGAAGTGCAGAGTGCTGCAGGGTTGTAGGGAGACCCGGCTTCCCATGTTGTTAGTGAGACCTTCCCTTCCCTTGCTTATCTCATTGCATCTTAACCCACCCCTACAGACCTCTTAGGAGATCAAGCCCCAAAACAGTGTAACTAATAGTATTTAAAGCTTGTTATGTATGCCTGTTCCAGGTCAAACCATGTTTAAACTCACTTAACCTGCCAGCATCCCTATGAAGTAAGCTCTGGTACTACTTACGTTTCGCATTTCAAGATATGTCAGATAGTGAACAGAACTGGAAGTCAAACTCAGGTGATCTTGATTCCCTAGTCCAGGCAGCCAACCGCCCCAACCACACTGTGGTATAATTAGAACTGATTATCCTTTCCTCCTAAAGAGGTCATCAAAACTAATCTCATTAGTGTTCAGCCTGTACAGATGATGCTGTGTGTAGGGGTCATTATTGTTCCCTAGTGTTTTTAGTCTCTGGCCCCTCATATTCCTCATGCCAATAGATTTTATCACCTGTTCTCTTAATGGAGTCAAGCCAGTTAGTCCTTCTTGTTTTAGATTTTAGCACTTTACATGATATCTTTTTTCACCACTGATCATTTCTTGACAATCCTGACTTCCATGTGGATCATTCACATAGCCTTCCATGTGGATCATTCTTTGACTTACCACTAATGATTCTTCACTCCATTTTAGACCTTTTGTTGATAACATCACCTCTCAGATTTCAAGTATCCTGTTTTCTGACTGTCACTCATCTTCTCTTCCTAGTTCATTTATTCTAAAACACAGTTCCAGTAATTTTGGGATAATCAAGTCCTCCATCCTGCTAAATTCTTACTCTAGCTTAAATTCCATGGTCTGTTACTATAGTCACTCTCTTTCAATGCCTGTTGTATTCTGTTTGATTAAAACCATCATTCTACCTGCTTTGTGTCTAAACAGCCATATGAGGCTGTCTCACGGTAAATATTCATGATCACAAGTCCTTACTACTGTTTGCATTCCCTAGTCTCTTCATTTCCTCCACTCAAAACTTTAAAAAAACATCTTTTCAGTTGATGGTGTTTGTTTTGCTGAAGCAAAACACAGAAAAAAGATTTTACCTCTCCTGCAAATCTGCAAGCTTAAAAAAGGACAGTATAAGCAGAAATCAACTTCTCAGGGGCCAAAATATGACAGTAGGTCCCGATTTTTCTCTCTGAGTCATGAGACAGGTGCTTTGAAAGGAACCTTTCTCAGTAACAGCTTTACTAGATTTGAGGAATGTCTGTTAAATTTTTGCTTTGAGCTTACCCATCTATACAGAAATTAGGAAAGATGGAAATTATAGATAGAAAGGAAATATCTGTCTGCTGATCTAGATATTACTGAAGCACTTTCCCCCCAAAACTTTAGCCTGCTTCACAATTGGCTAGGCATCACCTTAAGGTACTGATTTTCCAGGTCTTAAGTGGCTTCTGATAGTTTGTATTTTAGTGAGTCCTTAGGTGGCCCTGATGGTGCTGATCCAGGTATCTGGAGAATTGTTTTGAAAGTCATTTCACTGGGGTTCATATTCATAAAGTCTGAGCTGTTTTGTTCCTTTCCTCTTCCTCCCTTTTCCCTCCCTTACCTGCCTCCCTCCACCTTCTCCTGCCTGTCCCCCGCCCATGTTCTTACTGGCACATGGTGGTGTACTTTTTAAAAGCTTTTCTTGTGGTTTATTCTATGAGTATGTTATCTCTGGGTGTCTATATTGTGGCTGAATCCTTGGTGTCATTTTAATTTTTATTTTCTATATGATACTATGTTAGGCTTTATTTGCCGTGTGTAAATTTTTGAAAGAATTGTTGAAATCTTTTGCCCCTTTATTGGGTTGTCTTGTGTTTACAGTGGAGTTGTAGAAGTGTTTATCTAGTTTCAAGTTTTTTTTAAGTTCTTGTACATTTTGTAAGCAGTTTTTATTGGTTGGTGGTTTGCCTTTTTAAGTTATTTTGAAGAGCAAACAGTTTAATTTTGATTAAGTCCACTTATCAGTGTTTTTCTTCATAGTTCCTTTTTGTGATCTTTGTATGTCTTTGTAACCTTTTATTATGGTTATACTTGAATGGTAAGTTACTTTTGATTCCAGTGTTTGTTCCTTGGGGGTGTTAAAGGGCCCATAAAAGTTCCTGCTGATGAGGTTCCTCTGTTTTACGGGTAAGAGAACTAAAGTTCATAAAGATTACATGACTGTTTAACAGTTTATGATCTTCTCAAGACCAAAAAACTTTTTGAACTTCCTCCCAACTCTTGGTTCACTAGTTGTCTGAATGTTCTTGTGTATGATTCTTTTGCTAAAATTTTACTGTATACTGCAATATATTAAAATCAACTTCATTTCTGGTTATAATGAATATTCTCATTGAAAGTAATATTAAAATTAAGTAGGCTTGCTGTCTGATAATTTTTTCATAAAATCTTAACTGAAGATGTTGAATTTAACACTTTTTTGGTTTCTTCTTTTGATTCTTTCCAAAGGTTTGTAAACAGATTTGGCTAGGATTATTTGATGATAGATCTTCAGCAATTCCAGACTTCAGGGACCCACAAAAAGTGAAAGAGTTTCTACAAGAAAAATATGAAAAAAAAAGATGGTGAGTGAATAGTTTGTAGAGTAAGCTCCTCAAACCACTCTGATGCAGTAAAGGTAAGGAAGCCAGGCAGGCAGGAAAGAGATAGGTAAGTCTGTAGATTCATATTATCCTTTGGCTTTTTTTGGATTTGTTTTCCAAAAACCTTAATTTCTACTTTTATCTGAACTCATTTATGCATCTATGCCCAGGAGTAGGCTGTTCAATTACCAGGATTCCTACCCTTTCAAAAAGTTAAGGATTTTTCTAATCCTTTCGATTAGCCTCTCTAGACATTGTTAGTCCTATAAAACCTCCTTTCTTAAAGTCTGTTTCTTCAGCAAGAGTTTGAGTAGTGTCTTCTGTATACTAGGCATTGTGCCGGAGGATCCTATGTGTCCATAGGATTGCATCTTTCATTGTCTTTCCTTAAAGCACAGTATCTTACTGCGTCCCACCTAAGTGTCAGTTAAGAAGGGAGTTTTGGGGGCTGGGGATTTAGCTCAGCAGCGTAAGCACCTGCCTTGCAAGTATGCAGTTGTGAGTTTTATCCCTGGTACCAAAAAGAAAAGAAGTGAATTTTTGTACTCCCTAACTAAATCTGCCAGATTTTATGTTTTAAAAAGGAATTCTGTACAGATTTACATAAAGCTAGTATGTCCCTTACGGCAGAGCATGGACTATCCCATGGAGGTAGTGCTTAACTACTGCGGACTTGTTATTTTTACCTCTTGGCACAATGTAAGTACAGTTGATAAAAATTTATTAACTATGAATTTCTTTTGTTTGTTTAGTGCTATTGATAATGGTATATTTTCTTCTTAGGAGTTTCAGAAGATTGGGGAGAGAGTCAAGGATAAAGGGAATAGATATGGGGAAATAAAGTGCTACTCAATTCCTTGAACAACATTTTAATCCAGGAAATGATCTACTCATAAGTGTTTTGGTCTTGAGGAACCACTTGCTGTGGTTTATGGGGGAGAGGCCTGTACTTTCATTCAAGAAACATGTTAGCTCTGACTTCTAGGCTCTGCCAAAATTTTGGTTCTTTTTGCTGTCTAAAATGTACTAAGCTTTCTCAAACAAGATTCATTAGGACTGTATTGACCTGAATTAGATAAATTGAGTATAAGTAAAGATAGAAATGTACCAGTACAATCTTAGTTCAAGGAAGAAGAAATTACTAGAACATGAGCGATAGTAAAAAAAAAAAATACAGTGGCAGGAAATTTTAAAATTTTTCTTGGAATGATCTTTTAACTTGAAAAGATTTTTTTAAAAAAATTATTATTTTAGTTCTTAATTCTCTAGACCTTTGATCTTAAAGGCAAGATTGTTTACTTTGCATAGCTCTAACATAGTTTTTGTTTTTCTCAGCATTGTTACTTTGCTTAGAAAATCAATTTGGCTAAGACTTGGCTAGGGTCTTGTCTTAGATGGGTTATGTAGCTAGGGTCTTAGATGGGTTAGCTGTCACTATGATGAGAAAAGTGAGTGTAAATAAGAAGGGAAAATATGAATATGTTAATAGTAACAGGATTAAAACCATAAATCTCCATCTCTATTATAAAAATAATAAATTATTCATTTAACCTATAACCCAAATAAGTGAAAACCACAAATATTTGGTATTATTTTTTTTCTTTAAGAAACATGATAGTAAAAACAAGAACAAGCTTCAAGGTATGAACTTACATATTTTTATCTCTTGCTCTTGCACATATGTAACACAGAATTAGCAATGATTTCTTTTTCTTTTTTTAAAAACATGCTATGGAATGCTATCCCAAAGCATTCTAAGGGAATTTAATAACCTGGTGTGGTGACTCACACCTATAGTACCAGCACTTGGAAGGCTGAGGTAGGAGAATTGCCTTGGGTTTGAGGCCAGTCCAGGCTGTGTAGTAAGTTCAAGGCCATCCTGAACTACATAGCAAGACCTTATCTCAAAAAGGGAGGGGAGAGTACTTACTGTAAGAAACTACACTTAACAACTGTGCAGCTATGGATATTCAGTGATACTTTGAAATTGTTTGTTTGGCTGGCTGTCAGAATCACTTCTTAGACATGCTAAGTACCTTTAAATGGAGCCATCAGCTATTACCACGTTTTATCTTGGATCACACTTGGCAGCGTTCAGGAATTTATAACATCAGTGGAATGCCAAATTACCAGAAAGCATAACTTCTTGTATTTATTCTCATATTTCTTGTCATTTCTTCCATTTATTGGTGGAGGGACTTGTTTTGCTTGTAGTTATTACGTGGTTTGGTTGTAACCAACATTGTGTACAGTTTTAGTGTATTAAGAACTACAGTTGTTAACTGGTTAAAGACTTCACAGCATCTTTACCTCATTTTATAGATTAAAGAAATGGAAGCATAGAGATGTAATAATTTATTCAGATTTCATCACCTATGAGTTAATGTAACTGGGATTTGAACTCTTAACCACTCTGTTCCTACTTTCCTCACCTGTTTGATATGTGGGATGGGAGGAGGGTAGGAATAAAGTCAGAATTACAAAACTCGCAAGTAAATCCCACCCCTAGCTATCAGCCTTGCTGATATTCTTAACTTCTTCTCTTTCCTTCTTTCACCCCCTCCCATGATTCATATATATATATATATATATATGCATATATATATATATATGCCTGGGGTAGAACCTGTAAAGACCTGTGAAGCCATATGGCACCTTTCCATGTCAAAGCAGAGTAGCTGTGCAGTAGATTTACAGATTTTATTTGCTTGAGGCAGGATCTCAGAAGGTAGTCCAGTTTGACCTCAAACTCATGATTACCCCTCCCCCTCTGCATGTGCTACCATGCCTGTCTCTAGTGTATATAGATTTTTGCATAATCCTTTTAAATATCTCCTAGCACATGTTTGATTTGCTCCCCAATTTTTTAAATTAAGCAGATTGCTATGGTAATATACATGTGCATATACCTGTTACCTATGTATACTTGTCCAATTCCTAAGGATTAAGTTTTTGAAAGTACTCTCATCTGGGGCACATCATACATTTCAGTAGAGAGCAACAGAAAATTTGCAAAGTTTGCAGACAGATAAAAGGTGATAATACCTTAATTTGCATTTTATTACATTAAGTGTTTTGTTCATATCTATGCTTCCTTTTGTGAATTCCCTTCTTTTTAAAATGCAGTTATTGGGCCAGGGTTTAGCTCAGTGGCATAAGCGCCTGCCTGGCAAGTGTGAGGTCATGAGTTCAATCCCCAGCACCCAAAATGAATGAATGAATGAAGTTATTGATCTTATTCTTAAGTTTATAATAGGCCTCTGTATTTTAGGTGGTGAATCATACTATAATTATAATAAATGCTTTTCTTTCTCCAAATGTTATGATTTTAGGGTAATTTCATTTTTAAAACTTACAGTACAGTATTAACTATGTGATGGTTAATTATAGGTCTTAAGTTTGATAAAAGAAAGCAGTTATATTGTATTTATCATCATTGAAAAATCGTAAGTAATTGGAATAAGCTTTTTTTTTTTTTGGTACTGGGACTTGAACTCATGACCTTGTGTTTGTCAGGGAGGTACTGCACTGCAGAGCTATCTATGTCCTCAGCCCTGGAGCATGTTTGTACTCATAGTCTTTATTAAGTCTTTCTTTGAATATGTCAATTAAATGGAGTCTTAAGCTGTCAATTCTGAGTTTTCAAATAAGATTACTATTGAAATAATTTTGCACAAGATTAGAATTGAGCTAACTTCCTATTCTAATTTTTATGTGTTTTAGGTATGTACCACCAGAACAAGCCAAAGTTGTGGCATCAGTTCATGCATCTATTTCAGGGTCTTCTGCCAGTAGCACAAGCAGCACACCTGAGGTCAAACCACTAAAGTCTCTTTTAGGAGATTCTGCACCAGCACTGCACTTAAATAAGGGCACACCTAGTCAGGTGAGTAGCCTTTGCATCTTTGTAGAGAATGCTTAGGGGAGATTAAATGCCAGGATTTTGGTAATTCTTTACTAAGACAGGGACATAACTTTGAACGACAGTGGCATTGTGTCCTAATGGTTTATAATACATTAAAAGAATGTTGGGTAAGTGGGAGTAGGAATATGTGTACAGTATTTTGTTCTTAACGATTGCTCTGGTTTCTCTGCAGTTTCATGAGAGTGTACAGGAAGCTTATTAAAGCTGTATCTATCATGTAGACTGCAGTCAGTGAAACAGAAATCCGTGGTGACTTTCAGAACAGTATAGCCTCTGAGGTACTTTAACAGGAAGTAGTAAGATTTTCCTATATGCCTGATGATGTGGCATATTTATTACTGAAACTTAGTGGTTTTGCATTATATCTTATTCTGAAGTGTTTTTATAAGTTTGTAACTAGACTTTTTCTCTACTTCATATAGTTGCTGGAGCTATGAAGGATCTGTTTTTGTGTGGCATTACCACCTCTGTCCTGTGTAAGAATGGGTCTAAAGGATAGCACTGTGGATTAAATCCTACCCTTTTTGTAGTGTATTCGAGGGATCCTGAGTAATTTCCCCCCACAAAAGTATGCATGAAAAAAAATGAAGAAGAGTTAAGTCAGTACATTATAATTCTGTGTAGATGTTGTTTAAAGCTTATGAATTAGAGAGTGTTCTATATAAAGTTCAGTAGGTCTGACTGGAAAATCTTCATAGTTATGTTGGTTATAGTCCCCAGTTGTAGGACGCTCCCAAGGGCAGCAGCAGGAGAAGAAGCAGTTTGACCTTTTGAGTGATCTTGGCTCAGACATCTTTGCTGCTCCAACTCCTCAGTCAACAGCCACAGCCAACTTTGCAAACTTTGCACATTTCAACAGTCATGCAGGTATGTGTCTTTTCTCAATAGCTTCAGCCTGTGTATAAGACAGCAAGAAACATTCTTTATTAAATTAGGTATCAGTAAATGTTTAATTGATGAGTTATGGTCATCCTTAAATGTCAAAGTGTAATATATAACCATGTATCTGTGGCACTTAACCAGTCACAGAAGGGATTGTATGTAATACTAAGATGTTAACATGTGGACTGGGGATTTAGCTCAGCGGCATAAGTGCCTGCCTTGCAAGCAAACGTCTGAGTTCAATCCCCAGTACCGATTTAAAGAAAAAAAAGATGTTGACATGTGACCTCTTTTAAGATAAGATGGAAAAGACTATATTTTTCTTTTACTGTTGAAAGTGTCAAATGTTCAAAAGTAAATGGACAGTATAACCTTTATGTACTACTAATCACAGCAAATCTTGTTTCATTTATCATTTCATTCATATTATTTTGGAGCAAATTTTTTTTTTAAAGAAAAAAATACAGAAAAAAACAAAAGAGACAAACAACAGCCATAACAACAAAACCCCAAAACAGTAGCCGCATAGGATTTCAAGACAAGATGATAAGAATTTAAGAATGGTCATTATATTGCACATTGTTATCTTTAAGAGTTGCCCAGATTACCAGTTACAGGCAATGAAGCAAGTAGAAGTTTGCCCTTAAATATGGCATCTGTGAAAAGGACTTTTTTGTTTAACATCACAGGATTATCACATAGTAAATTGTAGTAACAATTCATTAGTTGGTATTAAAATTTTCATCCACTCCAGATTGTTTTGTTTATATATCATGCATATTATATGTATGTTTGTACACATATACTTACACACACACACACACACATAACACACATCCATGTACATTTTGAGTTAGGTTTCAAATAAGATGCACACATTGCAATTGTAAGCTGTGTCTCTTAGGTGTCTCTCTCTCTCTCTTTTACTTTTACTTTTTCTTTTTCTGGTACTGGGGATCAAACTCACAACCTTGGCCGCTTACACCATTGAGCTAAATCCCCGGTCCTCTCTTAGGTCTCTTAATCTATAAATTCTTTGTCTCTTTTCTCCTCTGTAATTTGATAAAGTGAATTTTTTCTGAAAGGTTTGTACTAGTCTGAATTTGTCGATTGCACTGCTCTTTAACAAGTTTCTTTTATAAAGTGGTAATTGAATTAGAGACCTGATCAGTCACAGGTTCTTGTGTGTGGGGAGGTGGCTAGGAGACTTACTACTTAGAGGTAAAGGATTTTGGATTGTCTCTTTACAGTGTTACTTTTGATGCTTACTGCCTAAATCTGTTATGCAAAATAATTTAAAATCTATCCATTATTTATTTACATTGCATTATACTAGAAACATGTTAAAAATATAAATGAAGTCTGTTTTGGAAGCCAGTAAGTATTGGTGTATACATCATAGAAAGTGTACTCATCTCTGTTTGCAAATGATTAAATACACCTCAAACCAAATGTAAGGCACTAAATATAGGAATTGATTTAGTAATTTTATAGTTTTATTTGGTAATTTGAGCTTTTACTTTGAATTATTTAACATGAGAATGTAAGTTATTGGTTAAAGCTGATTTCTGTAACTTTAATTGTAGATAAGAAAAATTTAAGACTGTATCTTTCTAAGATGCGTGTAATTTTATGAATGTAGCTGAAACCTGCTGTTAGAGTTGATTTAATTGTATTTTATAATTTATTTTGCCTTGTTTTACTCATTTGTGAGATTACATGGTGTTACTTTTTCTTCCTATTTGATGACCTAACTTTCTGAATAGTGGTGGTACAAAGTATATCTCATATATACACACCCCAAAATATATTATTGGGGGAGTTTGCCAATTGTAGCAAAACTGCTTTCCAGCCAGTCACATTTCTTTCTAGCAAGCATTTAGGGTACTTTAATTCTAAATATTAACAAAAACATTTTTCTGAAGACATGCTTCAGTCATGGTATAGTTTTTACATGTTCGCTTTTAGAAGGGATATTAGGATGGTGGTTACCTTTTTGCTTTTTTGAAGAGATAATTTTAAAAGGGTAAGAAATCAGGAAACTTAAATTGTTGGCTACAAAAGCCCAGAAAACCTGGAGAGCCTCTTTCTTTTCACCTTTAGGTAGGTAGGTGGCTCTCCTGCTGACAAGACAGGAGTCCTGATTCTTAGTTAACAGCTGGATTTGAGTGCTGGTTAAAACAAAGAATGGGTGGGAGAGTCAGCACTGAGTATGTTCTGGCTTAATCTCTATGTTAGGTTTATTGAAATTATTGATAAGGTAACTGCCAAACCCTTGTAAATTGTCAATTTACTTCAAGTTCTCTATGCTTGTATGCAGTTTCTGGGTGTTCACCTATCAAGGATTATTGTTATACTTTTCTTTGTAGCCTAGTTAGCTGAACAGTGATTAGACCCATTACTACAGCTCCATAGATTAATTTGCACTAGAAACCTTACTCATTCTTTTAATAACTCACTAAAAATGGTCTTTGAAAAAAAGTTATTATTTGAACAGTTTTAATAGTCTGTTTCTTATATAAGTAGACAGATACCTGAGTGGTAAGTAGTAGAATAGTGATGTGGATTATTTAAGAATACTGGAGGCCTTTTTCAGTCTGAAACTCTTGTTTACAAATGACTTCTCAAATCTCTTTCTTTTCCTTCCCTCCTCCTCCTCTTTCTTCTTCCTTCTTCTTTCTTCTTTCTTCCTTCTTTTTTTTCTTCCTCTTCTTTCTTCTTCCCTTTTTGTTTCACTTGTCTTTCAGTTTAATTGCAAGGAGAGTAAAGTGTACTAGATGCCTTTTGTAGGAGGTTACTAAATTTTAAATGTAGATCTTTTGACATTGTTGCCTTAGAGTAATTTTAAGTGTAAAGCAATGTTAGTGTTCAGTTGAAAATTTTTCTAGAGCTTTTATGAGCTCTTTACTGTGTAGTTCACAAAGTCATTGATGATCGAGTTTTCATTCTGAAGTTCTCATAAAATAACATTAGATGAAAAGTTTACCCTGAATACTTTCATATGACAGATAAATCATTTAATATCAAATGATAATTGTTCAGACACAATCTAGTTAATATGGTGTTTTAGGGGAAACTGAGGTTTTTTTGCAGATAATTTAGTGGAAAGCTAGAAATCTTTACCTTTCGTATGGACATTCTGGCTGACGTAGTGCATATGAATATGTATTGGTGGTGAGGTCATTATTATGTTCAAAAAAGTAATCTCAGAAACATATAAAGTTAGAATCATAATTGACCTGCAGAATTTAATAGTTATTTTGCTTTGTGATAATCGTTTTATCACAGAACCTGTGAACTGTAAGTTTTGAAATCTCCATGTCAGTTACTTTGCAACCCATGTAACACAAATGAGTAATATAATGAGACGTGAAAAATGGTGCTCTTTCTGTACGAGTTGTTCTGATATGCTGCCACATGGAGACAGGGTTTTAGAATTACTGAACATAATGATTTTCTTAAAGAGGAGCCAAGATACCTTGTTTGTTTATAAGGAAATTCCATCTTTTCGTATGTTGGGAATTGATGAAAAATGTTAAGGCTTATAGGTGAAACAATATGTATATGTTAAATGAATTTGCTAAGGGTCTTTCAGTTTTTGCATCATGTAATTTATCTTTTTGTATGAGTATTTGTTTTTATTGAAGAAAAAATTAAACTGTAGGCAAGTTCGTCCTCATTTGGTTGATTCCTTAAATTCTTAAGTGAAGTGATTCCTTCAGACTCTTAGAAACAAGATTACTTAAGAAACATTTATATGACTTTGTCATGTTTCTTTAACTTGTATTTCTTTGTGCATAATTTGCTTGAATAATCAGGTAGTAATTTTTATATTATTGAATTTAATAGTGTTTAATTTGCAAGGTTGTGTCTTCCAAAACTGGATTCCTTAGCATTTGTACTGATTGTTGAAAATTATAAGTAGATTTGGTACCTAGAAATAAAAATGGATTCAAGTACTACAAAGCCCTGTTTTGTCATATTGAATAGATATTTGAGGCTGTATTTGGAAAGCACTGGGCAAATACAAGTATTATAAAAATGAGCTTGCCCAGTAAAATAGTTTGCATGTTCTCCAACATACAACTACGATGTTCAAAAGCATAACTTGTTTTGCCTTTTGGAGTAATAACTCACTATATTTGATTTGATTGGGGAGTGGGGATGTACCAGGAAACCCACTATATTTGAGAATCTCCTATGCTACGTTTTCTATTCATTTATAGTTACATTATATATTACATGTTTTGGTTTATACCTTATTTTATCTTCTAGTTGAACTTTGTTCTTAGCTTACAGTTTCGAAGTCCTTAAAGAATTTATTCTTATTCTCTCAGAAGTTACAGAATGATAGGGGTGGATTTACAGGTAGAGGGTAGTCAGTCCTCCCATTTTGGTAGTGAGAAAACTGGAAAGACTAGAGAAATTGAAGGATTTTTTTCATGCTCTTTAATTACCCTGTTTTTGTTTTGCAACAGGGTCTCACTGTGTAGTTCAGGCTGGTCTTGAACTCACTGTGTAACCCGAACTGGCCTTGAAGTCCTGGTGATCCTCCTGACTCAGCCTGGGATTGATTACAAGCGTGTACTACGCATCTGTCTAGGATAGAATTGTCTGATTCTTAACTCTGGTTCCTTTTTATTGGACTACACTTGGTTATTGGTGTTACTAGTCATACAAAATGGCAAGTGTTTAAACTTATATTACATTTATTGATTAATCCTCTGTAGATATTTTTTCTCAAATACTTTTCAATAAATTAATTTCTAAAAATTTTTGTTTCCTAAAACTAAATTTTCAACCTATAAAGAAGAATTTTTGTCATGTTAGGCAAAAAAGAATAGCAAAAGATTTCAGAGTATCCAGAAAATACAAAATTTATATTATGCAATAAGCATGCTTTTTAATTTAGACAGTTTTTTGTAATGTTTGGGGGGGGAATGTATGAAAAGTTTTTATCGTCAGACTTGCTATACAGAGTGGCAGCCTTCATTTCAGAAGGCAGGTGGCATGGTCAGGTACTTAGTAAAAGGGGTCTGCTGGAGATGAATCCTCCCCTGCACTGTTGTCCCCTTTCACAAAAGTACATAATGGTAATCGTATAAAATGCTTTTTAAGTTTTCCTGATTTTCTTCTTAAAATAGGGTTTAACATGTTGATTTGTTGGGTGAAATTTTTTTCAGTAGTTTTTTAGTTACATATTCATTGCAAAAGTTACAAACTCAGGCAAACATGAAAGAAAATGATACTGATTTGAAATCCTACTAAGTTAAAAATGCAGAGTTTGTTATGTATATAATATACTATGTTAATTATAAGAAAAGTTGGCAGGTGAAAGTATAACTGGAATTTTTTTCTTTTTTTGTCTTTTTGAGACAGGGTCTCATTGTGTGCAGTTCAAGATGGTCTTGGGCTCACTTTGTAGCCCATGTTGGTCTCGAACTTGCAACGATCCTCCTGCCTCATCCTCCTGAGTGCTAGGATTATAGGAGTGCGCCACCACGTCCAGCTTAGAACTGGAATTTTTAACTTATTTTCTTGACATAAAATTTTTGCACGGACTAGATGTTTTCTGTGGTTTCTAGTGACCATGTTTTATTCTGTCATATATTTCATATGAAATATATTTAAATGACCTGTTGTTGGTGGTCATTTGCATTTCTACTGTGTAGGATTTTAGATATGACCATACTTTTTTGCAAAGTTATTTCTTTATAGATGCATACTAAACTAGAATTACCTGCAGAGGATTTACCACATTTACAGCATCTAACCTTTCCCCATCCTTTGCACATGCTTTTCATTCTTTCTGTGAGCATCCCCTTCTCCCATGTCAAATGTTTTTTGAATCACATCCCCTCAAAAACTCTAACCCAGCATCTATTTTGCCTTTCAGTAAAAATGTTTTATTTTCTCTTTAAACTTAAAATTTAAGAAAGTCTGGAATTTTGCACAGTTGCCAAATATAATCTTGATGTTTTTTTCCCCTGAATGTTATAATTGCTTCTGGCTTGCATTGTTTCTTAAATTTTTAGCATGATTTTAAAACGACACGCTTCTAATTGAATGTGACTATCTGAAATTTGGTGATCAGATGCTTATATATTGTTTTTTTTTTCTTTTTTGTGTGTCCATATTTGTTAACTTTTTAAAGAATGTATTTTAGATATTTAGGTTACTCTTAAGATTCACATAATGAAGTTTCAGTTTAAATCAATGAATTTTTCAGAATGTATCCCACAAGATTGTTTATTGTGCTATGCGTCATGTATTCATTGCTCTCAGTTCAATTTTGCTATGTTAATACACTCACTTTCTAGTACTGTTCCTTAGGCCATTGAAGGTATTGTATGCAAATTTATCATTTCACAAAGTATGTTCAGGGAATTTGCTGGGTAGCCTTTGTAAATATAATTGTGTTAAATGTTATAGTATATTTGAAGTCTGAATTCTATGTGAACTCTTTAAAATGAATTGTGATACATTGACACTTTTCATAAAAGTCTTAAATTCATTTGTCATGTATTTTCATTTATAGTTTTCATATTCGTTAACATCTGTTGTTCCTTACCATTTACAGCTCAGAATTCTGCAAATGCAGATTTTGCAAACTTTGATGCATTTGGACAGTCTAGTGGTTCGAGTAATTTTGGAGGTTTCCCCACAGCAAGTCACTCTCCTTTTCAACCCCAAACTACAGGTAGAACTTCTCCAGCATTCTGCTTAAGTGTTTGTGTTTAAAAACAAAACTCTGTAGATGTAGTTTTGAAAAAATAAATTTAAATTCTGTAATTACCTGACTTTAAAGTAGTTCTGTCTTTCAAAGCTCTGGGGAAACCTGAAAAATATAATGCATTTTTTTCTGTGTTCATTTGTTTTTCTGAACTGTTTGGTATGTTGTCTAATTTACAAAATCCATTCTTCTCCTTTTCCTGTACATGAATCTTCATAAAACTATGTGCACAAAGATATTTAAAGTACTAAATATATTTGAGCTTCATAGAATATACTAATTTAAGGCTGTTACATCTTTGAATTAGGGAAAATATAATTAGCTACTTCCATGTAACTAAAAATTGAAGTAATTTTAAGGACAATAGCTTGAAAAAAAATTCTGAATATTTAGTCAAGAGTAGATTATTAATGATCACTTTAATCAATTGTGGAAAGAGTTTTCTGTGCAGGAATTGGTCTTAATACATAGAATACTCTCTCATAATCTGTACATACAGTTTTCAGAAACTCTTAGAACCCTTGTTTAATCATCAGTTGATTGCTTTTTTTTCCCAACTTTTAACTCTGTATGTGTTGTCTCAAAGCCTTTTCTTTCAACTTTTTTTTCTTTTAACTTTCATCATTTATATAATTTCTGACTGTCCAGCATTTAGAATACTTTCATCTAGCTGCAGTTTTGGTGAATTTACTTCAGCTTTTCCTCTCCAGGCTACCCACCGTAAGTTCTTTTATCCACGTAGGCATCTTGTACTGCTTTGAATGTTATGTGTTGTATTTTATAGATTGTCATTGAAACAGTTTAATTACTGAAAGAATTTTATGAGTATGTTTGATTTAGAATGTCGAAAGGACTGACTGATGAAAGTGTTAATGTTTTTGTAGAGGAGTGTCTTCCCTCTGTTTTTAAAATACCCCTAAGTGTATTGTGCTGTCACCTTTACATATATTATATCTTAAAAAAATTTCTATATACACAATTTTGATTGCTCAAAGTATGGTTTAGGAGTAAAGAACGAGTATATCAAACTATGAAGTATGAAATGTATATAATGAAATGTGTTGATATTAGTCTTTTATTAGTGTTTTAGGAGAGTCTAGTTGTGCTTTAAAAGATAGGATATGTATCATATTGTCTATTAAGTGAGTTGTCCTTTGTTATGTAAAAAATTGCTATAATATACTGTATTTTTATGTCTTGAACTATATGGCAGGGTGTGATTTTACTCTAAACATATATCTGGTGCACATTAAAATATTATGTAGAATTAAGTAACAGCTTTTCAAGTGAAATAAGTCTAAAGTACAGGTCCATCTTTTAAGAAATTCTTGATTAAAATAATATATTTTAATCATTGTTAATCCCAGCCTCTGGGATTTGTTTAAACCATGTGTCCATGGAGCTTTAAAGCTTGAATCCTCCAAGTAAGAGTTTGCATCTTATTTATAGTGTCCTGGGGAACTAGTGAAGAGCATAGTATATAGGTTTGTTTTATGGATAGCTGAAGTTTAGCTAGGTATCGTGGAGCTAGCCCCCTGCTGCCCTGTTATACTCTTTATCCCCAGCTAGATGGTATTTTATACTGGTGTAGTTTCACAGATTATAAAAAGTCACATTTAGTTGATTAAAGTTGAGTACCATTTACCAGTCATCAATTTTTAAGAAATACAGATTATAGAATCATATATAAATATATACCCTATAATGCTTAGTTTAGGAAGAAGTGATCAGCAGTTTTCCAAGCGATATTGGGAAAAGTTCATGAATTTCAAGTGCTCTGTTTATTCTGTTACAGGTGGAAGTGCTGGATCAGTAAATGCTAATTTTGCTCATTTTGATAACTTCCCCAAATCCTCCAGTGCTGATTTTGGAGCGTTCAATACTTCCCAGAGTCATCAGACAGCATCAGCTGTTAGTAAAGTTTCAACAAACAAACCTGGATTACAGACAACAGACAAATATGCAGCACTTGCTAATTTAGACAACATCTTCAGTGCTGGGCAAGGTATCAAGCTCTAAACAAAGCAAATTCAAATTTATGTGTTAAGCAATGCCTTAAAATTGGCATCTTTATTAACATCTGAGAATGTTATACTTTCCTTAGTTGTGTAGAAATTATGTCTACATTTTTAGTAAAATATTAATTTGTTACTTTTGGACCTGAATCAGCTATAAAGCTAAAGGTACAGAAATTAAACACTTTTTTTTTTTTTTCCCTTGAGAAGAGAGTCTTGCTCAGTGTAGTTCAAGCTAGTCTTGAATTTACTGTGGAATTCCAAGCTGGGTTTGAATTCATGGCAATCCTTCTGCCCCAGCCTCCTTAGCTAGGCTTATAGGCGTGTGCCACCATACCTAGCCTAAAGTACTTTTAAAAGAAAATTGAAAAAAAAAAAAATTTTTTTTCCTAGAGAGCATTTTTTAATTCTGTGGCGTAACGTGATAGATTCCATTAAAGAGCTTGAGAGATTATTTGGTGATTTCTGTAATACATTCAGTTTGAACTATTTTCTGTTAATAAGTATATTGGTATTTAAATTCATTATCTTTATACTGTAGTTTTATACCACATTTTGGTCTTAAGGTCAGGATCTAGTAGTGCTAGGCTGATTCTGCATTCTGATCTCTGAGCCTGTCTTTCTTATCTCCAAAATGAGAATGATAACAGCACTGAATTCATGAAACTATGTTTTGTGTATTGTTGCCTGTGTGATACTATGGCAGTGCCTCACATACAAAAAGTGCTTAGGAAGTGCTTTGTATTAAGATTGTCTCTGACTTTTTAATGAAATAGCCCTAGGAAAATGATAATACTAATAGGTTGCTGACATTTGGTCCACCATTTTATGAGTTTATGTTTACTTCAGTGAAATCCCCTTGTCTTGGATTCAAGAATTTCTTCTTTATTTATAGTCTAGACATATTATGATTGTTATCCAAAACAGACTGTTAGATTTTTGTTACAGAAATAGAAATTGTGTTTTCATTACAGTGATTTATATGGGAACTAATCTTGTCCAGTATTGCTTAAATTATTTAGCGAAGTCCAGGATCTTTTCTGTTTGTTTAGCTCCCAAACAGTTTTGAGTGTGCCTCTGTTTTGTTGCAAATGTATTTGTTGCTAATATAGTGTAAATTTTTTTTTTTTTTGGTTGTTTCCAGGTGGTGATCAAGGGAGTGGTTTTGGGGCCACAGGTAAAGTTCCTGTTGGTTCTGTGGTTTCAGTTCCCAGTCAGTCAAGTGCATCTTCAGATAAGTATGCAGCCCTGGCCGAATTAGACAGCGTGTTCAGCTCTGCAGCCACCTCTAGTAATGCATACACGCCCACTAGTAATGCTAGCAGGTACTTCGTCTTGGCTTTCCTGCTTTGTGTTAATCTTGTACAATTTTTTTTTTCCAATTCTGAATAATAGAGTTAAATAACTGTTTGGGGGATGTAGCTTAAAAAGAATCGAATAGTTTTTAAATCTGAGAAAATTGAGTTTAATTTGCTAGTAAAAATATAATCCGTGAGTAATTGTCCTAATTTTATTCTTCCCTACATCAGAAATTTTGTTGCTGTCAGCCTTGAAAAGTAAAATTTGATTAAATATGTACACATCTTTAAACAGACATTATATATATATACACACACATATACACACATTAAACTCAGCAGGTAATCCATTTAATAGTCTGATTATGGATTTTTAAGGTACAGTTTCAGGCATGGAGACTAAAGTAGTGTGTTGTAGTCTTAGTTTTTAGAACTATTTGTGCCAAAACCATCACTAATTCCATCTTTCTTAAGTGCCCTACTTATTTATAAACAGACACACTTTTTATTATATTCATACATACAATAGATACAAAAGAATTTTTTGTTCAGCTGTGTATCTTTATATATTTCAGTCAGAACACCACAACATATCAGCCATTAAAGGAATTTGCAAAAATAAAAAATAGTGCTAGTCTTCTCAATAAGTTCTTTTTGTTTTCAAATCTAGCTTTTTCACAGTACTAATGAGATAGATATATGTTGTGTAATGGCTGCATTTAAATCTGAAGAATATTTTTTAAAAATTTCGTTAATTTCTTTTTGATACAGATTATAAATGTAGCACAAATAAAATTAACTGTTACTGGGTCTCTGATTTTTCAGAATGTAAACTTATCTTGAGACTTAACAATCCGAGAACTGTTGTAGTACTTGATATGTTTAGTGTTTCCGTATTTTGTAGCTATCTGGTAGGCAGATTACTTTTTAATACAGACTTTTAAAATCCTTGTTTTCAGCAGTGTTTTTGGAACAGTGCCAGTTGGTGCTGCGGCACAGACCCAGCCTGCTGCTTCGAGTGTGCCTGCTCCATTCGGAGGTATGTGCTTCTGCTCCACAGATGTATCGTTCCCTGTGTTTACTATAGGGCAAAAGAGATATATGTGGTAGCATTTTCTTTAAAAGACTAATGAAAGTATAGCCTTTTTGGTAATAAACTACTGCAATAATTTGTTATCCAAAAGATTATGATTTCTTTTTACAAAATACATTAGGATTTTATGATGTATTTTCTCATTCTTTAAAGCTACGCCTTCCACAAATCCATTTGTTGCTGCTGGTGGTCCTTCTGTGGCATCTTCTACAAATCCATTTCAGACCAATGCCAGAGGAGCAACAGGTAAGGAAAAAAGACAGATTTTGGAATATTAAATGGGGAGAGTTTTTTTTTTTTTCTCAGAAAGGAATCATGTGAACACCACCAGAAAATTCAAATCGCTTTTTTACTGGATGAATGAGAAATGATTAGAAGAGTTTGCCCATAAAGGTAAATGCTACCTGAAAGTTCATAAAATTTTGGAATTTAACAGTTGAGGGAGACCTAAGAGCAATTATCCTGTGTCTATTCTTCTTGTCAGAGCTTTTATTTTTCAGGTACAAAATCCCAAACATGGAGATGATTACTCCTTGAACTCACATAGCTAATTTGTAGCAAAAGAAAAGCTTGAACACAGAAATTTTGACTTATTTTATGACTTGGTTCTGGAATTCCTGGCTATAAGTCATTCAGTCTTTTTCCTCTCTGGAACTCTTGTCTGTAACATAGGTTGGCCTTGACCTCTAGACTTTTCTCCTACTTTAGTCTCCTAAGTGGTGGAATTAGAGGTGTGTGTCCCACTGTCTAGCTTTAAATTCTTAATAGAACATTACTGTGAGTGTTTTTTCCTCATAAGGCTGCCCCAAATAATGAACTTTGTTGCATTAACTCTTATTCTAGTGCATCTCTTCTAGTGTGTGCATATATTTTAGATTGTGGGGGCCTGGTACAGTTTTGGTATAATACTGCAGTATTTTCTTTGATGAATTTTTTCCCATTAATTCACCCCCCCCCCATTTTCCTGTTTGGTTCATATCATGCCAGTCACATCTCATTCTGTACTTCTTAAGAGTTTTATTCCATTGTGCTAAACACCAGAGCTCTTTGCCATTATCTTGGGTTGTCAGTAAGTGTGGTAGTACAGCTAGGATAGCTGTTAAATCTAGACTTTCTTTCTCTCTTCTCTTTCTTTCAACCCTTTTTCTCCTCCACTCTCATTTGTTTTTTGAGACAGGGTCCTCTATATAGTCCAGGCTTGTCTTGAAATCACTGTATAGCCCAGGCTGGCCTTGAACTTGTGGCAGGCCTTGTACCTCAGCCTCCCAAGTTTACAGGCGTGTGCCACCTATCCCAGTACTTTAGAACCAAATTTTAACCCCATTGCTAACTAATGTTGATAGGAAATCTGGCGAAGGGTAAATACTTCTAACATAAATTAGATCATTAAGAATTAGTAATTACTATATTAGTAAATCTCTGTCATTGGCAAGACGAGAAGTTTGAATACTGTTTGTCTTTGATGTAAATGTCTTTACTCACAGTTTGTAATTATTTAACATAACTATTCAATAAGTATTTGAATTACATATCAAATTTAATTTTTCAAATATTGATTTAAGTACTTTTACCTAATTAGTGAATTTTGTGCTTTTGCTTATTGTTTGTTAATTAAGGAATACCTAACAATTGATTTAAATTTCTATTTATATTTTCTTTATGAGTGTGGTGTATGCAGTATTTCTGTTAAATGGCATATTAATAGTGGAGTGAATTTGTAAAATGTGTCATGACATGACAGGACTTTGTACGTTCTCCGATCTTCCCAATTCTCATCAAATAATTGTCTCAATTACTATGGGAAAGTCACAGAATCTGCAGCTTAAAAAAAGTAAATGACTGTATTTTAAGTACAGCCAAACTTGTGTTCAGGTCCTGACCTAGTATTTACTTGGCAGGTGATCCTAAGAGAACTTTTTCTATTTTGTTAATCAGTGGAGTAAGGTTGATGCAGAATGTCCTAACATTTGTTGTTAAAGTCTTTTGTGACATGCTGCTGAAGAACCATTCAGATTCTAACCCCATTTAACAACCGAGTAATGGGAACTCCATTATACCTTGACTGAGTTGTATGAAGTTCTCTGAGCATTACTGCTGTCCTCATCTATGGAATGTGACCAGTATTCTTTACCTGGCAGGACTGGTTTGAAATCAAATGGTGCATAGCACCCTGTGTGTTTTTATGTTACATACTTAGAAAAAAATCATACTTGATATTTTATTCTCATGACTGTACCTGAGTTGGTTCTATCATTAGAATTAAGGATCTTTTTGCTTATTTTATTTACAGTATGAAAGATTTACAAGTTAAGGTTCTGCATAGGATATAAAATTACAAAATGTACAGATGATATAAATTAATTTTAATATCAGCAAAGTTATATTGGGAAGGTAAATTTGTGCCCACACATTTGTTTGTGGATTAACTATTTTTAACATTATAAGCCAGTTTAAATTTGTCACATCGATCACCTTTATTAGGTTATTATTGAATTGACTAAAACAGATGTTAGTTGCATATGTTTCTGTTGAAGCTGACAGGTAAACAGTACTTTGACAAATGGTTAGGGATTTCCAGTGCTTTATACTAGAAAAATTAATATTCTTTAGGAATTATTTCTTGTTATATTTAAAGGGGTTAATACTGTATTACTACATTTTGAGGTAGCTTTGGCAAGAAGACCTTGCATCAAAATTCTGTGTGAAATTTGAAAAATTCTACTTGTACATTTCATTCTTTTTATTTTTCTTTTTTTTTTGTCTTTTTGAGACAGGGTCTTACTATGCAGTTCAGGCTGGCCTTGAGCTCACTTTGTAGCCCAGGCTGGTGTCGAACTCGCAACGATCCTCCTGCCTCAGCCTTCTGAGTGCTGGGATTACAGGCGTGAGCTACTACATTTCATTCTTAAAATACGCATTTTAATTTTTATTTTCTTAAATTTACAAAATGTTGGGAATTTAAATTTCTTTTAACATATAGGAACTTTGTTTAGGAGAGTAACAAATAGCTGAAGAGCTTTTTAATTTTAGGATTCAGTGATACTTAGCTTTATTTTTCCAGTCAGAATCTAATTAATAAATATATTTTTCAATAATTAGGAAATTTCTGGATTGTTTCCCTTTCACCAATGAATGAATGACATTTTCCCTCTTATTTTAAAAAATGAGGAAATGATTTTAAGAGATTTTTTTTTTTTGCAGGAAATCAAGGAAGTAACTTAAAGAACTTTACATCTTATTTTTTTAATCTAGTAGATAAAAACTCATTTGCAAAGACGATAATGAATTTGCTTAAATAGGGTTTAAAGTTACATAGTAACTAACCTGATATTAATACTCAGGATACTTCTAAACTAATGTTGTTTTCCATTGCAGCTTGATTTTGTATTCATGAAACATAAACATAACAACATTATGTATTAGTCCTTGTTTATATCTAAATATTCGATATGCCTACTTCTTCATCTTAGTAGACTCTGGAAATGAAGATTAATGCAAAAAAATAAAAAAGAATGACAGTTGAAAAAAGGGGAAAACCTAAGAAAAAAATTACATTGGATTGTATAGGTCTTATTTTTATTTATAGGAAAATAAGGCACTTATATTCAGAAGATTCAAACAATTCGTTGCAACTCAATAAAATTGCTGTGCAAATTAAAAAGTAAGCAAAAGGTTTGAATGGATATTTGTCCAGGAAGGTGTAGAAATGATTAGTGAGCATGAAAACAGATGTATATCATCAGTAAGTGAATGTAAATCAAAGCCACTGTGTAATATCACTTTATACCTATTAGGTTGACTGTAGTATACAGATAGTAATAAGCATTAATGAGAAAATACAAACCACATACTGCTTGTGGGAATGTAAAGTGGTAAAATGTTTTTGAAAAACATGTTGACCATTCCTTGAAAGGGTTAACAAAGCTATCTTGCATTTCCAGTATTAGAAATATACCCAAGAAGAATAGAAACATAAATCTGCACAAAAACTCATATACAGCTAGCTGTTCTTGGCTTCATGATTCATAGTAGCCAGAAGTGGAAGTAACCCCATATATCACTAAGTGATGAAACAAGCTGTTGACTGGGCATACAGTGGAATACTTTTTGATTAAAAAGTAATGAAGTTCTTATATGTGCCATCCATTATGGATGAATCTTGAAAACTCCTATTCTAAGTAAAATAAGCTCATTCCAAAAAGCTCCCTATTTATGGTTCTGTTTGTATGCAGTGCCAAGGATAGGCAGAAGTCTATAGGGACAACATCAGTTAGTGGTTGTCAGGGGTTGGTAGTAGTAGTGGGCACTGTGGGGACAAACAGCTGACAGGTATGGAGTTTCTTTAAGAAAGGATGAAGGTAACCTAAAACTAGGTTGTGGTAATACAACTCTGATTATATACGAAACCTTGGATTGTATACTTTTAAAAGGACAAATTGGATTCTCCAATTTGGGACTCCAGAACTTTTGGTCATTGAAAGGAGTGGGGAGTGTGTGACATTTTTGTCCCAAAGTTAATATAGTGGATAATATTGGCTAACAGATACTGTTGCTTGAGATTTTCCTGTACATATTCTGTGAGGAAGGATTCTGTGCCTGAATACATACAGAAAATGCTGGGATAACCACAATGAACTAGTATTAATAAGTATAGGATTTTTCAAAGCCTTTGGAGTGCTCTGAGAAGAGATACACGTAAAACGACCAAACTTGATTATCACAGAAGCATTAGTTTTCTGTTGTTGTTGAATTCAGAGTACAGTATGAGAAAGTCTTTATAAATTATCAAGAAAAAAATTTTAAAAATATTTACACATTTAATCTTCATAGCAACTTTGATGGAGTGTGAGGTCGTCTTATTCTGTCCTCTCACCCCTCCCTCTTTCCCTTGGCAAATGAGGAAGGTCAGGCTTATAACTTAAATACCAACATGCAGCTAGAAAATGCCTGAACCAACACTCAGAAGCACCTCATCTCTTAATTACTGTTTTCTCAGATTTATGCTCATCTTAAAAATATTCTCATTGAAAATACATAGAAACATTTTAAATCCACCCACTCCACGTTGTTCAACAGAAAGTTCAAGTATATAACCGTAGTACTTGTCTTCTATTAATTGTATATACTTACGTGTAAGTTCTGTCCTTAAACATGCCAGGTAAGATGTATTCCAGTTGAAGTGCTCTTTTTTCTCCTCTTTCATTCTTACATTTTAAGCTGAGTATTTCTAATTACCAAGTGATGAATAAAACTCTCTGGCGCATTGTTCAGGTGCTTCCTCCAAGACCTGAATTTATGGATACTAAATGGTATTTTGGAGGATAGCTCATGATGCCTTCAAACCCTTTTTTATGGATACAATGTCTTCACATGAAAACTGCTTTAAAAAAAAATGGATTTTACCAGTGTTCTTTATTTGCTATTATTTTAAACTCCACTTTAAGCAGTAGAAATAATGTCATGAGTATAGTCGAAATAAAAAGTCTCATTTTGTGAATGTGTTTTTATATTTTTATGCTATCCACCTGGCATAAATCTAATTTTAAAATTCTGTAACGAAGCATTTACTTTTATTTTAATAATAGTTGTCTGTGACTTAATTGATATTGGTCTCTTTATGGCTTTCCATAAGGCCTTTCTGGAGCAATGCATTCTCAAGTGTTTCCTCACGCTCATTTTGGTAGGTGGCCACAACTAACATCTAGATTTGTGTAGCAATTTGTCTACTTGCTTGTGGAAGCTTCTGCTACTTTTCTGGATCCTTGCATGTTTAATTAAGTTTTCCCATGTTTTAAAATGGAGTGGGCATGGATGTGTGGCATCAAGATCACATTGTATTCAGTTACATGAAAATCTTCGTAGTGATTCTGTTTTAATGCTAAAAAGCATTATTGCTTACCTCCATGGTCACAATACAATATTAATAGCTATTTTGATTCTTTTCCTTCAGTTTGAATTCATAGTACTTAAAATGATATACCAAACCATTTTCCCACATTATTCCATGGAGTTTGATTTTGCTTAAGTGTATCCAAGTTTTGCTTTTTAGTGCTTTTTTTAAACAGTGATTTGTCAGTTATGTCAGTGCATTAATGTCTGTTATGAAACCCTCCTGTTTCCCTTGCAATGTGCTTATTATTCTTTCACTTGCTTCCCCGTAGCCTGTCTTTCCTTTTTTCTTACAGTGATGGGCAAATAATTTTTAAAAGTTTGATAGTCTAGTTAGAATGAGTAAAATTGCACTGTGGTGACATTAGGACTATGAGCATTACTTTGGGCAATGTCTGTAACTTGTTTTTCAGTTATGTAGAAATTGAAACATGATTTTATGGAACATTTTAGTGTGACCATTTTGTATCACAAATCAGTGATCTAGTTCGTAAACTTTTTAACATCAAGAAATTGGGTGAATGTTGTTTTTTTTGATAACATACTGACACCATTGCATTATGTAATTAGTAGAGGTATTTTTAAAGCAATCTCATTTCACTGAATCCTTTCCTAGAACATATAGTTGGAAGGTGCTGCATTAAATATTTATCAGTGGTAATGCAGTGTTTTGCTACTACATGTGTGTCTATAATTGGAATGGGTTTATAAATGAGTAATTGGGGCTGTTTTGCCTTTAGTTTTTGACTCTAGTTACTAAACCACATAGTTTTGAGCAGTCTGCCTCTGACTGTGGCCCCATAAATCCTTTTATTTTTTTAGTCATCTGTTTTGCAGTTTAAAATTTTTTCCCAGGAATGCTCATACTACATTATGGCAAACACTTCAGAAAGTAAAAAGTACAGCAAAACCTAAAAGCAAAAATATATACTTGTTTACATATGAGTTACATCATGAGAGACTTTCAAAAGCAACTACTGTTCAGACTTTCTATAATTACTTTGAGAAATTTTCTTGGACTTTCAAATGACAGCTTTAGTAATTTATTTTCACTTTGGTTATTGAGTTTCAGAACAACAAAATTTCTTAGGTTATGGAGAGGTTTATAACGCTCAAACTCATTACTTACTTTGTTCAAATTTTGTGATTTCAAATTTTTTCATGTGCATCTTAACATTTTTGAAGGTAAGTGATACTTACTCTACAGTGTGAAGTATTAGACACGTGCTGCCGTGTGACTGATGTGCCCTTCTTTTTCCTTCAGCGGCAACCTTTGGCACAGCATCCATGAGCATGCCTGCGGGGTTTGGGACCCCTGCGCCCTACAGTCTTCCCACCAGCTTTAGTGGCAGTTTCCAGCAGCCTGCCTTCCCGGCCCAAGCAGCTTTCCCTCAACAGACAGCTTTTTCTCAACAGCCCAATGGTAAGGCCTAACATTTGTCTAGCTGCAGGTCCACTTAAGGTACTTTTATACACCATAATGTTTAGTGTTTGAGCCAATGACTTCCTGACTTATCTAAGACTGCCTTTACAGCGTTACCTTCTGTATGTTTACTACACAAAAATTGAAGGTATTAGTGATTTTGGTCTCAGAAAACGTAGCTCTTCTATGTTTTTCAGAATCACCAGTGTCTTTCTCACTAATTCATTATACATGCTCTGCTTTGCTCCTTGATTTGGAAAGGAAACTTTATAGACCCTTAGAGTTATTGTTTTCTGTCACAAAAATATTCTCTATGTGCTTGGATCAAACTCACTACTGCGCGCTTACAAGGCAGGCGCTTATACTGTTGAGCTTGAGCTAAATCCCCAGCCCCCTATGTGCTTTTTTGTATAAGGATTTGTTTGTGTCTTAAAAACAGATAAATCTTAAATACAGATTACACTTTAGTTGAGTTTCTTGTTTTTAGAAGAAGTGTGAAGATTTTACTCCCATCATTTTTTTTAACCCATTTCTCATTTGCTGAAGTGTGAAATCCATAGATTTAAAGATTTTGGAATTACAAAGGTATTTTTTTATCTATGCGGTTAGATAAAAGTTTAGAAATATGTTTCATAGTAGAACCATAAATGATAAAATAATTCCAGAAAATTTTGTGGTGTTCTCATTGGAACCATTGTGTTGTCCACTCAACTCCTCACAAATAATCACAAACCTATCAGTTCATTAAATCCTTTAAATGTCTGTAATTTACACAATGGGGAGGGGCTGGGGATTTAGCTCAGTGGCACAAGCTCTTGTCTGGCAAGCACGAGGTTGTGAGATCAATCCCTGGTACCAAAAAGCCACAAAAAAAAAAAAAAAAAAAAAAAAAAAAAAAAAAAAAAAAAAAAACCAAACCAAAAAAACACATACACAGTGAGGGCAAGTTGGCATTGACCTCTCAGCAGATCTCTGTGAAGCTCTTTTAAAACATAACCTTAGAAGCTTGTCACTGACATCTGAAAGAGCATAAGGCCTAACAACTTAACCTTGATAATTTGTTCTTCTGCTCTGGCTAGAGTTTCTCAGAAACATAGAGACTATAAGCATCAGATTATGTCTTGAAGGCAGAGATTATAATCAGTGTTTGTTTTAACAAGGTGCAGGTTTTGCAGCATTTGGACAAACAAAGCCAGTGGTGACCCCTTTTGGTCAAGTTACAGCTGCTGGAGTATCTAGTAATCCTTTTATGGTAAGTGGAATTCAATTTTAAGCACTTTGTGAGTTTTCACATCTCATTTTCCAATTGGAGAAAACAGGATGTGACTGTGCCTGCTATTTGGTGTTCTGATAGAACGCCTGAAGATTGTACAAATTGAGACATCTTTATCTGAGCTTTACAAATAATTAATGCAGATCAACACACTGACAGTATGACAAAGCGTACATACTTTTTCTCAAAATACCGTTGTAGTTGAGGCCATGGATTAGTGAAACAGTATGAGAAGGAGTCTTAGAGTCCTTTTTGGACTTGTAAGAATCACAAGCTATACTTTTAAAGGGCCAAGTCTCTAGAATCTAGAATAGTTATATGAAAGTATGGCTGATAAAAGCATAGTACCTGACACATGAAGTTTCTATCAACAGTGATGAATGTTGTTCATACTAATAAAATAATTCTTAAGTAAAATTTAAATAAGATTAAGTGCAGTTAAATGGTTTCTTATTTTGCAGACACACCACTTTGATTTGTTTATTTTGTCTTGTATTTTTCTGTAGACTGGTGCACCAACAGGACAATTTCCAACAGGAAGCTCATCAACCAATCCTTTCTTATAGCCTTATGTAGACACTTTACTGGAACGAACTTTTATGTGGTCACATTACATCGCTCCGCCTCTTGCACTGTTGTCTTGTTTCACTGATCTTAGCTTTAAACACAAGAGAAATCTTTAAAAAGCCTGCACTGTGTATTAAACACCAGGTAATAAGTGCAAAACAGAGGGCTGTGGTAACAACTTTTAACCAGTGAATTGGCAGAGAAAGATAGCGGTATCATGTATATTAAAAATTGGCTAATATTAAGTTATTGCAGATACCACATTCATTATGCTGCAGTACTGTACATATTTTTCTTAGAAATTAGCTATTTGTGCATATCAGTATTTGTAACTATAACACACTGTTATGTGAAAAAATGTTACTTGGGAGATAGATCAGCCACTTTTAAGGTGCTGTCATATATCTTGGAATGAGTGAACTAAAATCATTTTAACCATTACTACTGGAAAGTTACAAAGACAAAATTGGAAGGTTTTATTCGTTCTTGAATTTTTCCTTTCTAAAGAGCTCTTCTATTTATACATGCCTAAATTCTTTTAAAATGTAGAGGGATACCTGTCTGCATAATAAAGCTGATCATGTTTTGCTACAGTTTGCAGGTGGAAAAAAATAAATATTAGAAAATATGCTATTGTTTTGTGTTCTTGCTGCAATGCCTTTACCAAAGTGGCCTTAAATATGAGTAGTGAATTGAGAACATCTTGAATTCTTAAAGACTTCTATTGACTAACTTTTTATAAAAAGGCCATGTAGAAAATTTATTAAAACTACTAGGACTGCTATATTCAGGAATATGTCAGTGGTAAAAGCATTTAAATGTAGCTTGTCAGATTCACCATAGTACTTCTAATTTCTTTGCAACTTGTTAATTTTGTGAAATTTGTATATATGAAGAATTTGCATGTATGTGTATTTACAAATTTTTTAAAAGATCTTGAATTGTCAGACTGCAAAAGGCCTATTTTAACTATTGATTTTTAAATTTTGTCATTGAATGTATTTGAAGCAGACATGCATTAACTGTGACATGATTGCACCTGTTTTTTTTGTTTTGTTTTTTGTTTTTCGTTTTTTTTCCTCCTTCCCCCCACTTTCTGGACAAACTGAAATTATCTATAGGACATTTGTTCATGTTTGTCTTTTTAGGGGAAAACTGGAACCCAGTGTTACCTTGAATTTATGGAATACTTTGTTTAAAAAAGGCAGCGATACTAAGTTTAGTTATATCTTTTTGTTAATATTCAAATGAACTTGATTATTTATACATAGTAAAGCCTCAGCCATCCAAAGATACCTGGCAATCTCATCAAAACAGAACACAACTAAGAAATTTGGAATTTGAAAAAAAAAAAAAAAAAAGCCTCTGAGCAGTCCATATGTCGTGAAGTTTGTATGTTGGAGCACACACGTTTGTTTTTATGTAAAATTTAAATAATTTTGATTTCTTAGCCCTATAGCAATTAGTAATGGAGAACTGATGACTTGGAAAGGAGACTGAAAGACTGTGAAGAGCATGCATCATCCACAATCACCTTTAGTACAGGGACAGCCAGCCCAGCTTACAGGACATCATTGTACTACATCATCTTCTGACAGTGGTCTGTTACTGTATCTGTGCCACCAAGAAAGGGTGAAATTGAATATACAAATATGTAATACCTATATGAAAAATTTTATCTTAAAAGAATTCAAAGTCTTGAAAAGCACTGGTATTAAAAGAGATGAACTATCAATTTCCTCAAATAGTTGTTCAAGTTGAATGCCTTTTGCAGTGATGACTACATGAGTTGTCATAGTGTTTTAAAAATCTCTGATATTTGGGACTTGCAATCCAGTGCACATCTGACTGAAAGCGTGGCTTATTTGAACTGTTTTGATAAGCATAGGAACCCCTTTCTGATCAGTAGGATTCTTAGTATAGTTGTTGCACAGGTCCATGTGTGCATTCATACAGTCTTAAAATGTTTCTCCTTTAGAGTGAGGTCTCCCTCAACCTAGTTTTCATGGAAGGGAAACTTAAGAAATGTCTTTGAATTTTTGTTTTAGCTTGTATCAAGTCCAAATAAATTCATATGTGTAAAAGTTATAACTGGAGGCCATTACCCAAGTAACTTACCAGGTTTTCTATCTAAGAAGTAAATTAAACAGATATTATCAAAATAATTTAAAGTCTATTTTTTTTCCTGGGTAAATCTTGAAGTTTGTAATTAAATGGGAACTTTCATTGGCTTATTCCTATTTTTTAAAAAATCAAGTGTGTAGATTTAAAAAGAGACTCAGCTTTAAAGTAGATTTTCTTGTCATCTTTATTGTTCAACTTCTACCTTTATATTCAGATTTGCTTTTAGCTTTATATAGTCCATGAGAATTGTGTTGAATACTTAAAAAATAATCCTGGAATGTGACAAGGCTGAAGACCTTCAAATTTCCTGGCTTACTGGTTGATTCAGATCTTTCCTGTTATGTCTTTGTCCAAGAAAGAAATTTGTCTTTTAGGATGGTAAGAACTTTAAAGGCATAGGTTTTTGGATTTTTGAAATAGAAAATGTTTATTCTCCATTTTTGTAAAATTAGAGATTAGGTTACTGCTTTCTTCCTTAAAAAGCAGATTTGAAAAGCTTATAAGTTTTTACCTGTAAGGTGTCTTGCTCTCAACACACCTCTCCTTTGGTACAGAGCCTGTAAATTGGTAAAATTAAGAGGACAACCTGGCTGCTGCTTCACACTATAGCAGCATTTCTGAAACATTTTGGTTTTAGAACCATAACTCTTAAAAATTACTGAAGATCTCCAAATAGCTTGTATTTATAAAATTTATATCTTTCAGAATTTATTAAAATGAATAAAGATAATTTTAAAATATGTTTATTCATTTTAAGTGTATAAGTAATCTCATTGCTTCTTATTAAGGATAACTTTTTTATGTAAAGTAACTTTTCCAAAACTATGAAAAATAGATGCATTGTTCTACATTTTCAATATGCTTTTAATTTCTGGCTTAATAGAAACAGTGAAGTTTTCATCCTGCTTTTTCATTCCCGTTTTATTCTTTATATCCTGTAGCAAAGACTCTAGAAGATTATACTGTGTACTTGTGAAATCGTAAGTGTGCAAAAGGCATATAACATCTCATATTATGAAACTAGTTTGACCTTGTGTAGCTCTTTAGAGGATCTTGTGAACTCAAAGATTTCCAGACCACACTTTGAGAAATTTAAATTTGTATGTTTCTTTGTGGGATAAACAATCTACTTCCTGCACTAAGGGGTTTTTTCTTTTGGGGGGGGGGTTTGTTTATTTGGTTGGTGAAAAAAGCTGAAATTCCAGTTGAAATTACAAATTTCTTAACATTGCTTTAATTATCTCAGTGTAATAATAGAAATGATGTAGAGTGTGGTTTGCAAGGCCTTTTTGTGTATCTGGTACTTGCTAACTTTTTTTATATTCTGTCATATAAACCTTAAAAATCCATCCATGTGCAGAGAAAATTTAAACTATATACAGTTTTGCTCTTGGGAATATTTTCTTGTTGGACTAAAATGAGATCACATTTATGTGCAAGTAATTTTTAATCTTTTGAAATTTCAAGTTTCTGTATTTTATATACCTAAAAATACATTCTCACTTAACTTTCATGGTTTGATTAAAATTATGAAATTCAGCTCTTCTCTAGTTTTTAACTACACTTTAGAAAAGAAGGTAAATAGTGGAGCATGTTTTAGACTGAGGACACTTCCATAGTGTCACGGTGACTCCCGTTTTGTGATACATTGCACCTTTATTGACGTAGTTTGTGTCTTCAGTTTTAAAAATTTGCTTTTTTTAAAAGAAGATACTAGATTTGTATTAAATTAACCTATTTATTGTATTGACTCATGCTCATTTAATTTTTTCCTTTGTATATTTCAAAGCAGTATTATTAATTAAACTTTTTGTTTATGTGGTTGTGTTTGAACAGAAGACTGACCATGGTGTGGTCTAGTGTTTGCTGGTAATGTTTAACAAAAAGAAAAAGGACATTGTTTTGTAGTGTTTGCTTAGAGTTGGTCTATAAACACAGTCACCATGGCTTCTTTGACCTACTAATCTGATGTCCTGAAATGTACTTTAAAGAAAAATACACCCATGGATCACACTTTTGCAAGCCAGCTCCAGTACAGCATTGATGTCTGTTTCCACAGTTTCTCCTTTAAATTTATCAGTCCTTTAATGATTGTATCCAGTATTTGGAGAAGATTTTGTTTTGTATGATTTTGTTGTTAGTATTCATTCAGCAAGCATTTGGATACAAAATTCATTTCTAAAATTGATTCAGGCGCTGGAAAGAGCCTAAGTATTGTGTGGAGGTTATCCTTTGTGCCTTCTTTGGATATGGTGTGCAGTTTGTATCTGGCCAGCACAGTGTTTCAAAAGTTGGCTTCTGACTCCAATACCTGGATGTTTTGCTCCATATAAAATGGCCACTAGCTGACCCCTAACCATTTTCTTAGCCTCAGATGCTCAGATGATTTTCAGGCCCTTTGCGTTGGCTTTTCCAGTGGTACCTTTTATTCTGACTTTGGAATAGTTGTATGAAGTTTAAATTCATGGTAGTTTTTTTTCCAGTGAAGACTTCCACCAAGAATGTGTACCAGAGAGCCTGTGTCCATCTGCTTATTTTAGCCAGCAATGAGAATTGATTGTATGTTTAAATCTACTTTTGAAATCTGTGCTTGTCTAACAGAGGGCTTTAGAGTTAATTCATATAGAATGGTATGTTTTAGGCTTTTGTAAAAAGAAAGACAGAATTGATTCTGTATAAAATATTTCAGTTGGTGACTAAAATACTCATTGTTTTAAAAATTGATTCTGTGAAATCTTGAAGTTATTTTCCAAGTTACTGTGTAAGCAATAAGAGTATGATTCTGAATTCTCAGCATTTTCTTCCCATCAACACAGAACTTCTTAGTATTACTCCTAAAAATGCTTCCTCAGAGATAAAAATGTTACCTACTTTGTATACTTCACATAAAAAATAACCAAAAAGTACCAGGAAAATATACAGGATGTTCTAAAATACATGTGTATGATTTTTTAAAAATATGCAGTGTACACAGGGTATAAGATTAAAATATATCTCCCGTTGTGACTTTATTCCCACATTCCAGAAGAATATAATTTCTTGTACTCTAGGGTAGTCTCTCAGAAATACTATCATTTATTTCATATCTATATATGCTTCCCATTGTTCTTTATTTAAATATTCAGTTTTGTAGCATGGTTATTTGTATTCAAAGCAGTTGGCTTTCCATGTTACCATCCAGCTTTAATTCATTGTTTTAACAGCTTCAGAATTCTCTTATATGGTTGCCCCTTTGGAAGAATATTTGCTTATAGACTTTTTTTTTTTAACTAAAAACCTTACTTCTGGGAGAATTTCCTTATGCTTATGATTACTCTTGATTCTGTCTGACTGGAAATTTTGAATGAAATTATTATTTTGGGGTTCACTAGCTGTTTTTAAGTATAACCTTGTTTCCATTTAAGAATTCTTCCATATGAGCAAAAAAGTCCTTCAAATTGAGTGTCAAAAGATACTTGAAAAATTCTAGCTTATAATTTAACAAGTTCATTAATGTATAAGGTCACATCTATTTTGAAGCTTTATTTTATGGTCACTTCTTGCCTATGACCCTTGGAACTTCTAAAGTACAGATTTGAAACTTTGTGTTAAAATTTCTTGTTATTGTGCCTTTCTCATCTACATTTGCAGGGCTGGGGGTTTAGCTCAGCGGTGTAAGTGCCTGCTTGGCAAACGCCAAGTCATGAGTTTGATCCCCAGTACCAAAAACAAACAAACAAACAAACAAAAAAAACAACCACTCATCTACATTTGCTTTTACTGTACCTTATTTTTAAGAAGAAGGAATTCAGATTAACAATGCCAAAGGCTATTTTGGCACAACTGTATATTCATCATCTCTTCAAAATTAGCTTTCTTGGTTTTAGAAAAAAAATGTAATAAGCTGAAAGTTCTGTTTCTGATTTCTCACAGATTAGAGTTCAGAAATTTCTTCAGGTATATTTAGGGCATACTTTCTGGGAAAGTTTGGTTTTATGAGAAATGCTTGCCCTAGTGGCTTGTTTAAAACTACATGTGCACTTTTAAGGTTAGAAACAGTAAGTGAGGGATCTTCTGAAAAGTTCAAAAGAAAGAGTTGCTTCTAATCAACAGGGCATGTTTAGAAAATGTTAGTTAAGATTTTTGAAAACCAATCTGATGACACGAGCTACTTTTAGGTATAGATGAAAACTTACAGAATGACTTCAACACTCATTTCTAAAATAGTACAGTGTAATAAATTTGCTTAAATTCTTGTCCATTGTGAAATAATTGTTGGAAGAATTTTTTTAAATAAAGGCTTCTGAATTTGTATACTATTTGGGATAGCTTGTTTCCTTTAACTGTCATAATATAGCAAGATACTGGAAAATTAATGTTTGCATTCCTATGTTCTTGCAAAGCAACTTGTGCATCACTTTTGACAACCCTTTTTATATTCCATTAGCTGTGTATGAATAACTGCTACTTAGTGCTACTTTTTGTTTGCTTTTTAAATTATAAGACACCTGCATTTTTAAAAGGGCATTGCTACTTGCAATATTAATCTCCTTTCCCCTCAGAAGAATGGCTACCTTTCTTGAGGTTCTTTGTGTGTAGGTTGGTTTTAAGACAGCAATAGAATGGAATTTTTCCTACTCTACTAAGTATAGATGTTTAAAATGTAAATATTGAACTACTCCAATTCTTCACACTCCACATCTTTTTTCCCTGTACAGTTCCTATTGTCTGTTATGGATCTACCCTGATTATGTACCATTTGTATTGTTTAAATTGTTTTTATTAACTGTTATCAGAACCTAGAAGAAAACTGGTTTCCTTAGCAAGAAAGAGCATTTCCACCCTGATTGCAGCCAACGCCCTGAGTAACTAATACTTTTTTCTCTTATTTAATGAGAAAAGATTCAAGTTTTAAAGTCTGTTTTTTCTTAAATGGTATGGTAACAATGGGATTTTCTGAAAAATGTTAGAATCAGAATTCCTGTGTTTAGTCAGGTTCTGCTATTAATTGGTATTTTGGAATTCAAATGCTTCCAGTTCCTTAACTTTAAAATGAAACTTCTTCCAGACTTCAAAGTTTTCATCAACCATCTGGAATATGTGTTTAAATTAGAGCATTAAGTTTTGGGAATTGGAATTAAACTTTGATCATCCTCTATTTAAATACTTGGACTGGTGAGTGGTTAAAGATCAGACTGACAGATTTATAGATGGGCTAAATGGTATGAACACCATAAGCCTACTTTGAAAACTACTTCGAGCAGTTTTAAGAAGTAGAAGTATGGATTGAAGAAGACAACCACAAAAGAAAAAACAAATCCACTTGTTTCACAAACATTGCTATGAGTCAAAACTCACAGCAATGCAGCTTTTGTTCTCTCCACAATGACGTTTACTTCTTGCCCTTGTGAAGTTTTACATTTATTATCCATATATATATATATATATATATATATATTGAGACAGGGTCTCACTGTAATCCAGGCTAGGCTTGAACTTCCCCAGACTGAGATTACAGATGTGAGCCAAACACCTGTAGCTTGTAATACGTTCTTGCTGGCTTAAGCTGCCAGTGCCATTTGCACAACTATCCTGCCACTGGTTGAGAGCTTCCCAGCAGTGAGATATGCAAATCATGGTCCTGCTGTAAATGTGTTAATCCGTGTTTTCCCCACTTAATTTGAAGTGAAGTACATTTAGTATTTTTTTCTGATTGTGAAAATATATGCTCATTGTAAAAAACCTAAAAATACAGAACATATTTTTAAAAATGAACTTTGTAGTCCTGTCCAATTACTATATTGTTAAATACTTAGGGATTTTGTTTCATGCATAACTAAATAAGAAGACCCCTTATAGAACAGGGTCATACAGTGCTTTCTGCTCTGTAATTTCTTCCTTGGTATATCCTGGGTTTCTTTCACTGTCAAATATATTCTGTTCCAGTGAAGTGTTACTACTATATGGAGTTCTCATAATCTCCACAGTGAACACTGAAATTATTCCAAGTTTCCAGCATTGAGCATTTTACCAATTTTTGTGTTATCTTAGAATGGAGCTGATGTCTGAACATCAGCTGGTGTCTGAACAGCACACGTACTAAGACTTTCTGTGTTGCACTGTGCAGTGTTCATGGTCATTTGGCGTATCTGTGTTAATACATACATGTAGCATTTCACCTGGAATTATGTCTTGGAATAAATTTTATAAATTATATCATTGGCTTAATAAGGATTGACTTTATTGTTTCACTTGGTTATTATGAAAAGCAATTGTTAATTTTTACAAATAGGTCTGCGAGCCACTTTTTTACTTAACTGCCAGTTATCAGAAGGAATTTTTTTTAATGATTGCTTATTTAGGGAATATGAAATACAGTAATGCCTCATCTTTCTTTCCTCTTTTTCTTTGCAGGTGAGTTGATTGTCCCCATGATTTCCTAGTTGCTGTTTCTCATTTATGATTTGTCTTAAAAGCTAATTTAAAAACATTAATTGAATCACCTGACTAGGACTTTTCTGTTGCTAATGTCATTTAGGCTGAAAAATTTCTAATGAGGGGATTTAAAATCTAAAATTAGGTTTTATAGAGCATAAACAAATCTAGATACTGCTGTTTCCATTTATTATCAAAGAATGTTAACTTATTCAGATCCTCCAATAGAAGCGATCATTACTCAAGCTTACAAGCTTTTCATCTTGCCATGTATCTGCTCCACAGAAAAAGGGCTTTTTTTTTTTTGGTACCGGGGATCGAACTCATGACCTCACGTTTGCTAAGCAGGCACTTAGGCCGCTGAGCTAAACCCCTGGCCAAAAAGGCTATTTTTATTTGGTGTATTAGTTTCACTGTGATATCTGCTTATAGGTGTTTAATTTGTATGGAATTTGATGTGCTCCTTGAATGTGTTGCTGTTTTTGCACCCTGTTCACTTTCATAGTATTTTTTTAGGGTTGATAAAAACTTTAAGGATGGACTTAAGGAAAATTCTTTTGGATCTTTGAAGGATTTGAATGATTTAAATTTTTACAGTTATCAATATCAATTTAGACTAAATTCCCATAAAGTTATTCCAGAAGAGTATTACAAATTTAGAATATATAAATCGTAATATTTTAAAACAGTACTGTTTCTTTCAACGTTTTATTTCAGTTACAAAACATATTTAGATAGCTCTTTCAAATAGCGAACAGAGGAATCACTAGGCCGTCCATATATTTCCAGTGTACTAACCTGTGAGAACTTTATAGAGAAATCTGTAAATCATAGTTGGCCTGAGACTTGTAATATTTTGTTTCCTGTTTAGAAATCATACAGGTTAACTGACTTTTTAAGTGGCATTCTAGAAAAAGAAAAAAGTAAAGGCTATATTCATCAGAGTTGTGGTCACTTCCATTTAGTACATGTTAATTTGGTGCCACTTGATTTTTAAGCATTTCTTGTAACTCCCACATATATATAGGCATGGGATAAGAGCTTTTTAAAAGTCAAGCAAAATGGACCGAAATGGCACTGGACCTGCTCAAGTGAATTAAGTGGTAGGACTGAACCTTAAACCCAGTGTTCCAACTCTGTTGCAGATACTTGGAACCACCACTTCACTGCAGTGCTTTTTAAGGAACTGATAATTAGGTTTAAATGCAAGTCAAGGACAGATAGATGGGGATTTGGGCAAGTAGAAGGAGTAGTAGACTTAGGTTTGAGGGATGGGAATAAGCAGAAGGAGAAGGAAGCAGAAAGTTTTGTAGGCATGCTATGTTGATAGCTAAGTGTCTTGTGGAAGTCTGATTAAAGGTGTGTGATGTAGAAGTACTTACTGGAAAAAAATTTTACTTTTCTGGTCCCTATGGCATGGAGAGCATGGAAAAAGAGTGTAAGAGTCACTAATAACTAAAATGAGTGCAAGATAGTATCAGGTTGGGATTCTCCACAGCATTTATGTTCCACCTAAGATTTTGAGGATGGCTACAGCCTTTTGGTACTGAGTGCTCTTGAGGACCCACAGCTGGGCTGCGCTTGCCTAAGAGCTTAACCATGGCATCTCAGGCCCTACCCCAGTGTAGTACATCAGAGCCTGCATTTTCACATAATTCCCAGGTGATATAGATGGATACTAAAGATCAGTAGGCACTGATTTAGATCCTGTGTTACATAAGTCTTCTTTGTGCCTATCTTTTAAAAAAGTTCATTTGTCAGGCTAAAATCACTGACCAACCTTGAAAAAAATCACCTCAAGCAGTTCTCTAAGTACACATTTAATTTAAAGTTCCCATTTAAATGTTCAGTTTTAGGTACATTTTCAAGAATTAGGACTTCGTGGAGAGAGCATTTTATTTAAAAAGTAAGAAATAGACCAGTGTCCATGTAGGACACATAAAGAAATTAGGGGAAGCTACCACGAAATTGTGTGTGAAGAAAGGAGAGGATTTTTTGTTTGTTTTGTTTTTTGGGTTTTGTTTTCTGGAGCATATTGTAGAAAAGAGAAATCTGAAGAACACAGGTTCACCTCTATGCAGTCCCCTCAGAAGAGAGATGGAGGCTCTGCAGGTGATAGAAGCATGTGAGAGCACCTGGTGGGTTCTGTGGTGCCAGTCCACGTGTAGGAGTGACCTGCAGAGAGCAGGAGGGCTGATGAGTGTTACCTCCTCCACTGGCCAGGGGAGGGCCCAGGTACTGGGGCCAGCTGACCAGGAGCAGTGGTTCTGTTGGGGATGGTTAGGAAGTAAGTGTTTAAAATTGGTTTCCTTACACCCTATTTACCCATAAAATTTAAGAGCAGTTAGGTTTATGTAAATTTTTATATTTGCTTTTAAATTTTAATTGGAAAATTGTGTACAAAGACAAATAGCTGTGCTGTATGTTTTTTGAAAGAGTATATTCTTTACTAGTCTTGTCATTTAGCGGGGCACACAATTAAAATGTCTAGCTAGTATATATTTTAGGCTTTGCAGGCCATGTGATTTCTGTCCCAGTTACTGGGCAGACCTGTAGCCAAAGCAGCTGAAAGCAAATGTAAATGAGTTCAGCTTCATCTTAATGAAATTTTATGTAAGGGATCAGGCTGGGAGTAGCGTGTCCAGTGTTGTTCTAGAGGAATCTTTATAAACATTAGGTATGCGTTCATGTTTGTGTAACTAGTTTCACAGTTTTTACTCCCTTATAACAGGCTCTTTGGGCCAAAGGCTATGTAGAACTGTAAGTCTTTTAATTTATGTATTAGTCCTCCAGAAAGGTTTCCCAACTCAAGTGTTCTTGCAAGTTTTTAAGTTTATTCTCTAGAGCACTGGTTCTTTCTTTCTTGGCCAATTTTATTGGCTAGACATGTTGATTACTAATGAAGTTGATCATCTTTTCATACTCTTGAATTTTCTTTTCCTGGGATTTAGGCCTTTGTTAGTATACTTATAGCTTGAGTTACTTTTTAGGTCTTCCTGCATGTTAATATTAAATAAAATCAGTTATGCATTTTAAAGACATTACTATTTTTTAATATACACAAATTTTGTGTCATTTAAACAGTGTTATCTAAATATTCACCTGTATATTTTCCTGGTACTTTGTGATTAATTTTTATGTGAAGTACACAGAGTAGGTAACATTTTTATCTCTGAGGAGCATTTTTAGGAGTAATATTAAAAACTCCTGTGTTGATGGGATATTACGCAGTTCTCATTGGAACTCACTGGTCAAGCATGTGAAATTGATCAGAAGCCCAAATGACAGATAGTGCTGTGATCTCATGCAGCCTGGGATGAGTTCAGTTTTGAAGCGTCACACTCCAGAAGAGATGTGAAAGCGACTGGAAGAAAGGTAGGTTTTGAAAGGGATGGGGATGCTCACTGATGCAGGGCGGGGCTAGGATAGGGTAGGTGGCAGGTAGGCGGAGTTGGGAGAATGGGAGGAGGCCCAGTGTGGCTGTGTCTCTGGCGAGACGGTGAAGATGCCAGGGTCCTAAATACTTAGGCTGTCCCTGCAGCCTGAGTCCCAGAGAAGGACTTGAGCTGACCTTGCTAATCTAGAGGAAGTGAGCCATGTGTGAGGAAATTTCAGGGACTGAAATGTTAGTTCACTGGGCAAATTTGACAGTTTCTTGAAAGTTTATATAAGGAAGAGCCACATAAGACTGCCCATTTATTGCTATAGAAATCCTCAAGCAGGCTTGTTACAGAGCATGTAGATGAAGTCATGTCTTGACCCCTGGGGTTTGATTCTGGGTTTACAAAAAATTCCACAGAATATAAATAGAAAATAGCAATTTTTTAAAGGTAGCAAATACTTCTGAAAATAGTTTAAAAAATGTGTAAAGACTAAAGACCATATAAATGGCTCTGAGGGCGAGTATGATGCATTTAAAAATATACATGAAATGGTAATTAAAAAGTTCCATTTCATTTTCCCTAAATGGAGTAATTCCATCAAATTTAATAGACTTTGATGTTAGGTTGCAGCAGTAAGCTTTTCTACGGCCTCCTGGCTGACTCTAGCCTACTTGTATAATCAGGGTTCTGTTGGTTGCAAATACACCCATCTTTTATTCCTTGTCGGTGGCACTGTTCCCAGCAGAGCTGTGTGGTTGTGATTAGCCACTTGCAGCCAACAGAACTTAAACTGTTCCTTTATAGAACAACCTTGCCTACCCCTGCTCCAGCTAACTAGGAACATGTAGACAATATAAAAATTTTTAAGTTCTCCATATTTTTCCTGTTAAGAATGTGAGCTTATAAGTGTACATTATATATGACAAAATCTAAAGTGGTTGTATATGGTTTTGTACATATTTTTAGTCACATTATTAAATATTAGGAAGCAAGATTTTAATGCCTGCATAGCATCATATAGCATAGACCATCACAGTAATTTACACAGTAATTTATTAAATATTTTCATATTAATGTTTTCAGTTTTCCTTAGTACAAATAATATTTCAACATTCCGATACGTGATTCTGTGTGTGTGTGTATGTGTGTGTGTGTGTATATATATATATATACACATATTGTCATTTTTTAATATATTTTCAGATACTACATGAAAATAATTTTTTAAGGTTCTTCATAATGTCAAAGTTACCTTCAAAGACATTTTACTAAGTTTATACTACATTAGGATATGAGTGTTTATTTTCCTTCATCCTTACTGGTGTAGGACTTTTAAGTGGTCTTGGGCATTATATAATGAAAAAAACAATGTCTCATTAAATTGCTAAAGATTCTGACTCCCAAAAATTGATTTGCTTGTTTTATTTCCTATTTTTGGAGTTGCCTGTTGTTCAGAGTGTGTTTCTTAATTGCTTATGTAAGTACAGCATTCATCTTCTCAATGCTCCACATGAAAATTTCATTACTGTCAACTGTATTTCTAGTATATTTTTGTTCATCTTTATGATTTAGTATAATATTTAAAATTCACTTACCGTCTGTTTGCCTGCTGGACCGTAAACTCTTTTTACTTGATTACTGTGGTCTTTGCTGGACTACATGGGCTAAACAATAAATGTTACATTGGTTCACGAGTGTTTTTTGCATCAACTAATGAATAAGAAGAGTTGGTACTGAAAAGTAACAGTTCTTTAAAATGTTACTCTGTGTTTTTTGAGAATTTTGTCATCATCACTACAAATATCTAGTAGGTACTTATTATAAGCCAGGAACCAAGTTAGGTATTGAGGTTACTTTTGTTTTGTTTTGTTGAGATGGTCTCATGTAGTTTAGGCTGGTCTTGAACTTACAGTGGATCCTCCTGCTTCAGCCTCCAGAGTGCTGGAATTATAGGCATACCCCACCATGCCCAACTAGTATTGAGTTTTAGCAGTGAATAAAATATAATGCCTGTCTAGAAATCTCGGGGGAATCTTGGAATTATAGTGTGGTGTAAGTTACAGTGTAGTGAGGGATATAGTGCTCAGTAAAATAAGAACTACAGTAAGAGGGTCAGGTGCCATGGATACAGACAGAAGAGGCTCTTTACCCAAACTGGAGCACTGAGAAAGGCTTTCTATAAAAAGAAATGTCTGGCTGAGACTTCAAGAATGAGAGAGAATGTATCTAGTTCAGAGTCAAGAGAAATGTAGGTGCTGAGGTCACCTACAGCAAAAATCTAAGGTTTGCAGAAACTAAAGCTAGCTCAATTCCAAGTTAGGGGGAATAGAGACCGGGCAAAATAATGGGGTAGGACTTAGCAGATCGAAGCCGCCTCGTGGAGGGCTTCGGTGCTGTTTTGGGATTTCTGGCTATAGGACAGTGAAGAATGAGGGATTAAGGAGTTTAGAATTATCAGGCTAGTATGACCAGGAATTCAAACTATGACTTGGGCTACAGAAATTAAGAATTTAATGAGGTCCCTTCTAAAGGAATAAGATGAAGCAAAAGAAACCATTACAAGGTTGCTTTAATAATTTATGTGAAAAGTCATAGTGACCTGAGCCAGCATCATAGGTAGAGGGAAAAGCGCTTGGACCCTCACGTCTGGCTTGTCATTGGATGGAGTGGCACTTGCTGATTTGGAGGAGCAGTGGGGTAATGGACAGGTGTCCAGTTTTAGTTACATATTAAAAGCCCTCCCATATGTGTAGATGGAATCTACAGGCAGCTTCAGATTTTCAGGTGAGAAACTAAACTAGATACACATTTGAGTCAGCACATTCTTAGTACTTGAAAACAATGCTGTGGAAGAGCTTCCAATAATGAATAATTTCTTTCTGACCAATCCTTCCATAGCTAAATTCTGGAAGCTATTATCTGAGGATCAGCCTACAGTAGCAGGCAGAAACTAGAAGGAATTGACAGTTCGAAATAGGGGAACGGCACTGAGTTTCCTTGGCTCCAATCAGCTTTATGTGGGACAGTTAAAAGTTGACCAAGAAACAAGCCCAAAAGCCTATTGTTGAATTCTGCTTGCATCTCTGAGTTTTGTGTGTACAAGGCTAACAAGGTTACCTTGTGCAGGTAACCCAGTCAAGGCTGGAAGAGCTAAACAGAGTTGTCTGGTGCTGTTAATCTCAAGAGATGGTGGAAGTTGCAGTTTGAGTCCAGGAAAGTAAATTGCTTAGTAAAACAAAAAGTTTTCAGAGGAATATAGTAGAATTCTATGTCTTAATAGTAGTGTCCAAAATTTAACAGAAATTGCTAGATGTCCCAAGGGTTAACACAGTATTAGCTTAAATGAGCAGATAGTACTTTAGAGGATGCAGTCTATATGGCGTTTTTTTTTTTTTGTAGTGGGGATCGAACTTATGACCTTGTACTTGCCAGGCAGGCGCTTATGCTGCTGAGCTAAATCTCCAGCCCCTATGTGGCTATTGTTATAACTATGAATATGGCTGTATTCTAGTAAAACTGTGGAAATGGGTTATACGCTGGATTTAGTCAGTGAGGCATTGATTGACACACATGAAGAAATAGGAAAATTTGACCCATGCTTGGGGAAAAAAGGTAACAAAAGGAGGCCAACCTGGAAGCAACCTAGACAAGAATGTACATAATATAGCTATGCCTAAGAATGTAAAGGAAAATACGAACATAATGAGTAAAATGGAAAATCTCACCAGGAAAAAACCTACCTATGAAATAAATAGAAATAATTGATGCAAAAATACAATCTCTGACATAAAAATTAGTTGATGGAATTAGTAACTAAGATGGCAGCATTTGTGACCTTGAAGATAACCTATTACAAACTATCCAAAGACTAAACAGTCTGATCCATGAGACAATACCCAAAAGTCTAATGTATGGAATAATTAAGTTCTAGAAGGGGAAGGGAAAACAAGCAAAAAAGAAAAGTTTGAAATAGTGATTAAAAGTTTGCAAAAAACCCTAAATCTATGAATCTAAAAAGCCCAAGGGATCTCAAGAAAGAAAAATTAGAAGAGAAACATTTGGCATAATCATGAAAGGATTAGTGGTTGTGCCGGGGTTTGGAGGGAGAGAGGGATAAATGGAGGAAAAAGTTTTTAGAGCAGTGAAACTACTGTGGCACTAAAATGAATACACGTCCACACATATAGATGTATAGTACCAAGGATGGAGCTTAGGTAAACTGAACTTTGGGTGATAATCTTAACGTCAGGATAGACACATTGATTTTAACATGTACCACTTATACAGAGTGTTGGTAGTACAGGAGGTACTGTGTACATAGGGGCAGCAGTTAGGAAGGAAATCTTTGTCTCCAGTGTACAAAGGGACAGAGGGCATATGGGAAATCTTGGTATTTTCTGTTCAGTGTGTGTGTGTGTGTGTGTGTGTGTGTGTAAAAACTGAAAACTGCTCTGAAATACCATTTTGGTTTTAAAAGTTCAAGAATGAACAATGTAGTAATTTCTAGTTAAGATACTCAGAGGAATCTAGTCATCCCCATTCCATCTTCCCTGGTCCATCCAGCACCCAGTGATTCTAAGCTTAGCAAATATTTCCAATGCAACTAAAGAGACTGGACTAAAGAATCGTTCTCACCTGGATTCAAATCCCAGCTCCTTTCCTGAAAGTTTACCTGAATATTGGTTTTCCCTCTTTATTCCTAGTTACTGATATGGGCTTTGCTTTCAAGATTTTCTTTGTTTGGAATTTAAATTTCTTTTAGAAAAGTAAGGTTTGGGCCTGCTTTAATTAAAGTTACATTTTTAGAATTTATCTGCTCGACCTTTCCCCATGGAAATATTTTCACTGAATCACTTCCTGCATTAGTTAAGTGTATGAAGTTTTAATAAAAATGAAGTCTTCACTCTAGACCAAGTTAAAAAAAAATGCTTAGATGTATCAATAAGTCCTTTATTATGTATCTAAGATACAGGTTGTTTAGTTAAAATAGATCATTATTATCATCGGTGAACTTAGAAGTTGGAAACTGGAATGAGCCCTTGGGAGTCTGGCCTCAGTATTTACGAGGAGGAAATGACTTACAAGGAGATGTGGCCATTCCGAAGCCAGCTGCACTGGATATGGGCCAAGCTGGACCACACTGTCTCCCGTCTGTTTGATGCTCATTCCAAACCATCAACTCCCATATTAAGAAGAAGGCCAACAGTGAAATAAGCCATTTGCCCAGAATGCTTTATTTCCTATCATCCCCTCTGTTACCCGTTTACCTTCATCAGGGCACTTATCACCCATCTCATGTCTGACCCATCCTTGCCCCTCAGTATTACAAAGTTCAGGCTCAAGTTCCAAACATTTCTTGCAGCTGCCAGTGGTAATTATATCTCTTACACAATATTCCCATAGTCCTATGAGCAAACAAGCTGGTTATCTGAGTGGAACCCCACATTCTCCGGCTCTCCTACAGAACTGTCTGATGAGGATTTTGGTCCTACCTCCCAGGTTAGCCATGTTGCCCAGACACCTGTTTCATGTTCCCTTCAGTGGCTCTTAGTTCCTAATTCTTTGTGGTGTTTTGTCAGAATAGCTCTAAGAAAAAAGAGTATCCATTAGCATCTTCCTTGAAAAAGAGTCAAAAGCCATTTTGAAGACCTCAGGTCCCTGGAAACTGGTGTATCTCTCTCTGTTCTTGCTTTGGTCCTGCTAGCAAAACTTTCTGCCCCTGGATCAGAGACGTGGCTGAACAAAGGCGCTGGCCCTGGGGGTGAGTAGCTGTATGGCAGTTCTAGCCTGGGCACCACGTGGATATTTGCCGCACATTCAGGCTGGGTCTGCACAAGCAGACTCGAATCTGTTTCTGGACTATTGAAAATCTATTGCGACGCAAAGGGTGTTACGAAGCATCTGCTTTGATTAGATATTTTGGGTTCTTCACTGCAAAGATTTTATTTTCATCAACTATTTGGCCTGGTTTTTTTTTTTTTTTTTTAGGTTTTGTAACTCATATTTGCTTTTAAGTCTTTTTTAAAAAAAGCAACCAAGTTACAATAACAGTGAACACTAGGTAAATTGGGGGATCATTGTACCATATTTAAGAGCACCAGCCAGCATTTCTTTTAATAGCAGAGATTAAAAAACAAATGTCTGCTTTCGAGATGGCTTTTATTCTTTGAATTTCTATTACCTGCTCTGTTGACTTCCAGAACCTTGGTGAACCCAAAGGTTACTTGGTCCCATCTTTTTTAAAAAATGAATTATCTCATTATGAATGAGATTCATTAGATTGTTTTATAAGACTTTTACCTATTTCAGATAGTGTGCTCTTTAAATATCTCTTTAAATATCTCTAAATATCTCCTTTGGTTTGTAGCTTTGCCAGTTTTTTAAGTTTTCTGTGAACACATCTCCCATTGGAAGCTTAGCAACACAGCCAAGCTACGTATCTACTGAGGCCTTCAGGGTCTGACTCATATCCTTCATGTAAGACGCTGTCCGACGCCGCTCATCATCGCTGGCCTTGTAAACTGCTTGAAATGGACTCCGGGTGATGTAACCACCTGGTGTCACCCTGGAGAGAGGATGAAGTCATTCCTCAAATTTTAATTGATGCCATCTACTGCGAAAGGACCTGGCAATTTAAGACCGCAGCCACGTGGTCCCTGCCTTTGTGCAGTGCTTGTAAATGCACCGGTCCTAGCGTCGGTGCCGGGGGAAGAACCATGAGGGTAGGTGCTGGCTCAGGCAGGGCGTACCTTACTGATGGAGGAGCAGGATGAGAGGGAGCATGCCTCCTAGTACTTTCCTTTATTCATCCCATAAGCATTCACAGGCCAGACTGCAGGCACCCCGAGCAAATGTAGCATTGAGGAGGTGGGTAGGCAGGGAGGGTTCCACTTCACAGAAGGAGGGAGGACAGTCAGTGGGGCCGCGGACTGCTGCGTCTCAGCATAGTAACAAGTACAGTGCACCCTCGAGTTGCTGTCGGCCTCACAGACGAGCAACTGAGGTTGGGACCAGAATTTTAGGTTTAATTTATGACCAAAGTCTTGAGTTATAATTCTAACACTGGCCGCTTGTGTGGTTGTAAACAGATGCATGTTGCCAGAAACCCATGAGCCAGCGTGTGTGTGTTTGTGGATGTGATTTTAGTCTGTGCTTTATATAATTGTTACGATTACTACTATCAAAATGGCCCCCCAAAAGCTAGATAAGAAAAGGAAGGTAATGAAAGCAATCACAATGGAAAGAGCATTGTTGAAGAGACAGAAACAGATAACCTTAGTTTTTAGTTCTGAAACGTTAAGACCTAGTGAGCCTGGAGCAGGTCCTAGTGGGCTGCCGAGGAAGGAAAGGACACCAGAGAGCCAGATTCCTGATGTCCTTATGGAAGGGGACTCTGCTTCCAAACACTAACCACCTTCCATGTCATCCTCCCATCCTGCAAGACAAAGATGCCAACTTCAATGGCCAGTGCAGTATAACATTGTTTCTGGTAAACTAGAAACATTGTATAACTTTTTGGTAAATACTTTAGGAAAATTATTGGTGTTTCATGTAAATTATGCACATAATACAACTTTTTATGATGAAAAGGTTAAGGGGTACTTTGGGAGGTTAGGAATGCATTGTGGGTATTTCCTTTATTTCTTATGGGAAAATTCTTGATTTAGAACCAACTTTAGTTACCACCAGCCCTCGTGAATGAATGAAATTTGTAAGTCAAGGGTCCTGTAATTAGGCTATATACAGACAACCTAACCTAGCCTGAGGCTGACTGCAGATAGAGCAGCCAAGATAAATGGCCCTTAGAGAGTGATATTTAATTTTAGATCTGCATAGTTTAGAAGTTAACCATGCAAACATCTGGAAAAATTACTCCAGGAGATTAAAGAGCCAGGGCAGAGATATTAAAGAGGGTAAGCTTTATGTGTTTAAGCAATGGACAGAGGGAAAGTTTGGTGGGCAGGAGCTGGGTCATGCAGGGCCTTGCATGAGGGAGAAGAGGTGACTGGATCCAAAGTACAGAGGAGCCATCAGTGGATGTGCTATGGCTCAAACCTTAGGTGCTATGTGGAAAATGAAATTTAGGAGTGAGAAATAGGCAGCGCAATAACGAGGTGGTTAATTGTTCAGGGAAGAGACAGTGGCTTGTTCCAGAGATTGACCACACTGGAGGAAGAAGGGGACTGAAGACACTCCACACAATGAAGGGAATCTGAGACAGTTAGCACTTGTTTATGGTCAAAGCTGAAGTGAGCGAGGGGCAGGCAGGCGGCCTTTATCCTTCCGCCTTGATGCCATGTTCATGTCCCCACCTTCCTCGAAGTTTTTCTAACTGTATTTTTTAAACATTTTATTTTGAGGTGTTGTCAACTCATGTTCAATTTTTAAGAAATAAAGGCCCTTTCCTACCTTCCCCAAGTGGTAACATCTTTTATAACCACAGTACAATATCACAGCTGAGGTGACATTTTGCCAACTGTATGCAAATTGTGCCAGGTTTTGTGTGTTCACCTGTGTGTCTTTGTACCTCTGGGGTCTTATCACATGAGGATTTGTGAGTGCCCCACCTCAGTCAAGGTACCGGAAGTCTGTCACAAAGTTCCCTCATGCCACTCATCTCCCCTCCTCTCCAACCTCTAGTGACACGAATCTCTCTTCCAGTGCTGTAGTCTGTCATTTCAGGAAAGTTAAAGTGGAGTTAGGTAGCACACCCCCTTTTGAGATTAGCTTGCTTAGCCCAGCTCCCCTCAGTTCCTCCAGGCTTCATGGCCACCAGTGGACTCCTCGTTTCTGTGGCTGAGCTGCTCTCCTGGATGTACCAGTTTGTTCATCTATTCATCCACTGACCAACATCTGCCCTGCTTCTGGTCTTAGACTTCTGAATTCATGTGTAGGTTTTTGAGTGAGCATGAGTTCTTTCATTTCTCTAAGATAAACGTTAAGAAGTACAGTTCCTGGGTTGCATGGTGTATAGACACATGAATTTGGGAGAAACTGTGGTGTCCTCTTCCAGGATGGCCATTGTGCTGTTTTCTCTGTAACCTTGTGTGAATGAGCAGTTCCTTGGTATCCTTGTCAGCCTTTGGTGTCATTTTTTATCTTAAACATTCTGATAGATGCATAGTAATATCTCATTGCAGTTTTAATTTGCATCTCTGTAATAGCTAATGAGGCTGAGAATCTTTTTTCATGTGCTAATTTGTGTGCTGTATATCCCCTTTGTGAAATCAGTGTTTGTGTCTCTTAGCCATTTTCTAGTTGATTGTTTTCTAACAGCCAGGCTTTGAGAGTTCCTTATGTGTTCTCTATGAATCCTTTGTTGAGTATATGATTTGCAAATACTTTTTCCCAGCCTGTAGCTTGTCTTCTTATCTTTTCAATGGAGTCTTTCTCTTTTTCTTTTTTTTTTTTTTGAGACAGGATCTTGCTATGTAGTGCAGGTTGGTCTTGAACCTGTGTAGGTAGCCCAGGGTGGCCTTAAACTCGTGGAAATCTCCCTATCTCAGCCTCCCAAGTGCCAAGATTTAGGCATGCACAACTATGCCCAGCCCTTGAGTCTTTTCATAATACAAACGTTTTTAATTTTGATGAAATCCAGTTTAACAATTTTTCCAGTTCTTGCTTTTCATGTCAAGCCTAAGAATTAATTCTTCATCTAGTTTTAAGTCTCAAATATTTTCTCCTTTACTTTTTTACTAAAAATATTTACAGTTGTGTGCTTTTTTTTTTTTTTTTTCATTTAGATCCAGGACTGATCCTGATTTAATTTTGTGTAAGGTGTAAAGTTGAGCTTGTGATTTTCTTTCTTTCTTTCTTTCATTCATTCATTCATTCATTCATTTTTTTCTTTCTTTTTTTGAGGGGGTGCCTATGGATGTCAGTTTCACCAATATCATGTGTTATGGAAAGACTGTTCTTCCTCCAGTAATTTGTTTATGTTTCTTTATGAAAAATCAGGTGGATATCTGTGTACCTATGTTTCTAGTCTTCATCCTGTTCCCTTGACCTCTATGCTTTTCTCTCTTACCTTACACACAGTCTTGATCACTTCATGTGTATTACTCTTACTTTATTCTTTGTTTTAAAAAATGGCTCTGGTTTTACAGGGTACTCCAAATTTTAGAATGCATTTGTCTATGTCTAACAAGTAATTTTTTTAAAATTTAGAATTACAGTAAACCTGTAGTTTTACTGATGCAGAGAGAACAGGCATCTTCACGTTATCCAGTCTTCCAATTAATGGCCACATTTTTAGGGCTTTGATGTCTTTCGTTTGCATTGTGTAATTCTCAGAATCCAGACACTATACATTTTGTTAGGTTTGTACTTCAGTGTTTTAGTTTCAGGAAGCAATTGTAAGTGATACTGTTTTAAATTTGTTTCTACATTTTGTGCACACACGCACCTGCCCTTGCCTGCAGCCACCTGTTCTCAGATGAAAGATACTTCCTTACAAATATAAGTCACTAGGAAAATCATTCATTTTGGGATGGCAGTTTTCCAAAGAGCATTCAAAGCCTGAATTTCTGGCAGCTTTCCCTGGTAAGGGTTAGAGCAGCTCTGCACCGCGAGTGCCTGTAATGTGAAGAACCTGGGGTTCTTCATGAGTTTGTGTGTGTTGGGAAAGAGGAAGCAAGGTTTCTAGAGAAAGATTTTGTGGTTGATGTGGCCACTGATGTCTGACATTAGTAGCTATTTCTGGCTCTTTTTTGTGTCTGGAATTAAAAAACTGAACCCACCTGGGATCTTTGAGAATCTGCATTTCTAACAAGCTTTCAGCAATGCTGTCTGCTCATCCCAGGAATTGCATTTTAAGCTGTACAGATCTAGTCTACCACTCATGCCACTAAAAAACCAAAAACCAAACCAAAACATCGGGGCCATTGAATACTGAGGAAAAACAAAGGGCTGAAGGTGTGCTTAGATCTGGAGCGTGCTGTCTACCTAACATTGTCCTCCTACATGCTGCTCTTGGATCTGCAGTGGACACTGTGCAACGCAAGAGCAGGGCAGATTTCAGTTATGTATGTGAACAACTTTACGTGCCTGGGTTTTAGTGCATGAGGATGGACTTGCAGTGAAGTGAGTTGCTCTTCTATCCCTAGAGTCCTTCTAGGAAAGATAGGACATGCTCTGAACTAAATGATTTAGAAATTCTTCCTAAAGGTAAATGATCAAGTTTTTTAAAAAATGTAGCATATGCTACAAACTAGTACTAGATGAATTCCTTCTGGTTTGTAGATCTAGTGCTGTAGTCATGGAAACCTTCAGCCAGGCAAATGTTTTCTCTGTGACTTGTGGTCTGGCCGCATAGTTACAGAGGAGCATCTTCCTGGGCCTGGGACCGTCAGGTGCTCAGCTTATATGCTCTTTGCCTGGGTGTCAACTCAGTTACTGTTCTCAGATTTCACTGAGACCTAAGACATCCTCACCCTCTTGCACCTGCCAGTGTTTGGTCACCATTTTACACCTTATACTTTGACTTTCCCTGTTTTTCTTATGGGAAAGAGATGGAGCATCATGCTCAAAAACTAGGAAATATAAAATTAAATCTTTATCACCATTTCTGAGACTGATGCTAGTGTGAAAACAAAACTGTTGGGACTGAGATCTCCATGCGTGGTCTTAAACTGAGATCAGTGACTTTGATGACACTGGCTCTTAATACATCTCTGTCCCCATCAGCGTGGAGCCAGTCATTTGAAAACCAGATACTGTACCTGCTTGCTGACGTAGTCACTGTCTTTTTCAAAAACCACTCTGTTGTAAGTATTCTGTACCTGAGGTCATACACTTCTAATTGGGATTAGAAACAAAGAAATAAGATAGTTTTAAAACATATTACATTTGTCCTAAAATTGGCCTTTTCTGGGATGAGTTAGGCTGATTTGGGATACAATATCTGCTGTTTTTCTGGAGCAGTACAACCTAAATTGGATTCTAGCTCCTTTGGTCCTATCCAGTTACTGGAGTTGAGATGGTAAGTACTTCAAAAATTTTTTATTAGTAAATGCTAGAGAAATATAAATATATATTGAATATGCTTATTGTCAGGAGTTGGTACACAATCCATCAGTTCCTTTTACTTCCTCTTTCCCTCTTTTCTTTCCATTCTTCTATCCTTGGATCTCCTTTTCATTTGTATAAGGTCTACCTTCCTCATTACTATCACTTATTTTGTTCTTTAAATTACTTAAACTTTGGGTTTCTCATCTGAAAGAAACCATGCAATATTTAACCTTTTGGGCCTGGTTTATTTCACTTAGCATTATAGTCTCAAGCTGCATCCAGTTTTGAGATGTAGATATTTTTGAAATAAATAATACCATTTTGATTGAGTTTGGAGAAATGAATATCCTAAACATCAGGACAGGGAAATTAAACTTGGATCAGTAAGTCTGCTGTTAACCTTATTGGTCTGTATGAGCAGTGGTTTTGCTCTGAGACCCTCAATGCATCTTTTATAATTTTGATCATAAATAAATGAGTCTGACAAGAGGACATTGTTTTTTTTCCAACAAGAACTTCTTTATTTAACTTGGAAGAATTTATAGAACATAGCAAGACAATACATAAAAGTGTAAAAGAGATCTTTGGTCTTTAGTTTTTTGTACATTCTATGCGTTTGATTTTCAAGATTCCAAGAGTGTCAGATATAAGAACAGGGTAGAAACAGGATTAATGCAGTGCACATTGAAAAGAAGCACAGGCACTGAAGTTGTGTGAAAGAATTTCAGGGAAACCTAGAAATTACTGATTATGATTCCACTTTCTATTTGTTAAACATGTGGTTTAGTTCATGTTCATGCCAGTATCTATCAATATTTAGAAAAGATGGATGTGTGATGCAACAGAGAAGAGGATCACATCTATAGCTCTGAGTGGCCTCTAGGTCTTCAACAGGGAGTGGGGAGGGATGGAAAAGACTCGCCAGTGTGCGAGGGCATCTAAGTGAGTGGTACTGCAGAACAGGCGGCCTGCTAGCAGCAGCATTTCTTCTGGCAGCAGCCCTTCCCGCAGCTGCAGCCACAGGAGCCGCAGCCACAGGAGCCACGGCAGGTGCGGCGGCAGCAGACGACCACGGGGGTGCTGCAGCAGCCCCCACAGCAGCCACAGCAGCAGGGGCAGCAGGCAGAGCAGCAGCCAACCCGGTAGCATCTGCAGGTGGTGCAGCTGTTGCAGCCACCACAGCCGCCACAGTTGCCACAGCTACGACAGCTGCCACAACCTCCACAGCCACAGCAACCCATGGTGTCGGTAGAGAGGATGCAGGTGAGGGGAGGAGAGAGGACTCGGGAGAGCAGAGGAGTCTGAGGCCGCCTTCTGCGGGGCCCCCTAAATACCCCGCTGCCTTGGTCCGCGTGGTTGTCACTTCCTCCTTGCTGTTTTGGCCAGTCTGTGGTGGCCAGGTATTTCCTGTCGGCTGCTTCCTCGTGGGGCCTCATTTGATTGCTAGATCAGTTTTAGAGGAACTCACTTATGATTCAGCAATGGCAGCAGGCCTGGCTGAAATGCTTAGGAGGACACTGCGTTTCCAGTGCGTCTCTGCCTGAGAGGATGGTCCCCTCTGTCAGTGGTCAGCAGCCTCAGAAAGAGACTCCACTGCCCCGTCCTTCACAGGTCAGAGCTGCCTCCCGGGGAAAGGTGAGAACCTGAGTTCTTGTCCTCTATTCTATGTTTATTCACTCTCTGTACATTATCTTCAGTCACCACTTAAAAATCGGTGATTTCGGTATGTACCTATTACACATATTATGTCTTAATTTGGGAAATTCATATTAATATATTAGAGGTAATAGGTTCTGGGAAAATGTCTTGAAAATCAGTATTTAACTATAAAGAGAACCTTATCCATCAAACAGAAAACAAAAAATAAACCATAAGGGCCAGGGATTTAGCTCAGTGGCATAAGTGCCTGCCTGGCAAGCGTGAGGTCATGAGTTAGATCTCTGGTACCAAAAACAAACAAACAACAACAAAAAAATAAACCATTCACAATGACAAACATTTGTAAATCTAAAAACATACAAGATGTTTATGGAGAAAATTATTAAATTGTATTGAGGAACATAAAAAGATAAATGGTGAAATATACTAGACATCCCATTGATTTGTAGATAGGAGGTCTCAATGTCTAAAAGGTGTCAGTTCTTCCTAAAGTTATTTATACATTTGTTACTGGGCATAGTGGTGCATACCTGTGATCCCAGCATGTGGGAGGCTGAGGCAGGGGGATTGCCGTGAGTTTGAGACCAGCCTAAGCTATATGATGAGTTTGATGCCAGCCTGAACTGCACAGCGAGACTGTCTTAAAAAACAAAACAAAACAAAAGTCATTGTAATACATCCATTCCAATTCTATTAAAAATTCTAGGAAACTTTTATGAATTTGTCTTTAAAAAAAAAAAACCAAGCTGAACCATTGCCCCTAAAATACCAATGTCTTAAGAAGCATTTTTTGCATATTTTCTTCTAGTAGTTTCATAGTTTCAGGCTTTACATTTAAGTCTTTAATCATTCTGAGCTAATTTTTGTAACTGGAGAGACTGGGGGGCTCTAGTTTCATTCTTCTGCATGTGGGTGTCTAAGTGATTATCTCTGAAAGCTGAAGCACACACTTTGCTGTGTATCATCGTAGGCCTGCTGAGCTGATTGCCTTTTCCCACATTCATGCTTACAGAGCCAGCCCCTAGTTTTACATGTCACCTTTCTCATTCCTGTCATCTAAAGAGAATCTTTTTGGACAATGCCTCCTGCATATATGGCTGAGAAAGAGAGGAGAGACAACATAGGGGATTGAGACTAACAGGAGATTCCTTACTTGAAGGAAGAAATGTCATCTTAGAGGCTTTAATGCCATCAAGAAGGACCCTGCAAGCCAACAGAGTTCATCAAGATCAGCTGCAGGGGCGAGGTGAAGCCAGGTTGCTAAGCACGTTTAACACTGACTGGTGAATCTGAACTGTTGAGTAGGAACAAAATACAGAGCACTAGAAAACAGCAGGATGAGGTAGCTCCCTTCCTTTCTCTCCTCTCCTTCCTCTCTTGTGCTAGGCCAGTGCTGTCGCCTTGTTCTGCAGTCTGTGGTAGCTTTCAAAATACACAAACACCAATGTTTCATAAAATAGCATTAAGCTCCCATGATACCACACACTGGCCACGGAGTAGAGATTGGGACTTAGTGATGTACAAGTCTGCAATAAGGAGCATTTTAAGGTAACTTGTTGCTTCGAGGATCAACATTTTCCCAATAACTGGGAATTCTTAGACAACTCGTAGTGTTTAAGGATGCTGGAGCTTGGTATGATACCCCATCTTCCTACTTGGTGTCCACGGGAGGCTGAGCTTTCTGCATGCACTCCAACCAAAAGAGCATCAGATCCCACACCTGTCATAGAAGCAGATCTGAGACTCCGGCCACTTTTGATCAGCCAAACAAGCAAGAGATTTGCAGAAACATCAAACAGTACCACTGTACTCACTGATTTGTGTTGTTGCTGTTTTTGGAAAATATATTTATGTGAGTGTGTAGGAGGCTTATATGGTTATCTTAAAGTCAACTGATAATTTTTTAATACGTTGTTAATTTCCAATGCAGTATCTACAGATATAAGCCATATAATGAGAGCTATTTGGGGTCTTCAGTCGATTTTGTTTTTTAGTGTATGTTAGCAATATGGCCAAGTTAGGGAAGCAGGAGCACACACAGAACATATCTTGGTCACCTTTAGTTTCCTCCCTCCCTCTGATCCCCTCCCCCGTCTTCAAAAGCCTACCTTTTAGTTTCCTGTCATCTCTCCTCTATTTTATTCATCCATTTATATTTTAGAGTTCTCATGTAAGAACAGATGGCCAAGGAAAGCCTCTGAAGGCAGAGTCCAGAAGCCTGTGGGGCTTTAGATTATTTCTTGAACCTACTGGTATCTTTTCTGTGTAGTACTTCAGCATCCAATGGAACTGGGGTTTTACTGCATCGGTTGTGGGAAGCTTGCTTATTTCCCTTCTGCAGGTCATTATCTTCATGCGTCCCAAGTAACTACCTGCAGAACCAGACATCAGGGGTAGAAGTCTCTGGAGTGACAGTGGAGCTTCTTGGGGCTGGTGAAGCCTCACCTTGAGGCTGCCTCATAGCAGGTCTAGCATCAAGACTGGGCCCTACCAACCTGACTCATGCAAGAAGCATTCCTGGAGAGCCAGGAGGTTGCATGTGAGAAGATGGATCTGTGGGCTTCCTCAGAGAGGGGATTCTGAGAATTCCCTCATGAGGTTACTGTGATCAGAGTTCCTCTCCTGGGTAGAGGAAACCAACATAGCTGCCAGCTAAAAGGCAGGGCCTCTTTGGACCCTGGCATCCAGACCAGGGCTGGATACAGTGAATACTGGAAGCCACCTCCGGTAGGTTAGGTCTTCTGTTGCTGAATGCTCCTTTGGAATTTTCCCTGGGGAGGTATCAAGAGATGCACACAATTGGTCTGGGAAATGTAGTGAGCAAAGAAAATGTCAACAGGCAGGTGCATTTCCCTGGCTTACCTATGTAAGGCCGGCTGTGTTGGAAAGTAGGGTGAGCCCTTTGCTAAATATCTTCTGGGGTGGGGCTGAGGTAAATTTAGGTACCCTGAAAATCAGTGATTGAGACAAAGGTGTCTAGAAGGCAAATAAACAGGAGGAGTCTGATGCTTTCCTACAGAAATTGAAACACATAATAAAGAAGTGGTCATGTGCACTTCCGTCTCCTCTCCCCAGAGCTGGTACATAAGGGTGACTCCTCTCCCCAGAGCTGGTACATAAGGGTGACCCCCAGCAGGAGGCAGCATCAGACTCCCTCTGTTCTCCTGAATCCTCTCTCCTCCCTCACCTGCGTCCTCTCTACCAACACCATGGGTTGCTGTGGCTGTGGAGGTTGTGGCTGTGGCGGCTGCGGTGGCTGTGGTGGCTGCGGTGGCTGTGGCAGTTGCTGTGGCAGCTGCTGTGACTGCTGCAAACCCGTGGTCATCTGCTGCCATCGCACCTGCTGTCACCCCTGTGGTTGTGGCTCCTGTGGCTGTGGCTCCTGTGGCTGTGGCTGTGGCTGTGGGAAGGGCTGCTGCCAGCAGAAGTGCTGCTGTAAGAAGCAGTGCGGCTGCTAGGCGGCCGCTGGCTCTGCTCCTGCCCAGGGACCGCGGGCAGACACTGGCACTCCTGATGGTAAGACATTGCCTCCTCCTCTTCTTTCAACTCCCATCCTGCCCTATCTCCAACTCATCCCCTTGTTCTTTGGATCCTCATGCTTTGCCCTCCTGAGCTCTTTCTTTTAAAATATCTAATCTTTTATAAATATTCAGGCCTGGATTTGGTCGCTTGGGTGTCTACTACCTCTGGGCAGTCTTTTCTATTGCTTTTGCCTGTATTTGCTTTTATCAGTTTCCTAATAAAATGATGTGATGTACAATAAAAATCTCTTCACAAGTTGTCTTTACCACTTGCTTTGTCAGCTGCTCCGTGCCCTGCTCTATGAATCAAATTCTGCTTCTCACTCTGCAGTCTGCTGTTGCTGGGCTGGGAGCAGACCCTGCATCCACAGGCATTTATCAGAGAGGACCTAGCCCCTGAAATGACATTCTACCTGAAGGCATTCTCCACATCTCCTCCAAAGTTTCTATGATGGGGGATGAGGGTGGTGGGAAGTTGTGGTGGTGGTTGTCTTTTGATTTCTTGAAACTTATCTAGTGAATGAAAAATAGATCCAAAAAGGAGGGAGAATATATTTGGCCTTTATTGGGTGGCACCCAGAGGATTTTGAAATGGCTGGAAAGTTTTTCCCAGGACAGGGAGCTTAGGTGCTGTGGGGTGCATGGCTGTTACTCTCCCTGGGGTTTGTGGCCCGTCACGGCTCAGTCTGGTTTCTTTGCTGGTGTCATGTGGTAACCTCACAGGAGTGAAGCCCTGCTGTCTCCCAGCTGCTCAGCAGGCAGGAGGTGGAATCTGTTGGTCCATGCCCCAGTTTCTAACCTAACTCCAGCAGCAGTGCAGCAGAGAGGCTGGGGTGGGTGCCGAGTCCCTTTGGATCCTCATCTAGGTTCAGGAATCTTCTATCCCTCTTGACAACCCCAGCTGAGTAGCATCAGATGCATCTCACAGCCAAAGAGACCAAGGCCGAGATGAGCTCACTCAAAGAATCGCAGCTGCTAAGTCCTGATTACATTCTGGATTACCCCAAACCTCTTGCCATACCCCACTGAGCCTCAGAGTTTCCACAGTCCCTTTCTTATTTCCTCTTTCCATTTTCCCACGCACACACTGCCCTGAGGCCCTTCCCTGTCATGTGGTTCTCGGACCCAGCATCCCAGCAAGGGCTGTGCTCAGGCTACTCGCTTTGCCCACCTCCTTGATGACCTCCTCCTGGGATCTCAGCTGCACGCGGCATGCTCTGTGCTTACAAGGCGACAGCTAATTATCAGCTCATCACTGATGGGTTGTGAATGCTTCTGATGCCTAACTGGAAGGAAGAGCAGACCCTTGACAGACAACCCCAAGAGGCATTCTAGAAGTTACTGTATTCATTTTGGATGCCAGAGTAGTCTAAACACCAGGCCTTCCGGAGGTGCAGGGACTTGAGCTGCTTTTTGAAGTCTTACTTGCTAATGCCCCTTGAATCTACCCATGACCATTTAGAAGTGGCATGACTTAGCTTAAATTCCATATTCCTTTTAGTGCTCCCCTTTCTTGATCTACCCCAGGGATGTTATTGCTCTCTGAGTGCCATTAACACTTCTTTGTTTCTGTAAGATCAGAAAACGTATTCTGACTTTTTATTATGAACAGGGGATGATAGATAGGTACTCTCCTCTTTATAAAATTAAAATGTATCCTGTCTTTTATTATGAACAGGGGATGATTTCTTCTTTATAAAATTATACACACACATGAGTTTTATCTGCTAGGTCCCATTTGCACACCTATCCATTCAGGCTCCAGCATAAAGCTCCACACGTTGCACATGCTCTGTACCAAATGCCGAGATGGAAGATGACAAGAGTGCTTCCTGGCCTTGCAGGAGCAAGGACCTAATAACTGTAAGGCAGTAAGTGCTATGGCTGAGAGCATCCTGGGGTGTGGCTTTGTGTGGGATTAGAGAGTCGAAAGATTTGTGAAGATGACTCTTCGACCAAGTCATGAAGACTGAAGGTGACTGATGGGATAAGGGTGTCAGACGATGTCAGAGTGAAGTTTGTGACTGTCAGTCCTGATACGTCAGCTTCACTGGATTCAGAACTGCCTAACAAACTAGTAAAGGTTGCTCCTGAGTATATCTGCATGCCCTTGGGTACTATATATGGTCACCAGTCCCCTCCTCTTTAGCTCTGTTCCCCTGCTGTGCTTCCTGGCTGCCCCAAACTGAGCAGCTTTGCTCCACCACGTGGTCCACCTTGCCTTGCAGTAGACAACCATTGACTTACTTCCTTGAAATCATGAGCCAAATTAAAGCTTTGCTTCTTTCAATTGTGAGAATTGGGCATGATGTCCCAGCAGTGTGAAAGCTGGCTAATAGAAGCTGTATCAGCCAGAGGTAGCTATGTATGCAAAGGCCAGAGGAGAGGCAATTTCCAGCCTGGGAACAGCATATAGAACATCACTGTGGCTAGAGAGTTGAGAGTGAGAGTAGCAGGTGGTAGGAGATGAGGCTCAGGAGGTGAACAAAGTACAGCTCAGGAAACAACTTTGTTCAAGGTTTAGAAGTTATGCTCTACACTAGGGAAGAATCCATGAAGGACTTGAGGTGAGAGTAGCATGTTTTGTAGAAAGTAGCAACTTGGCAGTGGAGGATGAGTAGATTGGAGGAAGGTGAGTCCTGGGGCAAAAAAACTAAATAAGAAATCACTGAAGTGGGTCTTAGGGAACTGATAATGGGATCCTGATTCAAGTGTGGCAGAGAAATTTGAGATATGTTTAAAGATAGTGCAGGAGCTAATGGCTACATAAGTCAGTGGATGAAAGGAGAATTTAAAAATAATGTTTCTGGCTCAGATAGGTTGTGTATAATCCAACACAGACAGGTAGGGAAATAGGACAAATGGGTCAATTGGTCACCAAGATGGAGCTGATGATAGTAACAGATGACATAACCAGAAAGCATCGTGTCATTTATCCTAAGAGGGGACATGGCTTGCAAGCATTCTCATTAACCCTAAGGGGCAGGTACTAATACCATCCCATGCGTTTCCTAAAGGAAGTGCAGGTTGGGAGAGAAAGTAGTATCTCAGTCATTGTATGGTGGAGTCAGTATTTAAATCCAGTCTACTTGACGCCTACGCTTGCAGTCTTCTTTACAATCTGACTCTGTAAAGGAGGAGAGGGAGCAATTCCTCGTGCATCTCTGTCACCTTTCAGAAGCTGGAATAATATCCCACAGAGGTCTCCCCGAAGTATTTCTTGAAAATCTACATGAAATGGGACTTTAAACTCTTGAGACTTTTTTTTAATCTTAAAGAGAATAAAACCAAACAAAATAGAATAAAGCCAATCAAAACAAAACAGTGAAAATGACACAGCACTTCAAAACAGGATAATAGGAAATCAACCATTGCTTCTATAATGCCTCCTGTTATCTTTGAATTGCTGCCCATACCATCAGATATAATAAAATCAAACAAAGCAGAACAGAATAAATCCAATCAAAACAAAACACTGAATAAAACAAACCAATAAAATGGAGAAATATAAAACAGAACAATATTGGATTTCAGAAACAAGACAGAAGAAAATCCCTAGTTGATATATTGTTATCCTCTAAGTAGATGCTCAGACTACTGGCTCTAGGCCTGCAAAATCGGTCAAACAATATAAGCATTAGGTTGTTTTTGTGCCTCAGTTGCTATCAACTCAGTCTGTGTTCCTCTGAATCAGCTGGTGGCTTGGGGGAAAGGGCAGAGTGAGCTTGGCTCTTCTCATCTCCCAGCCTGCACGCTGGCTGGCCCACCGGAAGGGCACTTCCTGTTTCTCCTCCCAGGCCATAGTTACTGCTCACTCTTGGGATTTCTGATGACCCATGTCCTTCCATCCTGTCTTTCCTAAACAGGAGCGGGGTGGGGGCAGAGTCATGTTTAGATGCTGCAGAGCCTTGGCAGCATTTAAATTCCTGGTTAGGATCATCCTGTCCCACTCTTGTAAGAGGTCACGCTGAGAAAGCTGGAGGTGAGTCAGGCAGAAACAGGGTCTCACCCTGTTCTTATATAAAATGTAGACATTCTGTTCATCATGGGTTTTTTCCTACTCATTTTGATTTTAAAAATACTCTTTTGATTATTTTACTGAATTTTTGGTGTCACTTAAAATTTTTCTGCCCAAAAAAGTGCCTTTATCACTTCTTTTTAGGCTCAACTCTGGAAAGAACCATTATATGGATACCAATACTCTCCACCCACTCCAACACCATTATTTCTACACAGATTTAAGTGAATGTTTCACCTGGAACGACGAACGACATGCATTTATTGGAAAGAATGACCACTTCACACCAATTATCCTCAGACTGGGACTAGACATCAATAACAAAAGTGCTTGGAGACCAATAGGGCAATCATCCTAACAGTGGTTAGGAGACCAAAATAGATTCCACTTCCCAAGGAAGTCTGCTGCAAAAACTCATTTGAACAGGAGACAGAATAAAAGCACCAAACTCTAATTGACCCACGGTTTATCACAGTGTAGAGGAAAAAAGCAATCTTAACTCAATCCCTTCTTAAAATTTTTTAAATTCATATTTTAATTTATACAAACATAAAAACTGTATGTATTAATGAGTACCATTTTATATTATATACACGTACAAGGTGTGACCAAAACTTATGGTGAAATGGCAAAAGACACTGCCATTTGCCCCACTCCAAGTCCTCTCCCTTGCTTCAAGTGCACTTGCCACTTTCTGAGGCCCTTCTGAAAATCCTCTTTCTTGAGTGTCTTTGGTTATGCTATTGTGGCTGCCTCAACATTCTGAATCAGTTTAAAACATTTATCTGTCACAGACATTTTGACTTTGGGCAAGAGCCAAGGTCATTTGCTGCCAGATCCAGTGGATGAGGTAGGTGAGGACAAGTGATAATGTTTTCACGAACCTGCCCTGCAGCTTCAGCAGTCACATTCACCATATTTTCAATCACATCTTATATGCCTGATAGTCATGAAAGAGGACTTCTAGCACTGCTTCAGAAACTGGCAAGCGCCATGGGCTAAATGTGTGGGAGGTGAGGGAGAGCATTTTGAGAGGGATTAATGGCAGCATGTCTTCTCTGTAATACATTTAAAAACTTTAAACAATCCCTGTAAATTTTGATCATACTTCGTGTAAGTTGTTTAAGATTTAAAACAGGTTTAAACTTGTGAAAGCTTTCAACATCTTTTCTCCTAGTTTTTTGAAATGGACATCATCTTACAGTTATCTGTAGTCATTATTCTAGTGCAATAGCATATTTCAAAATAAAAAACAAAGGTTATATGCCACCCCTGAAGCTAAGCTTTAAGCATATGCTCGCTCACCATGATGCCTAACAGTCTCTTCTTTGTCCAGGGAAGTGCTAACCTTCCTTCTCCTGTTCATGCAACATAGAAAAATGCTCTTTTGACCAGACATTCTCAACCACCCAGTCCTCTTGGGTAATTTTTGTAAAGGACAAGATATAAACATTTCCATCTTTGCAGGTTTTGTGATCTGTTGCTGCTTCTCAGTGCAGCAATTCTAGTATTGAAATAGATTGTTGAGCCCGATCTGGACAGCAAAGACAAGAATTGCAATGTTTTACAGGGGTCAGGATGGCTTGCACTGAGGTCAGGCCTTTTTTTCCAACCTTACAATTCCTTCATGATCTGAGACAATCAGTTTGTCAGTGTCTTACTTTTTCTTCATCTGCAAAGTCAGGGTTGTGTGTATGCATGCGCGTGCATGTTAGGGGGATTGAAACTAAAGCCTCATGCATGCTAGGCAAGCACTCTACTACTGAGCTCCATTTCAATCCCTTAGTGGGAGTTATTAAAACTATATTCTTTGGAACATTAGTTATAGAACAAGCTCAAGTGTTACATATAAAATATGTATAATTGTGCCTAGAACATTATAAGAGCTAAAAAATTTTGACACAGAGAACCAGAAGGGGTTTAAGTGTTATGGAGGAAGTACATGTCATACGGATGTCACTTTCCTGGTAGTCAGGGGCACATGTTCTCTGTGCTTCCGTGTCCCAGAGACCTTGATTTTGGCAGGACCATGTGTGACCTGGGAGCTCTTTCAGAATGGGGACTCTTCTCATCTGTCATTAGTTTGGAGTAATATAGATGTACATTCCTTTATTTCACCCCTATTGCCTTGCATGTGGCAAAAGTTCAACAAGAGCTTGCTGATTTTTGTTGATATTGCTTGGAGGTTGACCTTTTGGAGTAGAACTATAAGCAGGAAGTTAATTGATAGATGCGTAATAGCATCCTCTCCATACAGCAGTGTCTGGGTAGTTTTAGCTGGCATGTTGACACATTTGTGCCATGCTTTATGTAGGACTGTGTGCTACTGATGCATGGGTCACATGTCTGGATGCCTAGTTTCAGATGACCTGGGTTTTACAGGTTGCTTGATTGAAGGTTGGAGCTATTGTCTATCCACGTGTCATGCTGAGCTGACTGCCCATATGTGAGTAAATATGAATGTGGGTCACTTTTGAATGAGTTTTGATCATGGTCCAGTGTTATTTTTTTTTTCTAATTATGATTTTAAAAAATTTCAAGAAAAGCAACATCTTATTCAATGGTATCTATATAGGAGCCTAGTTTAGTACATTGGCTAATTAATTATGGGGATTTTTACACTGTTTGACAAGGGAAGGCGTTATTGTTAGGTTTAAATATTGCCGTCTAGGACCTATGGGTGATCTGTGGGTACTCTGAGTCCTGATGCATTTCAGGTCCTCTGTCCTTTCTCAGTTGAACTCTATGAAATGTTCCTAGCACGCATCTTCTTGGGAAATGCACTGCATTGGTTCTTCCCTCTAGGGTAGCATATCAGTGTAAAGAATCTATTTTCTCCTAAAACAAGAACAGAGAAACAGAATACTCTTTTTTTTTTTAAAGCGATCTTTCCTGCATTAACTGATGAACATATAGAAAAATGACAGTTATGATATTCAAGATAAAAATAAGTAATTCAATTTCCTTTAGCAAGAGCAAGGAACATGTTTGTTTTTAACACATTCACGGTCAGTAGGATCATTATCTGCCTGGCTCTTTATCTGCACATGTGATTTGGAAGGTGGCTTGCAGGGTGGGGAACACAGTGAAGCAAACCTCTGACCACTGCTCAGCTTCACTTCTGGCGAGAACTGGACAGACAGGTATACCCTATAACTTCTGTGTGTGGAAGATTGGCTCAAAAGAGTGAGTAATAGCAAATACAGAGGGAGAAGGCTTCACACAGACTTGTGTATTAAAAGTGGAGAAATTTGAAAGTTGCATGGGTAGCCACAAATTTTCATCCTTTCTACTAAATAATACTTAAATAATACTTTAGGAGCAACTGTCTCAGCTTGAACTTAAACACTACCAGTTTGGACTGAGAGTTCCAAAGCTGTGAGCTGAAATAAACCTCTCCTCCTGCCAGTTGCAGGTGTCTGGTATTTCATCCTAGTGAGGACACAGGGTCTGAGACAAAATTCTCCAGTATACTTTAACCTGGGTATGTGCCAGCCACAGTGCGGTTTGCAGAGGAAAAGCCAATGAAGACACAATAAAGAATCCGCCTTAGTTCAGTAAAGCCCTTTCCCATCCAAAGCCTTTTCCTTTCTGTAAGTAGGACATGAATGCACAGATAAATTGCAGGCTCTCTGGCCTAATTCTAGCTCTCCTACCCTGCTGTGTGGCTGCCCACTCATTCTGCTAGGTGGTGTTTCTCACAGTGCCCGCAAAGCCATTTACCCCTCAGATAAAGAGTATTCAAACACTGTTCGTCAAGCTGAGTATCTTGCTTTCCCTAAGTTTGTATGGTGGAGAATGATTAAGAAACATCAAAGCAGAAGTCTATTGGCCCACAAAGACGGACAAGCCCCTGAAGTCACAGAGTTGGGAGGAAATGTACACCAGCTGTAGACATGGATGAAGTGCTGTGTTGTCGTGTGCTTTCCAGTATAATCTTTAAGACATTTAATTGTACTTTTTCTTCTCTGTAAGGAGAAAAACTACAGAATATGTAAAGAGAATTGTAATATTCCAAAGTCTGGAAAACAAGGTCAGAGATGAAGCACTGAAGACGGGTTGAGTGCAGGCAGGGTTTGTCCTGGTGCTGAAGCACTACATGGTCTTCCTGTTTTGAAAAGCTCACGGCTGCATCCTCAAAGCTGTCTAGAAGACTTTTATGGTAGCTAAAAAATTCCCTGAGGAGAGTCCAGGGTTGCCGCATGTTAGGGGTTGTGCCCAGATGTCCTCCCAAAGCCTCATCTGCTCCTTGGCGCTGCTGCTAGGTGGCTACTGGGCTTTGCTCTTGGGAAAGAGACACAGGGAACTTTCCTCCAACCTCATCACCTGCTCCCCTGTCCTCTGGTTCTCCTGGGACTTGTCTGCTTGGCCTGGGACTCTGCTTCTGAGTTCTGGGTTCAGGGCTCTTCTGTGCTGAAGCTTCCTGTCTTCCTATCTGAGCACTTTCCTGTCTAATAGCAAGCAGCCAACACCAGACAGTCCAGCTCCTAGAGAAGTCCACAGCCTGCGCTCACTCAGAACAGGACTGGGTCTCATATATTCTTTGATGTACAGGATTATTTCTTTCCCACATTAATTATTATTATTCTTAGTTTATTGGCAAAATTTAGATATGCATAATGATCATATTAATTGTGGGAAATTTGTACCCGTATATGATACATCTTGAGTCCTCTTTTTTCCCAGTCCTCTTCCCTTCCTTATTTACAAAGCTTTGTCTCCATTTTGTCCTTTCTTTTCACATCTTCTTTTTCCCCCTTTCTTCTTCTTCCCACCCCAGTTCCTGTTTCCCTTTGAACATTGTCTTCCTATTTCACAGTATCTATTATATGGGTTTTTTTTTTTTTTTTGGTACTGGGGATCGAACTCATGACCTTGCGCTTGCCAAGCAGGTGCTTATGCTGCTGAGCTAAATCCCCAGCTTCCTGTTTTACATTTTGGATCTTATTTACACTTTCCGTTTCTCACACCAGAGAGACAATGCGATATTTACACGTCTGTCTGATTTATTTTACTTAAGAGAATGGTCTAAAAGTCTTCCATATAGCTATAAATGGCTCATTTATCCCTCTTTATGGCTGAGTAATACTCCATTGTATAAAAAAGTCACATCTTTTATATCCATTCAGTGAGCATTTGGACTGTTTCCAAGACTTAGCCATTACGAATTGTGCTGCTGTAGCTGAGGATATAGCTCAGCAGCATAAGTGCCTGGCTGGAAAGTGCAAGGTCCTGCATTTGATTCCAGGTATTAAAAAAAAATTGTGTTGCTATAAACATGTGTGCACATATTTCTCTGTGGTATGATGTTTTTAAATTCTTCTGGGTAGATACCCAGAAGGGAAACAGCTGGGTTGAATGGGACCTCTAATTCTAGTATTTTTAAAGGAATCTCCATGCTGATTTCCACGGTGGTTGCACAGCCTACACACCCACCAGTCCTTCCTTTGTTAATGTCCTTCCATTGGGTCAGTTCAATATGGATAAGCTCCTATCCTGTGCCAGTCTGTGTGGAGGGACAAGGCCCCCCAAGTGGGCTGGCACTTTGAGGTTGGTGTAATTGTGTTCCCTGGGGTCAGGCCCTAGAAGCTCTGCTTTCCCTGGCCTCAGCCTCACTTCAGAGTTCCACTGGGATCCCCATCCCACACCTCCTTTCACTCTCGTTTTGCTGTAAAATAAACAACAGGCGTCCTGGAATCCACGCAGAAAAGGTTCAGGGGGCCCTACGGGGCTTTAGTAGAAGGGGTATTTGAGGACATATTTCGTTGTGCATCTAGATGCCCTCCATGTGCTTTGTTTTGATTTTAATATTGGACTCACCTCACAACTAACTTGCATCACATGAAGCTCCTTGGTACCCAGCATGGTGAGTGCCTAACTGTGCTGCCTGCAGCTGCAATGAGGCAGAGGACAGAGGCTGCAAGAAAGCACAGTGTGGACTAGAGAGCTAATGGACAGGTCATGCGGCATGTCCCACGGCTGAATTTTTTGGAGTGATGCCAGCCGTGAAGTCATGACCACCAAGATCAACATGTAGTAGAAAAGAACTCTAGGAAAAGGCAAAAAGGGGCTCATGCCCCTTTGTGATCTTAGGGCCATTTGGGGGCTGATCAAATACTTCTTTGTTTGGAAGAGTCCATACAGGGAGAGGTCAGGCAAACATTTTGTGCCAGGATGGAGGATGTGCTCCCCGCTCCTTCTTACTAAACACACAACATGTTCATCATCTACCACCTACCTATGCCTTCTGCAAACAATTTATTTAATTTTCAATTCTTTCTTGACTTTGCACATAAAATATTGGCTTTCTCTGCTATGAAAGAATTCATTTTTTCCCATGGAAACTTTAGAGACTAGAAAAAAAATAAGAGACTACTCCTTGAGGTTGGTTTGGTGTAATTTATTAAGACAACAGTTGTTATGTATACAGATATGCCAGAGAAATGGTAAAAACAGGAAGTAAAGACAAAGGGGCATTTTAAGAAAGTATCACATTAACTCTTGACTGCATGTTGTCAAGATAGTTGGTAAAGAACAGAGAAGGTTTCACAGTACGTTGCTTGGTGATTATTAAGTGGCAGCAGGATCAGGAAGACTGCAGAAACGTGAGATTTCCGTGGGCTGATAATAGACACAGGTCATGCTTGTGACCTGCAATCAGAGGAGCAGACTGACAGGGAAACTTACCCATAGTGGTCTCATGCTGCACCTACCCAGGAACAGAGCCAGCGGCCACCTAGCAGCAGCACTGCTTCTTGCAGCAGCACTTTTGCTGACAGCAGCACTTCTGTTGGCAGCAGCCCTTCCCACAGCCACAGCCACAGGAGCTGCAGCCACAGGAGCCA